>CM065592.1:171141241-171167606 GCA_033119425.1 Bufotes viridis | reverse complement strand
ACGAGGCAATGGATTATGTGTTTTCTGAAACATAGTTAAAAAAAATTCTATACCCAGAGTGTGGATACCTTTTGGCTCACCCTGGCATGTACGGCAGGTGTTAACATAAAGCATAAATAGGGAGGTTGTGTTGCAAAACAGGGCCAAATCCTACTGCCCAGATATTTATTGCAGCTAAGTGAACCAATAGCTGGAATAGAGGTGCCCCTTTTCCTCTTGAGCACACTTTGCCCTATGTAAACTTCTTTATGTACAGTATGTTTAATCTTACAAATACTGACAAAATTTTACTGTACAGTATACAACGTACAATTCTATCTTATCAAAACAATTTTAGAGGCAGATTAAAATGAGTATGCTTCTTTTTATTAAAATTGGCATGTTTATTAATAAGGCCTTTGACCTGATATTATGCTAAAATCACAGTATCACATTTTAAAGTTGTTGTAGACCATAAGCACCACGCCACATTTAGAAGTGATTACGATCTAAAGTCTAGTATCTGCAGTTATACAGAGTTATAGAAGGTATATGCTCATTAGATATGCAAATTTAATGTAAAACATACAATATTGTAAAACACAAAACAACACATCTGAGGATAGTGTCATTTGAGGATAGGGTTGATGTATTTGTGCAATACCTAACTATACAGTATGTTGAGATCAGAGTCATGTACATTCATAATCAACTATGCCTTGCAATCACTAGACAATCTTTGTTCTTTGCACATTAAATATATCTCAATTTTAGACATTCAACTAAAAAAATAATTGAAATATAATTATTTTATTCATATCTTATTCCTGTATTGAAGGAGTCCTGTTTGATTTCTGGTCGTTTTATCTTGACCTAGAGGAAAAGAAATTATGTCATTGGAAAGGTTTGCCAAAATGGATTATTTGACATAGTTACCTTTCTCAATAAATTACACACAATTAATTGCTATTTAAACCTGAATTTCCCAATAAACACATTTTTCTAGCACTTTTTTTTTATTGTACTGTATATTTGCTCTGGCTCTGACATGAAACCCTTTAGTTGGCCTAAGGACTTTATTTCTAAGGCCTCTTTCACACTTGCGTTGTTAGGAACCGTCGTGCACTTCCGTCGCCGGAGGTGCCCGCGCGATCCGTAGCAGCTGCTTAGAGTGAACTGAAAGCATTTGAAGACTGATCAGTCTTCAAAATGCTTTCAGTGTTACTATGGCAGCCAGGACACTATTAAAGTCCTGGTTGCCATAGTTGTAGTGGGGAGCGGTGGAGCAGTATACTTACTGCCCGTGCGGCTCCCAGGGCGCTCCAGAATGACATCAGAGCGCCCCATGCGCATGGATAATGTGATCCATGTGATCACATGATCCATGCACGTGGGGCGCCCTGACGTCACTCTGGAGCGCCCGGGAGCCGCATGGGCGGTAAGTATACTGCTCCCCCGCTCCCCACAACACTTTACCATGGCAACCAGGACTTTAGCATCCTGGCTGCCATGGTAACAATTCAGAAAAAGCAAATATTATTTAACAGATGCCCAGACGGGCAGTAAGCCTATCTTGACCCAGGTTATTATAAAACGTCACTTTTATTTGACATGCACTAAAAGTTAAAGTGTGAGATGAATGCAACTTTGATAAAAAAAAATAAAATTTGTTAAAAGTACAGTCGACACTCTACCTATGGATAGAGGTGTTATTCAGAAAGAGAGAGGGTAGGGAGATGTGCACAATCTCCCATCCTATCACTGCTAGATATAGCGTAATATGATGTCACTGTTTGCAGAGCAGGTTGCTAATAAGATATATCCGGCACCTTTGCTGTATTTTGTGGTGAAGACTTGTGTACCTTCACACCACTGTCAGATTAACACAGCCACCATTAGCATGTTTCTAAACTGACATTGAGCCTGAGGGCTGCTAGCCCTGCAAACAGAGGTAGCTACAGTTAAGTGCTGCAGCTCACATCAGTACACTAACGTGCCAAGCATTTGAACAGAGTCCAACCAGACTATTATTAGTTGATTGCTAGTGTAGTGAGAGGCCGCATTTAAAAACTAACACTTCCCCCCGACATGTTTCACCAGACTTCTGGCTTCTTCAGGGATAAATTGCTGCCCATTTAATTGTAGCTACCTCTGTTTGCAGGGCTAGCAGCCCTCAGGCTCAATGTCAGTTTAGACACATGCTAATGGTGGCTGTGTTAGGCCTCTTTCACACGAGCGTGTCCGGATTAGGTCCGGATGCGTTGCGGATGCGTTCAGTGAAAACTGTGCGATTTCACAGGCAAAGCCATTCAGTTTTGACTGCGATTGCGTTCAGTTGTTCAGTTTTTTCCGCGCGGGTGCAATGCGTTTTGATGCGTTTTTCACGCGTGTGATAAAAACTGAAGGTTTACAAACAACATCTCCTAGCAACTATCAGTGAAAACGCATCGCACCCGCGCTGCTTGCGGATGCAATGCGATTTTCACGCAGCCCCATTCACTTCTATGGGGCTAGGGCTGCGTGAAAAACGCAGAATATAGAACATGCTGCGATTTTCATGCAACGCACAAGTGATGCGTGAAAAAAAACGCTCATGTACACAGCCCCATTGAAATGAATGGGTCAGGATTCAGTGCGGGTGTAATGCGTTCACATCACGCATTGCACCCGCGCGGAAAACTCGCCCGTGTGAAAGGGACCTTAATCTGACAGTGGTGTGAAGGTACACAAGTCTTCACCACAAAATACGGCAAAGGTGCCAGATATATCTTACTAGCAACCTGCTCTGCAAACAGTGACATCATAGTACGCTATATCTAGCAGTGATAGGATGGGAGATTGTGCACATCTCCCTAGCCTCTCTCTTTCTGAATAACACTTCTATCCATAGGTGGACTGTCGACTGTACTTTTAACAAATATTTTTTGGTTTATTAAAGTTGCATTCATGTCACACTTTAACTTTTAGTGTATGTCAAATAAAAGTGACGTTTTATAATAACCTGGGTCAAGATAGGCTTACTGCCTGTCTGGGCATCTGTTAAATAATATTTGTGTTAAATAACCTTACCCAGGCTAGGTCCCATAGATAATTTATTCAGAAAAAGCTAAACGTCGGATCCGGCGATGCACCGAAACGACGTTTAGCTTAAGGCCGGATCCGGATTAATGCCTTTCAATGGGCATTAATTCCGGATCCGGCCTTGCAGCAAGTGTTCAGGATTTTTGGCCGGAGCAAAAAGCGCAGCATGCTGCAGTATTTTCTCCGGCCAAAAAACGTTCCGGTCCTGAACTAAAGACATCCTGATGCATCCTGAACGGATTTCTCTCCATTCAGAATGCATTGGGATAATCCTGATCAGGATTTTTCCGGCATAGAGCTCCGATGACGGAACTCTATGCCGGAAAAGAAATACGCAAGTGTGAAAGAGCCCTAAGTTATGCTGCTCTAGGCAATGACACCAAATTTGTTCCAATGTAGACAAGGTGCCTGAGGACATGGATACAGAAGAAAGCAGGGACATAACTTGAAACTGATAGGTTTCATAGCAAACTAAATTTACCACACTACAGCCCAGATCAACAGACTCCAGACCCCTTAAATTAATCAGACCAAGAAAACAATCCTCCTAAATTATTCGGACCAGTGCCCTAGATTACTCAGACTCCACATCGAACCCTCTAAATTAACTGAACCCCAGATAAGACCTCTAAATTAAACAGCTTGTCTGGGCTTTTACTATTAATGACCTATCCTCAGGATAGGTCATCAATATCAGATCGGCAGACATCCGACACCTGGCACCCCCGCCGACTGCATGCACTGTGTCCCTTCTCTCTTCCTGTTCACTACTGCTTTGCCATAGACAGCAGCAGCAGGAAGAGAGATGGGAGATGGCACGTGCGCACGGCGGGCTGTGTCTCCTCATACAGCTGATCGACGGGGATGCTGGGTGTCAGTTCCCTGCCAATCTGATATTGATGATGACCTATCCTGAGAATAGGTTATCAATAGTAAAAGATGACAACAACATACAACGGTAGAAATATGGGTAATTTCTTCATTTCTGTGAAAGCTTTTTTTGCTGTTTGGTTCCTGTGATCACCATGGTGATAGCTATAGGGACTTCTAGGATAGCAGTTGTACCCTATCAGAGGCCGGTGTCATCGCTGCCTAAGCCGAACTGCATAGAGCTCAGGGCACAGACTAGAAGAGTTCTGTGTCTTGCACTGCATCGCTGACAGCAGAATAGAGGTAGGTATTTCAGTTTATTATTTATATTTGGCAGCATGCTGCTGGGCCACAATAGGGTGGGTATCATTATTTTGTAACTGGACAAAGCACTATGGGGACATTGCGGCAGTAAAAAGGAGCATTTACGTACTCGCACACACAAATTGCAAAGGGAATTATTTTTCTGGCAAATCTTATAAGGAGTCATTTTTTGTACTGGCATACATTATAAGGGGGGATTTTTGTACAGGCCCACATTATGGGGGGAGTTATTTAACAGTAACGCTGGAGGGTTAGGTTAAGGAACTGGCATGGGGGGCACCATTCCAGTTTTTGCCTCAAACAGCAAAAAGACTAGGTGCAACCCTGATTGCTCTACATACCCATGTCTTCCCAGACAGAACAGAAGAAACAGATCTCTGTAGTATGCAGCTCAAAGGTTTCCACCGGGATATATAACATGATGTTTGTGCATAAAAATGAAATACTCCAACATGATTCTACTGTGCTCAGGAGAAATCCATTAAGAAGCTAGTAGGGTTCATTAACTAACATAAATAAAAGAAATGCTGCAAGTGAAACCAAACAATTATTATGGTTCTACCAGTATATATCAATAATAAGGAAATTAAGCTGTACTGTTATTTTGATGATGTAAGGTATTAGTTATCATACCTCTACTAAGCTATTGACTTTTTCGAGGTGTGGTTTCCAGTTGACCAAATCTGGAGAATTTTTACTGTCTTCGTCTTTAGTTGGTACTTCTGGTTCTCCTAGCCGCTCGAAGGCTAAAAACATGGATTAATATGATAAGACATATGAGCTACACATTATATACATATATATATATATATATATATATATATATACATACACACACATAATGTTAACAACATAAGATATCTACTTACATGAAAATAGAGATGTTTTCCAGCTAAACCGAGAGTGGTATGCTCTGATTAGGAAAATACAATAAATAATATATTAGTAGATCATAAGA
Organism: Bufotes viridis; assembly: GCA_033119425.1. Classification (NCBI taxonomy): domain Eukaryota; kingdom Metazoa; phylum Chordata; class Amphibia; order Anura; family Bufonidae; genus Bufotes; species Bufotes viridis. The sequence continues at coordinate 171,162,394 of CM065592.1, read as the reverse complement.
GAAAACAACAGGCAAAAAGTTAATGCAAACTTAGAAAATGCTCTTAAAACTATGAGTAAAGCCTCATTCACACATCAGTGTTTTGGTTAGTGATTTCCATCAGTGATTGAGCCAAAACCAGGATTGGAGCCGCCACAGACATAAGGTATAAGTGGGAGATCTGCAACTGTTCTGTGTTTAGAGCCGCACCTGGTTTTAGCTCACAAAATTACAATCACTGATGGAAACCACTGACCAAATCACTGACGTATGAATAAGGCCTCATGCACACGATCGTATGTGTTTTGCAGTCCGCAAATTGCGCATCCACAAAAAAAAACGGATGACGTCCCGTATGGCATCCGTTTTTTTGCGGATCCAATATTTTCGTGGATCTATTGCAATAATGCCTATCCTTGTCCGCACACTAGAAAAAAATAGGACATGCTCTATTTTTTTGCGAAATGGAAAAACGGACATACGGAAATGGAATGCACACGGAGTACCTTCCGTTTTTTTGCGGACCTATTGAAATGAATGGTTCCGCATATGGTCCGCAAAAAAAACGGAACGGATACGGAATGAAAATACGGAAAAGGAACAAGGCAGTGTTCATATGGCAGTAAAAAAATGGCACTTAGCAGGTGCCAAGATTGACTTTTCTATATTTTACAATAAAAGGATGGCCTATCCCATGTTCTTACTCCTGTTGTTATATCTGGACTCCACTGCACTAGGGCAAAGAGCAGCGCATCACTCATACAACATGCAAATATTATCATTTAAATGTTTAAAATGGTAAAATAGCTGATGGACATGCTGTCTGTACTCTGTACCATTTTTTTATGATATACATTTACTTAGGGAACTGAACCAGAGTTCGGAAATGTTTTCTTACAGTTCAAATTAATTTCTGAAATAATTACGCAAAGTCTCATGAGAGTCAGTCTTAGTATATCAGGGCCATAGTGCCCAATCCATTAAATATTTCATATTAAATTGCATTTATTTCCTGAAAATGTACATTTGATATAACAGTAGTTGTCACTTACTCATCTATATCACCATCATTCTGTTTTATCTTTCTATACCACCATACTCCAAACCAGATTCCCAGGAGCAGCAGTAGAAGGAAGGCCAAAGATCCAAATAATATGCCAAAGAATGCATTCAGGTTCATAGAGAGATGTTCACATTGTGGTCCAGATGTGATATATATTGAGAAGGGTTTACAACTGAAATAAGAAAAATGCAGAAAACATAAAGTCTTGTGTTTATATTTGGTGTCATGAGTATAAGAGCTAAACTACTGTAGATAATCATACATACATAGTAACATAGTTTGTAAGGCTGAAAAAACACATGCGTCCATCCAGTTCAGCCTGTTATCCTGCAAGTTGATCCAGGGGAAGGCAAAAAATCACATGAGGTAGAAGCCAATTTTCCTTATTTTAGGAGAAAAAGAAGTCCTCCCTGACTCCAATCAGGCAATCAGAATAACTTCCTGAATCAACAACCCATCTCTAGTAACTATAACCTGTAATATTATTACACTCCAGAAATACATCCAGTGCCCTCTTGAACTCTTTTAGTGAACTCACCATCACCACCTCCTCAGTAGTGATGAGCGACAGGGGCAATATTCGAATTTGCGATATTTCGCGAATATTCGTTAGAATATTCAGCATATATTCGCGGATATTCGTATTCGAGATTATTCTGTTGATTGCCAAAAATCGGCAATGAAATATTGTGAATATTCTAACACCCGAATATACTATGGAATATAGTGCTATATATTCTTTTTTTAGAATATTCGTCATTTTTTCCCATCTGAAGTCATGATACCCCCTGCGTAAGTTGCTTTTGGGCCAATGACTGTTCACATTCAATTGGAAAAAATTATGAATATTCTAAAAACTGAATATATATATATTCGTGTTTTAGAATATTCACATTACGCGAAAATTACATTGCCGATTTTTCGCATAAGAGGAAAAACGTATTTTCTTCTGCGAAAAATCGGCAATGTAATATTCGCGTAATGCGAATATTCTAAAATATATATATATAACACTAGAATATAGTGCTATATATTCTTTTTTAGAATATTCGTCATTTTTTCCAATTTAATGTGAACAGTCATTGGCCCAAAAGCAACTTAAGCAGGGAGGAATTATGACTTCAGATGGAAAAAAAAATAACAAATATTCTAAAAAAAGGAAATATAGCACTATATTCTATAGTGCTATATATTCGGGTGTTAGAATATTCGCATTACGCGAATATTTCATTGTTGAATTTTCGCATAAGAGAAAAAAAATTAAATAATGAAGAATATTCTAATTCACTAAAGACTACAATATTGCAGCCTTCTCACATTGGCCCACAAGCAAGAAACAGGTAGGTATACTAGGTAATGGGTTCAGGTGAAAAAAAAAAAAAAAGAATATTCGTTTTTACGAATATATATCACTATATTTGAAATATTAGCGAATTTTCAAAGTGCTGATATTCGCAATAAAAATTAAAAATTTGAATATTCGCGCTCAACACTACTCCTCAGGCAGAGAGTTCCATAGTATCATTGCTCTTACCGCAAAGAGATCTCTGTACCGATACCGGATATATTTACACATAGTTATTAAATCTCCCCTCAGTAGTCTTTTTTTTAAAGTGAATAACCCTAATTTTGATAATCTTTCAGGGTACTGTAGTCCACCTATTCCAGTAATTACTTTAGTTGCCCTCCTCTGAACCCTCTCCAGCACTGCTGTGTCTGTCTTGTTGACTGGAGGTCAGAATTGTACATAATACTCCACACAATCGTTCAGACGATTGACGATACAAGCAACCTACCGACACAACGCTACTGATAATGACAAGCATTTACATGCAGGGAGTATTGTGTATATGTTTGCTTACACAATGATCATTGACTGTCTTCAGACAGGTCTAGTCATCTTGCCTATCTGTGAAAGGTCACACGACGCACATTTACATTGCCAAAATTCATACACTATAAACATACACAATAAACGGTAATTTACTTGTTCTTGTCAACAATTTCAAAAGAGTTGAGCGAGCGCCTTTAGTAAAAACATTCAGTTGCTACAAACATTCACATTACATGATTATTGTCCACCTTTAATCACTAGCGTTCAAACAATTATCTACTTGTCTAAATCCAGCATTAGCTCATTAAGAAAACAACTGCAGCAAATCAATAGCCATTAAAAAGCATATTGCAACTTGCTGCAGTTGACTTAAGGCGGCTTTAGACCGGCCGATGGAGCAGCCGATTGTCGGGAAGGAAATGTACCTTTCAGATAGTTGGCTGCTTGTTCAGTGAAGGAGACTGTGCATTTACATGCAGAGATCTCCTTTACAGTATGAGGACAAGGGATCACTACAGTGATCCATTGTCCTCATACAGAATCACTGTTTCTGGGCAGCAGAAGGTTGTTTAGACAGCACTATCTGCTCCCCAGAAATGATAACTGGTAGTGCCTGCACAAACGACAGGATCACCCGATGAATCAGGTGATCGGCGACACATTTAGATGGCCAGATTATTGGTAATGAGCATTCGAAGGAACGGCCGTTTCCGATAATCTGGATAATTATTGGTTCATCTAAATCCACCTTTAATGCAGTGCAAATGTTTTCCCTTTATCATACCATGCACCCAAAATCATCTGACAGATTCACTTTAAATCCCTCCTATGCCTTTTATCCCTTTTTTCTACCACATTTCTCTATATTACCCAATCTCTGGTTTAGATGTATCTGATGTTAGGTTACTGTACTGCTGTATGCTGTATAGTTGCATTTCATTACTGTTTTAGAGGACTTTTTGTAATTCTGTTTTAAGACAAAGGTTGTTAACATAACATACTTTAACATGAAATCATAACGACATACCTGCAGCTAACATTTCCATTATCAAGGTGACAGATGCCATAATTCTGACAGTGTGTACCGATGTCACACTTTGAGACACACTGCAAGTTCTCACGAAACACTGTATATCCATCATAAGGACACGTGGCAAACTCTGCCAACTGTTCTACAGTCGCTAAGAGAAAAAAAAACAGCATGAAACATAAGACTTATATGAGATATCTGGGTGACCGGCCTTTATAAATGACACCACAGTAAAACTGAATGACAAGAGCCAGCTGCAGAGTACTTTAAGACCACAATCTATCTGCAATGTATTGCTGATAAGTAGTCAGAGCGTAATGAACCACATACAGCTTTTCTTCTGCTCTTGCTTGAGTGACAGATAGGAAAATGGATGAATGCTCAACTGAAATTATTTCATACTTTGTGGTGCTTGCTATAACATATAATAAAGCATGATATTAATCCTTCCACAGCTGGGCCTCCTCTAGAATAGATGCTAAATAGATAACATCTTCTGGTCATGGATGGTGTGTGGGAAATCAGCTGTTGAAACTTTGACACTGGGTTCAGACCTGAGCGTTTTGAAGCCTAGCGTTTTCTGAGCGTTCAAGAAGGGCGTTAACGCGGTTTTTTTTCTAGCGTTTTGGTAAATAGTGTAGGCGCGTTTGACGCGCGTTTATGTGATTGACTGCATAGTTGGCCAATGACCAATGATATAGTTTGGCCAATCTGAGTGCTTTAGAGGTGTGACATTCCATGGTGGCTGATCCAGCATGTTGCAAACTTTGAAAAACGCGCGTCGATAGGCGCGTTTTACGCTGCACAAACACCCGAACAACACGCGTATCGCGTTTCCCATTGAAGTATATTGACACCAAACGCTCGAAAAACGCCCGAATTAACGTGAACATACTTGCTTATGCATCGAACGTTTTTAGGCGCATTCGAACGCGCATAAAAACGCACAAGTGTGAACCACCCCCATTGGAATGCATGGTTCCTGTACTGTTGTGCGTTTTTTTGCGCGTTCGAACGCGGCGTTTTACGCGAAAGTGTGAACTGAGTGTAAAACAGAAAGAGCCTGGCACTTGAAAACTTTCATGGCATATTTCTCATTTTTTGTGTGTCCCTTTAGGCTGGGTTCACACGGGCGTCATGTTTGGCGGGTGTGTTGAGGAAAAATGCGCAATTTTTCCACGCAAGTGTAAAGCGTTTTAATGCGTTTTGCACGTGTGTGCGAAAAATCGGCATGTTTGGTACCCAGACCAAAAGCCGGACTTCATCACTGAAGTCCGGTTTCGGGTTGAGTATTCTTTATATAGAAGATAGAGGGTACAAGGTTTTTTTAGATGCAATAGATGCTGCAATTGCAAGATAACCTCCTTTGCTCGTAGAACCACTAAGATCACTTCCACACAGAACTCGTTCAGTATGGAGATCAGAGAAATGTTAACCTGTGACTCAGAGGGATTAATCTATATCCTACAATGTCCCTGCCCCCGTCAATATGTCGGTAGAACGAAAAGACCTTTTAAGAAGAGGGTGGCAGAGCATATGAATAATATCCGTAAGGGCTGTATGACACATCCACTATCTAGACACTACAAAGAAGCTCATAACAGTGACCCTAGTTCTTTGTGCTTTATAGCAGTTGAAAAAGTAGTCAAACCATGGAGAGGAGGAGACTATATAGCACAAATGTCTAGGCAAGAATCTAGGAGAATATATGAATTCGAAACACTAATTCCTAGGGGCCTCAACGCGGAAACGGAGCTATTTGGCTTTTGTAAGGCCTGGGAGCCAGGGGCGACGTGACATCGGCAACTGGCTGTTTATCAGCTTGCCGATCTCTCCTCTCCTATGTGCTCCCACGTCTGTACCTAGACATTCACATCTATGCTAAGATCGTACGAATTCACATGTATGCTAGGATCGTATGAACTGTCATTTGGATCTTTGTAATTGTTTTTATCATTTGTTTTATTAATTGTTTTAATTGTTTTATTTGGCTTACGTACGTAATGTGTATATGTGCTTTTTAAGGTACGATTAGATTGCTAAAGGCTGGACATGGATTACATCCAATGACGAACCACATTAGGGCGGGGTAATCAATAGCCAATGGGACACTCCGCTCTTACGTCAGACTCCTTTATAAGAAAGCTCTCATAAATCTCCCACTATTGCTACCACTGAGGAAGGGACAAGTTGCGTCCCGAAGCGCGTCTGGGTTCAGCAATAGTGAGAGCGAATATACATTAAGGCCAGAAAAGACGTCTAAACGATACACCCAGAGTGCAAATACCTGAGGATACGAGCCGGACCAATCAAAGAAGAAAGCCCGCGTCACGTGGGACGCCACGTGTGTGACGTAGGGGACCACGTGGGACGCCAGCGGCAGGTCCTGGAAGGGCGAGTGCAAGGAAGGTGAAATCGGCCGGCGTTTGCACTAAGGAGTGGTAATGTACTAATGCACCAACTTATATCTTGACATCTGCTGCACCTACAGGGTGAAACTCACTATCAAGTAATTTAATACCAGAACTTTAACCTCTACTTAACGGGACATTACAGGAGAAGACGCACCACAATACCCACGTCATATTTTGTGGTGATAGTCTCTTTCACAGGAGTCAGCCCCTGAATAGGACTCATGTTATAGGGGATTCATTGGACATCCTTATCCTATGTGTCTGCGATATTTGCACAACTTGACTTTATTGATTTTTATTGTTAGTTATTTTATTATATGCTGTTTTATTAAATTAGGATTTTTGCACTTATCTTTTGCGGCTCTGCTCATTTGGACCGGACTGTGTGCCCCTCCATTTTTGATATATACTTTTGATATAGAGTTAAGAGGTTGTCAGAAGTAAGTTTGTGTTGACATCACTGATTACTTTGGCCTTCCTCTGATCCATCAGAACAATAACCCCCAGAAAACAGATCCTGTTTGTGGACGATCTGCTTTCACTCAGTCAGCATTTGGTCAGTAATCCATCAGTATTGCTAAAGCCCAAAAAAAAAAACAGGAGTGGATCCAAAACAGAGATGACACATGAATGGAATATTTGATTGTCTTCTGTTTTATACCCACACGTGCGTTTGGCTACCAAATCATAGGCCAATTCTGATGCAAAATAGGGACCATGTCAAGCAAGCCTTACAGTTGCTACACAGACAGGATCCGTTGTGCGTATCATTTTTCCTTCCTTCTGAGTTATGACAGATCAGAAGAAGGGTCAAATAAATTGTGATGTCAGCCAGGGCAAAAGGCAACATAGTGGCCCAGTCATAAAGTGGGGAGGGTGGGAAGAGCATAAGTCCACAGAGTGACCCTATAAGATAGTGGTGAGGTGGCAACAGCATCAGGCGGCCACAGAGTGGCACAATGACAGAGTGTGGAGGTGGCGGCAAAAAGCAGCAGCATAAGGAGCAGGTCACAGGGTGGCACAATGACAGTGTGCATGTGGCAGCAGCATCAGGAGGCCACAGGGTGGCACAATGACAGTGTGGAAGTGGAAGCAGCAGCATCAGTAGGCCACAGAGTGGCAAGGTGACATAGTGTGGAGGTGGCAGCAGCATCAGAAGACCAGTAAGTGGCAAGGTGACATAGTGTGGAGGTGGCAGCAGTATCGGGACACCACAGAGTGACCCAGTGACAGAGTGGGGAGGTGGGTGGCAATACCAGTACCAGCTGAAGATGGTGGGTGAAAGAAGGAGCACTTGGCATCAGATGTGTGGCATCAGGCAGGTGGCAGCATCAGACTAGTAGCTGAGGCAGATAGACAGAAGTAACTGGTCTCTTTTATAAAAGTGTTGGTGTGGCACCATGTATGATCTAGTCTAATGCATCAGGCATTGGTGGGTGGAAATCCTGGCTGATCCATGCCTGATTCATCTTGACAAAGGTCAGTCTCTCCACATTTTGGGTGGACAGGCAAGTTTTTTTGGGGGTAACTATGGCCCCCGCCGCACTAAACACCCACTCTGATGCCACACTACTGGCTGGGCAGGACAGCTTTTCCAGGGCAAACTCTGCCAGTTGCGGCCAAAAATCCAGTAGTCTGGAACTGCTCCGTACCCCCCCCCACCCTGCCACAGTAGCCATGGCAGAGGAACGCGAGTGCAGAGTGCCCCCCCCCAGTCAGACCTGCGAGAGGATGGACGATTGCACAGATAGGCAGTGGCCAACTGACTACATAGGATGTCTCTGTAGTAGTGCAGTTCGTCCTCCCACCCAGCGGGTGTAAAAAAGGCCCCCATTTTGGACTGGTAGCGAGGGTGCAACAAGGTGGAGAGCCAGAAGTCATCCCTCTGCCGAATGTTGACAATTCGGCAGTCCCTACGCAAGCAAGCATGCATCGGGTCACTTGTGCAAGTGACTCGGAGTGACTCCATATCCACTGCATACTGCCACAGTGTTCCTGGGTCCTCTGCCTCATTGTCACGACCGCTATCCCAGCAGCAGTCGTGTCGCACCAGACGGATGGGAAATAGAACGGCCACCCCTGACAAACCCTACGCTGGCACCTGTCTGCCCTGATACCCTAGACGGGGTGTGAACCCGTGCGGCGAGCAGGATGCCTAAACCCTGAGTCACTCTAAGAAGACTAGACTGGGGAAAGGCAGATGGGAGCACTAGCCACCATCACTCATGTCTAGGAGAACAACAGGGGAAGACAGTAACAAACAAACAAACAAACAATCTCCAGCAGAGATAGACTTATCCAGTCACGAGCAGAGAAGATGATCCCAACAACGACAGTCCACGCCAGACAAGAGCTCCACAGCAATACCGTCAAACGATCTCCTTCAAATGTCAGAATAGCGCTGGAAGTAAGGACTATATCTGGCAATGACTGCAAGTGAAACTAAAACTAATATAGTAGCTGGGAGTGGCAGACAGCACTCACCTGAGAAGAATGCCTACAAACTCCCAGTCAGGACAAAAAGGTTCACAAGGCAAAACCTGGATGACATACCCTGGACCACGAAGCAAACTCATAAGCTATCGCGAGTAGCAAGTCGCTGCGACCTTCTCTTCCCAGACCTATCTGGATCAGTCACAGTCGTGACACTCATCTTCCTCATTGCCCTGCAGCTCCTCTGGCTGCTCCTGCTCCTCCTCTCTCGTCACCTATTTTGAAAAACCACCCACTTCGCTACACATTGCTTGTGCTCCAATGTCCTCCTCCTTCTCCTCCTCCAGTTCAGTCCCCACAGGGCTCATGTGGCCGTGAGATCTAGCCGCCATGTCTCCAGTCCCCTGACCAGCCATATTTACCAGCATATGTTCCAGGACATGAAGCAGTGGAATGACGTTGTTCATCCTGTAGTTCTGGCAACTGACAAATAACGTGGAGTCCTCGAAGGGCCTGAGCAAATGGCAGGTGTCACGCATGAGCTGCCACTGGCTGACATCGAAGTTACACAGGGGAGTACTCCTGTCTGCTTGGTTCATCAAGAAATCGTTTATGGCTTTTCTCTGTTGCTACAGTTGGTCCAACAAATGGAGGGTGGAATTCCAACGGGTGGAAATGTCGCATATCAGCCTATGTTGGGGAATGCCGTTCTGATGCTGCAGCTCAAGGAGGGTGTGCTTTGTGGTGTACGAGTGGCTGAAAGGCTTTCAAAGTTTCCTGGCCATTTTTAGTATGTCTTGTAGATGGGTGGAAGACTTCAGGAACCGGTTGACAACCAGATTGAACACGTGTGCCATGCAGGGCACATGGCTCAGCCCTCCTTGATGCAGAGCTGACACCATGTTCTTCCCATTGTCGGTCACCATGGTTACGATTTTGAGTTGTCGCGGAGAAAGCCAAGACACAAAGAATTTCATCCCCTTTGTGACTCTGTTTGCCCAGGCAAACGAGGTGCAGTAGAGCGTGACACCACCGTTCCCTGCACATGTGGTATGCTGGAGGGCACTGTAAATTGTCTCTGCAGTGAAGGCTGATGACACGGTGGAGGATGAGGAGGCAGAGGCGGACACTGTCGCAGAACCAACGACGTAAGAACATGAGGGTTAAAGCGTCGACACCTGGCCAAGTTGCTGGTGTGGCTGTGCAGGAACCACATTCACCCAGTGGGCCATAAAGGACATGTATTGTCCTTGACCGTAGTTACAGCTCCACACGTTGGCACTGCTGTGCACTTTGGCAGACACCGAAAGGGTCAAGGACTGGCTCACCTTCTGTTCTACATGTGTGTGCAGGGCTGGTACTGCCTTTTTGGCAAAAAAATGAGGGCTCAGGACTCTCCACCTCAACTCGGCACAAGCCATCAGTTCTCTGAAAGGTGCAGAGTCCACCACTTGGAAAGGGAAAGACTGCAGCACCAGCAACTTGGCCAGGAGCAGATTCAGCTTCTGCACCTTTGGATGAGTGCACGCATGCTGTTGTCTCTTGGCAATCCATTTAGTGATCGATTGCTGACGGAACGACTGACGAGGAGTAGGAGGGGGAGCAGGAGCATCAGGACCAGCAGATGATGGGTAGGAAAGACAGCTCCCTTCGGCTAAAGTGGTGGATCCTTGACTGCCTGAAACCGGGTGCGTGCCACTGGGTGATGGAGCGGTTGCTGCGGCAGGCTGGACCATCACATCGGAGACACTGCATATGTTGATGCAGGGCCGTGGTGCCAACATTGGCACCCTGGCCACGATTCACCTTCTTCTCACAGATTCTACAAATGGCCATGTTCACCTCCTCTGGTGGCTGAACAAAAAACTGCCACACCGCCAAATAGGTGATTTTACTGCCAACACTCTACACTTACTGACTGTTACTGCTGCTGTTTCCATGAACCCCTACACCACTACTTTCCAGGCAGGTAGGCTCCTGCAAAACGGGTGATCTACCCCGGGCACGTTTGGCTCCCAAACTCTCCCTGCTCCATCCTGCTGACTCCTGGCCACGCTATTGGCTTGCTGGCTCCGCCGTTGCCTCACGGGCGAGCTGCCACCCTCTTCTCCCGATGATGATGATGAAGCCCCTAATTCACCTGGCTCCCAAGTGCGATCTGCTACATCGTCATCATTGAGTACTGTCTGCACGTCTCTGATGTCCTCCTCAATGGTTTCTGGGTCAGGAGCTTGACCGTTCGCAACAATAGCTCCCAACGCTACTCTCCTTATCGATACCGGAGGAAGCGGCGGATGTCTCCTCCACATCTTGGCTGGCCAGTAGCTGCTGACTGTCCTCTAGTAGCTCATTCTCGCTGTATAGTGGAGCTGAGCCCACAGCATGAAATACTTGTCAGGCTGAGGGAACAGAAAAGGACAGAGGCAGGTTGTGGACAGGTGAGGGCACAGGGCCTGCTCCCGGGCCATGTCAGCTAAGGGTTGTGTCTGACAAACTCACCGAATCTTGGCTGGGGGTGTCTGATGTCACTTGGGACGAAGTGGATGACCGAGTCAACCATTTAGGAACCGCTGGGTTTCTGGTCAAGACACGACCACTAGATGACACCAGGAGCTCAGGTCTCTCGCTGAGACTCCTGCTGCCACGCCCCCTTACTCTGCTGCAACCTGTGCCTATGAAAGAAACATTTAGGCCTCTGCCACTCCCCTGTCTAGGCCCTGGCACTTCTCTGTCTGACATACTGTTAGATCAGATAAATAAATCTAATACACACCAAAAAGGGCTTTAGAACATACAACTGCACCACTAAACGACAAATAGGCCCTTATTTTTTTCCACTTATAAACGCCACAAAAGGCTTTAGAACATATAACTGCATCACTGAACGGCAAATATATATATTTTGCCACTAGTATACGCCAAAAAGGGCTTTAGAATATATAACTGAACGTCAAACTTTTTTTTTTGCCATTAGTACACGCCAAAAAGTGCTTTAGAACATATAACTGCACCGCTGAATGGCAAATATATATATTTTTTGGCACTAATACACCCCAAAAAGGGCTGTAATTTTCTCACTTCACCACACAACAGCAAATACTTTTTTTTTGTGCCACTAATACACGCCAAAAAGGGCTTTAGAACATATAACTGCACCGCTGAACGACAAATATATATTTTTTGCCACTAATACACGCCAAAAAGGGCTATAATTTTCTCACTTTTCCACACAACGGCAAATACTTTTTTGTGCCGCTAATACACACCAAAAAGGGGATTAGAGTATATAACTGCACCGCTGAACGGCAAATAGGCCCTTACTTTTTTCCACTTATACACTGCACAAAATGCTTAAGAACATATAACTGCACCGCTGAACGGCAAATAGGCCCTTAGTTTTTTCAACTTATACACGCCACAAAAGGCTTTAGAATGTATAACTGCACCGCTGAATGGCAACTAATATTTTTTTTTTATTAGTGGCAAAAAAATAAGAGCCTATTTGCCGATCAGTGGTGCATTTATATGTTCTAAAGCCCTTTTTGGCGTGTATTAGTGGCAAAAAATTATATTTTATTTGCCGTTCAGGGTGCAAATATATGTTCTAAAGCATTTTGTGGAGTGAATAAGTGAAAAAAAGTAAGGGCCTATTTGCCGTTCAGCAGTGCAGTTATATATTCTAAACACACCAAAAAGGGCTTTAGAACATATACCTGCATCGCTGAACGGCAAATAATATATATTTTTTTGCCACTAATACACGCCAAAAAGGGCTTTAGAACATATAACTGCACCGCTGAACAGCAAATAGGCCATTATTTTTTTCCACTTATACATGCCACAAAAGGCTTTAGAACATATAATTGCACCCTGAACAGCAAATAGGCCCTTATTTTTTGCCACTAATACACACCAAAAAGGGCTTTAGAACATATAACTGCACTGCTCAACGGCAAATAATATATATTTTTTTGCCACTAATACACGGCAAAAAGTGCTTTTGAACATATAACGGCACCGCTGAAGGCAAATATATATATTTTTTGCCACTAATTAATGCCAAAAAGGGCTGTAATTTTCTCACTTCACCACACAACAGCAAATACTTTTTTTTGTACCACTAATACACGCCAAAAAGAGCTTTAGAACATATAAATGCACGGCTAAATGGCAAATAATATATATTTTTTTGGCTACTAATACACGCCAAAAAGGGCTTTAGAACATATAACTGCACCGCTGAAGGCAAATATTTTTTTTTTTGCCACTAATACATGCCAAAAAGGGCTGTAATTTTCTCACTTCACCACACAACGGCAAATACTTTTTTTGTGCCGCTAATACACACTAAAAAGGGCTTTAGAATATATAACTGTATCGCTGAATGGCCCTTACTTTTTTCCACTTCCACTATACACTCCACAAAAGGCTTTAGAACATATAATTGCACCCTGAACAGCAAATAGGCCCTTATTTTTTTCCACTTATACACGCCACAAAAGGCTTTAGAACATATAATTGCACCGCTGAACGGCAAATATTATATGTTTTTTTGCCACTAATACACACCAAAAAGGGCTTTAGAACATATACCTGCACCACTGAACGGCAAATAATATATATTTTTTTGCCACTAAAACATGCCAAAAAGGGCTTTAGAACATATAACTGCACCGCTAAACGGCAAATAATATATATTTTTTTGCCACTAATACATGTCAAAAAGGACGTTAGAACATATTACTGTACCGCTGAATGGTAAATAATATATATTTTTGTGCCACTAATACACGCCAAAAAGGGCTTTAGAACATATAACTGCACCGCACAAGGGCAAATAAGACATAGAAATATTTCCTTGTAATAAATCTTGTTAATGTCATGACTGTATCAAACAGCACTTGCACCCTAATAACAAGAAAGGTTTGCTGGAATTACAGAGCTGTATAATGGCAATTTGGATCCCCAGTCAATGCAGCAAGGTTTAATAGGATTGTTCCTATTACCCAGGCTTTGAACTCCCCTACTGAACCCCGTTTTACTTTAATACTGTGGAATAATTCCTCCCTATCCTTTACCTGAACTTCTATACAGCAAAATAAAAGTCTTTTCCACCATTGTCCCTAATGCCTACTGACGTCTCTCTCTGCACTAAGGACACTGGAAAATGGCTGAATCCAAGGTGGCTGAGGGTATTTATAGGGCTGTGACATCACAGGGCTGGCTGGCTGGCTGTTGATTGGCTGTATGCATGGCATTGTGGGTGATCCCTCATTCCTAGAGTTCCTTGCTCCATGTCCTAACACATGCAGAAGCCATTTTAGGAAGTGATTCGTTACCATGAAGCGTGCGGAAATTTGGATTAGTTGTGAATCCAATTTTTCCTGAAATTTGGATCGAATTTCACTTCGGTAACTTCGATTCGCTCATCTCTAGTCGCTAGTAAGGTCTGCAAGAAATTAAATTATATATATATACATATATAGTAGTAGAAAGGGCACGGCAGCACTCCAGTAAAGTGAAAAAAGTGAATCTGTTTATTCCCCAAAGATGCAGCTTTGGGGAATAAACAGATTCACTTTTTTCACTTTACTGGAGGCTGCCACTTTCTACTACTACATTTTGGATTACCAGTGCGTATCCCGGCAAAGGAATTGCACCCGTTCTCACTTGTGGAGTGTGCTGCTATCTCATTTTCTATTTTCTATATATATATATTGTAAGAGGGTGCAAGGTGTTGTATTTGATAGCAGGTACGTGTCACCGAGGTTGCTGGCCTCGGTGAGGTGAGAGCCGGGTTTTTGTCTGCAGCAGCTAGTGCTGCTCTGTTAAATAGCATGGCTGCAAAGCCGATCCGGGCCGGCTCTTACTGGGAGCAGCTAAAGAGTAGGGTGGGTGGCTGCTCCCCACGGTCCAGTCCATGTTTTGGGCTGGGTATAAAACGCAGCCAGCAGCTGTGTCTGAGGGTGTGATTATCCTGGAGCCTGCAAACAGGGCTGAGGAATTCTCTGTCCTGGAGGAAGGAGCTCAGCAAGGTGGTGTTTCCCTGCGACCTGAAGGTGGAATCGCCTGCGGCTGAGCCGACTGCTAGGTGTGAACCCGCACCTAAACCACCCAAGGTGACTGGACCCTGTGTTGGCCTGTTTTTGTTTTGCCACAGTATTTCCGTTGTGTGTGAACTGTCACCAAGAGACTGCTTTTCTTTTATGGCGTGCAAGTGTGAATAAAACACTGTTTGATGCACCATCTGGACTCCTTGTTTTGCCTCTAAACTGCACCCGCACCGCTGTCTACCAGAGCGACTCCCCACAATATATATATATATATATATACCGTAATTTTAACTGGTTATGACCCACCTCCTGCCCATGCCATAGTATGTTCATGGTGTGGGTTTTAGGCAGCTTCCTGAGCAATCGATCAGACAAAAGTTGGGCACTCAAACCCAAATGTTGGGTTACCTACTGTCAAAAGAAATGCCTACATTTAAAAAACCGTAACTTTTTCTCTTTTTTTTTATTGGCATAGCCCCTAAAATTAGGACAGTTGGCTTCTATCTCATGAGGTTGAACTGATGAACCGATATCTTTTTCAGACTTGTTTTTTGCCTTCCTCTGGAATCAACTTTGCAGGATAACAGGCTGAATGTGATGGCCGTATGTCTTTTCAGCCTTAAACCATGTTACTATGTATGGTGTGACACAGTGAGAGGTTTGCTGTGGAAAACAGGTATTTTCCTCTCAGCCTGTGCTGCAGGGTTGATTAGTAGCCAGGTGAGGGACAAATACTGGACCGGATTTTAGGTGCCGGTCCGGTTTTTGGTTAACACCTAGTTGCCTTTAAAAGACAGCTTGGTTTATGCAAAGAGACTTCTGTGTTGGGACCTGATACCCTGTTGCTGGACGGAGGCTTGCTACTTGTTTGGAGGAAACAGGTTCATGCTGCTATGAACAAGGACTCTGTGAGGCAGAATTGCCGCATGGTGTGAACTACCACCAATACCACAAAGGTGGACTTTTCTTGAATTGGACTGCTTGTTTTGTCACTTGGCCTAAAGTGTGAATAAAACACTGCACTGTTTTATCCAAAGAAAGTGTTTTTGCCTCATACTGCGTCCCGCTGACCCTGTCTACCAGAGCGAGTCCCCACAATTGGTGGAGAATACGAGCATAAAACCCCATGATAACAGTGTTTGGCCTCATTCCACCTAATCCGGAAATAAAGAGCAACTGCTGAGCTCCATATCTCACAGAGTCTGATAATGTCAGATTGACAAATGACTTGATGTTGAGCTCATCAACTAGCTGTAGCCAGAGGTCTGTTTGCGTCTGAAGATGGTCAGAAGGGAACACATCCAAATTTTCTAAACTCACATGTCCCAGACACGGCGGCCTGAACGGAGAAAGACCGCGCGGGATGTGCCCTTTGGGGATCGGGACTCTATAATCTGCTGCGTTGTCACGAGCCTGGCCACGTACGAGCCGACTGTCCCCACCTGGTCGGGCCCATGGACGTAAACTTTGGGTATCGACAGTAATGGTATGCCAGAAGGGTCGGTGTGTCAGAGACTATCCATAATGAACATTTGTGTTAGGTGGAGGTGGGAGACACTCCCGTGGCAGCTCTGCTGGATTCAGGGAGTCAGGTGACCCTGGTGAGGGCTTCCTGAGTGCGACTCACAGAGTTCACAGGCCAGAGAGTTGGGGTGTTCAGCATTCATGGAGATTTAAAAGAATACCCCACTGCTATGGTGTCTGTAAGCACGTGTGTCGGCAGGCAGGTCCATGAGGTGGCTCTAACCATGAGTATGCCCTGTGATGTGATAATAGGAAGAGACTTTCCCTTGTTCCCAGCCCTTTGGCCGGCCATTGTACATACAATTCCCAGAGTGATAGGAAAACTTCCAGTATTGAGGCCTAGCCCAGGTGAGGTGTTAGAACCCGGAAAACCCAAGGTAGGGGGGCCCACAGAAGGTCCGGTGGGTGAGGGGGAGAGTCCCACAAAATAGGATAGGTAGGAAACATAGGAAGATGGCTTGGCCAGCCCAAAGTCGGACCTATAATCGAGCATCTGGGGTCCGTAACTGTAGCCAGAGAGTTCCGTTTTTGGTTGTTGGGCCACCTTTGGACAGTAAGGTCAGTGCTAGAGCGAAAAAGATTCAGGTCTCTCTGTCTGCTAGCGGGGAAGTGGCTACCACAGAGAAAATTCTCAGGGAGCCAAGGAGTTTGTTAGTCGGAACACAGAGGTGTTTTACTTTCTCCCTGAATGCCCTTCCATAACCCACCGTGATATTGTCACTGAGCCGCAGGCAAAAGTCTGGTTAAAGCCGTACCAGGCGCTTGATTGTAGCCAGGTGAGGGCAAATACTGGACCGGATTTTAGGTGCCGATCCGGGTTTTTGGTTGACACCTAGTTGCCTTTAAAAGACAGGATGGAGGCTTGCTACTTGTTTGGAGTGAAAACAGGTTTATGCTGCTATGAACAAGGACTCTGTGAGGCAGAATTGCCGCATGGTGTGAACTACCACCAATGCCACAAAGGTGACTTTTTGCTTGAATTGGACTGCTTGTTTTGTCACTTGCCTAAAGTGTAAATAAAACACTGCACTGTTTGATCCAAAGAACATGTTTTTTGCCTCTATACTGCGTCCGCTGACCCTGTCTACCAGAGTGAGTCTCCACAATAGCCACATAAGGTTTTTTTTTTTTAGATGAGTTATTTTTAAAAAGCACAGTTTTGGGGTACATATGTTTTATGTATCTTTTATTCATTTTTTTATTTTATTCATTGGGGGCGGGGGATGGGGAAAAACACAGGAACTCGTCAATTGTTTTTTTGGGTTCTAAGGCCTCATGCACACGACCGCTGTTTGATTCCGTGTCCGTTGCTCCGTTTTTCGTGATTTTCTGCGGACCCATTGGTTTTCAATGGGTCCGTGGAAACCTCGGCAAATGCACCGTTTGTCCTCCGCGTCCGTGGTCCGTGATTCCAGTCCGTCAAAAAATATAACCTGTCCTATTCTTGTCCGTGAAAAACAGTTCACGGACCCATTCAAGTCAATGGGTCCGTGAAAAATGCGGATGGCCATCCGTGTGTCATCCGCGTTCCGTGTCCGTTTTTTTTTGCGGATCCCTTGGCAGGCACTTGGGAAACATTGTCAGCATGTCTTTTGGTAAAATCTTTTGGGTCATGTCCGCTAAAAAAAACGGAAGACACACGGAAACACAACGGAAGGCAAAAACGGACACGGATCACTGAACAACGGAACCCCTTTTTGCGGACAGCATAAAAAAACGGTCGTGTGCATGAGGCCTAAGTGTGATAGAATACATTTATTCTGAGTCAATCGGATAATTTATGGCTATACAAAATTGATATTGTTTTTACGTTTTTTTTTTTACTTTTCTACAACAAAAACACTATTTTTTTAAAATTATATCTATGTCTCTACATTCATGGACCCATAACATTTTTATTCTTTTGTCATCGGGCTGTAAGGATTTGCTTTTTTCATAATGAGTTTTAATTTTCATTGGTGCCATTTTGGCATGCATATGCCTTTTTTTCACATTTTAGCGTTAACTACCTTTCCTTCACAATGTACAATAATGGCGCAGAGCGGAAAGGGATTAAACTAACGTGTGCAATTAAAAGCTAAACTGTGTTTTGGTCAGAAGACTGAAATTATCCTATCATGAACGGTTAAAGTTAATAGGTGTGCCTTTGTTTAAACCACTATGTAAGTATAGTGAATTTTTATACCAGATATTCATGTATTTATAGTCATGATAGCATGTTAGACACTGTCAGTAGAGAAATATGAAAGTACGGTCGTATGTTACAATCAGTAAAACATCCACTTTTTTGGCTAAACTCGTTATCATTAATAAAACCAAGTGGAGCACACATCCATGGGTGTAACTTGTAGTTCCTGGCCCTAATGCAAAATCTATACTCACAGGGTGGCGGCTACTACTTCTGCAATCCCTATAATCTGTTCAACTGCAGAAGTATGAGGGTATGACCACACAGAGCAGCTGTGCTGCAGTTTGGATGTTACCATCTGTAGCCTAGTTTACATGACGGCCATATGAGCTGCAAGTGCATCCTTTTAACTAATTACAAACTGCACTGTTCAGCCCTTCTTCACTGATAATGGCACACAGTTTTGCAAAATACTCTGCTGCAGTTACCAAAGAAGACAGAAAACAATGCAGTTAAAATCAGTTAATAGGATGCAGCTTTGCTTGTATGGTTATGCAGTACTCTGCTGCATACTAAGCACAACACAGCCGCTCTGTGTGATCATACTGCAAACCCCAGAGCAGGGGGTATCTGCAAATGGTCTGTTATTAATGTGATTTTTTTGTATTGAATTGTTGTGCATCTATACCCTACATAGCATGGTATGGTTGGCCTCATCCCCTGCAGGTTGCAAGGGTGGTGGCTTGGTTCCCTAATCTCTAGTGAGTTCTAGTGAGGGAAAGTTCAGGAAGAAGGGAATCTATGCCATGTGATCCCTCTCCTCAGGACTCCCATGGAGGGATTAGTGTTAAGACCCTACACACCTAAGGAACAACCCAGTCAGTTGCATCATTCAACCGGTACACTGTTATGCGCATTACAGGCATGATTAAAAAAGCACAGTCGCCTGCCATCAGTTCTAGAAGGATGGACTTCAGCAAGATACAAGGAGTGACATAATTCCCAGCTTTGCCAATCTCCATACCTCACTATCTAAGGAAAGGATTTTCACTGTACAGAGGAAGAACTGTACTTCGTTGTTGTTAAATGTACTACAACTCCCATTTTGCACAAGACTTTGTACACATTTGGGGGCAATTTTAAAATTACTACATTGTACTCATTTTGAGCTAAAAGTAGTTTTTTTTTTCAATTGGTCTTTTTAAAAAAATTGACACCTGTCTCTGTAGAGGCCTTTTAGTTTGATCTAGTATGCAGGCTCTCACTCTGTTCCATCAGGCAGCTCAGCTGAGCTTCTTATCTCTGATCCTGTTACATTCTATCTTACTGAATGGGGCTTAGGCTAAGTGCTTTATGACCTTTTATTAATTACAGATAAAGGTTATTAGATGAATAGCACAAAGTTAAAGTTTAACCCTAGTGACAGAACACTCAATACTTGCTAATAAAGACAAATTGAAAATATATTTTTAGCCTAAAATGGGCAAAATGAAATCATTTAAAAATTGTCCCCGAAGGTACATAGCTTTCAAAAAAGAGACATTTGTTCTGCTACATCTGGCCTGCTTTACTTACTGCTATACCATAGCACTGATATTATGATTCTATACCACCCTGTCTTGCACCCACCCAAATACTTAACATCAAGGGCATCCAGTTACCATCAGGCAGGAGCCCCAGAATCAGGTGTTCTCCACAGGGTATAAATGATGCCCTCCAGCATATGCTACACTGGCCCTAGAGAGCAAGTGTGAGAGGACATCCACTGTGATAGCCTGTGTTATAACAGTAGTCACTACCTCTACCATCCTCCTCTCCAGCTAATTAATGGCTACAGCAATAGCAAAGTGTATTTGGGAATGTGATGCAGCTACTGAACAATGTCCAGTGTACCTAGTGTTTTTCTCAGACACATGTTTCTAGAAAAGCAGTAGTATTGCTTAATATATTGGAGGTTGGAAACACTTATTTTTTAACACAGATACACATTAGTATAGTGTTCATGTCAAAATAAGTTTTAACCCTTTCAGAATCCTGCCGTATTTCACTTTAAGGTACAGGACGTTTTTTGGAAATTTGACATGTGTCACTTTATGTGGTAATATCTTTGGAACGCTTTTACTTATCCAAGCCATTCAGAGACTGTTTTCTCGTGACACATTGCACTTCATGATAGTGGCAAATTTCAGTCATATTTTTCATTTTTATTTTTACAAAAATGCCAAATTTACCAAACAATTGGAAAAATTTGCAACTTTACAAATTTCAAATTCTCTGCTTTCAAAACAGATAGTGATACCTCATACAATATTATTACTTTACATTTCCCATATGTCTACTTCATGCTTGGATCATTTTGTGAATGCCATTTTATTTTTTGGAGACGTTAGAAGGCTTAGAAGTTTAGAAGCAAATCTTGAAATTTTTCATAAAATTTCCAAAACTCACTTTTTTAGGGACCAGTTCAGGTATGAAGTTACTGTGGGGCTTACATAATAGAAACTAGGGATCAACCGATAATGATTTTTTAGAGATGATAACGATAACCTGTGAACTTTCAGGTCGATAGCCAATTTATACCGATATTCTGTGAGTTATCATTTTAGAAAAAAAAAATCCTACACAAATCTGCTGTTAAAGGAAGAGATGTCAATATATATCTGATTTACGTGTACCAAAACATTTTTCAGAATTG
>CM065592.1:170807430-171140741 GCA_033119425.1 Bufotes viridis | reverse complement strand
CGGCTGACATGGGGGGCATGATGGATGGGGGCTGACGACTGACACGGGGGGCTGATCTGAGGTGTGATTAACATTGGTGGTCTGACCTGAGGCATAGTGGAAAATATTGTTTCTTATTATACTCATCTAAAACCTATGTGTGTGTTATAGTCTTATAGGGCGAAAAGTACAGTCTTCAAGCGATTGAAGCATAAGCGAAGATACCAGGACCACACAAGAGGAGAAGCCAGCTGCTGCACACAGGACCAGGACCAGGTGAGCTGCGGGCGGGGGTCGCCAAGATGTAGCTTCGCTTGAGCTTGCACCGGCCCAGGTCACGTCACTCACACAGGCACAGCACAGCCCGAACCAGCCCAGACTTGTTGCTGATGTTAATGGATGCTATAACATTGCACCATCCTTCTGAACATACACATCTGTCATCCGCCTTACCTCATGATCCTGGAGCTGTGCTGTACAGTGGCCGCCGAGCTCTACAGCACAGCTCCAGGATCATTAGGTAAGGCGGATGACAGATGTGTATGTTCAGAAGGATGGTGCAATGTTATAGCATCCATTAACATAACAGCAGCAATTCCTCTTTAGTTATATGTGAAGACACTTCGATGACATCATCGCGCCGCGAGCCGTACAGCTCGAGACACAGGCCGGAAGAGGCCTGCATCGCATCGCTGGAGGTAAGTACAAGTGTTTTTTTTTTGGGGCTACTGGCACTAAAGGGGCTACTGGCACTAACGGGGGCTACTGGCACTAACGGGGGCTACTGGCACATAAAGGGGCTACTGGCACTAACGGGGCTACTGGCACTAACGGGGCTACTGGCACATAAAGGGGGCTACTGGCACTAAAGGGTGCTACTGGCACATAAAGGGGCTACTGGCACTAAAGGGGGCTACTGGCACTAAAGGGGCTACTGGCACCTAAAGGGGCTACTGGCACCTAAAGGGGGCTACTGGCACACAAAGGGTGCTACTGACACATAAAGGGCTACTGGCACTAAGGCTACTGGCACTAAAGAGTGCTACTGGCACTAAAGGGTGCTACTGGCACTAAAGGGGCTACTGGCACCTAAAGGGGCTACTGGCACTAACGAGGGCTACTGGCACACAAAGGGTGCTACTGGCACTAAAGGGGCTACTGACACATAAAGGGGCTACTGGCACTAAAGCGTGCTACTGGCACTAAAGGGTGCTACTGGCACTAAAGGGGCTACTGGCACCTAAAGGGGCTACTGGCACATAAAGGGGCTACTGGCACACAAAGGGTGCTACTGGCACTAAAGGGTGCTACTGGCACATAAAGGGGCTACTGGCACTAAAGGGGCTACTGGCACTAAAGGGGCTACTGGCACACAAAGGGTGCTACTGGCACTAAAGGGGCTACTGACACATAAAGGGGCTACTGGCACTAAAGGGTGCTACTGGCACTAAAGGGGCTACTGGCACTAAAGGGGGCTACTGGCACTAAAGGGTGCTACTGGCACTAAAGGGGCTACTGGCACCTAAAGGGGCTACTGGCACTAACGGGGGCTACTGGCACACAAAGGGTGCTACTGGCACTAAAGGGGCTACTGACACATAAAGGGGCTACTGGCACTAAAGGGGCTACTGGCACTAAAGGGTGCTACTGGCACTAAAAGGGGCTACTGGCACCTAAAGGGGCTACTGGCACCTAAAGGGGCTACTGGCACACAAAGGGTGCTACTGACACATAAAGGGGCTACTGGCACTAAAGGGGGCTACTGGCACTAAAGAGTGCTACTGGCACTAAAGGGTGCTACTGGCACTAAAGGGGGCTACTGGCACCTAAAGGGGCTACTGGCACATAAAGGGGCTACTGGCACACAAAGGGGCTACTGGCACACAAAGGGTGCTACTGGCACACTAAAAGGTGCTACTGGCACTAAAGTGGGCTACTGGCACTAAAGGGCGCTACTGGCACACAAAGGGTGCTACTGGCACTCAAAGGGGCTACTGGCACATAAAGGGGCTACTGGCACTAACGGGGGCTACTGGCACTAAAGGGTGCCACTGGCACCAAAGGGGCTACTGGCACTAAAGGGTGCTACTGGCACCAAAGGGGTGCTACTGGCACTAAGGGGGCCTACTGGCACCTAAAGGGGCTACTGGCACTAACGGGGGCTACTGGCACACAAAGGGTGCTACTGGCACTAAAGGGGGCTACTGACACATAAAGGGGCTACTGGCACTAACGGGGGCTACTGGCACTAAAGGGTGCTACTGGCACTAAAGGGGCTACTGGCACCTAAAGGGGGCTACTGGCACATAAAGGGGGCTACTGGCACACAAAGGGTGCTACCGGCACTAAAGGGGGCTACTGACACATAAAAGGGGCTACTGGCACTAAAGGGGGCTACTGGCACTAAACGGTGCTACTGGCACTAAAGGGTGCTACTGGCACTAAAGGGGCTACTGGCACATAAAGGGGCTACTGGCACTAACGGGGGCTACTGGCACATAAAGGGGCTACTGGCACATAAAGGGACGGCTACTGGCACATAAAGGGACGGCTACTGACACATAAAGGGACGGCTACTGGCACATAAAGGGACGGCTACTGGCACATGAGGGGGACTAATGGCACATGAGGGGCCTAATGGCACATAAGGGAGATGGCTACTGGCACATATGGGGGGCTACTGGCACACAATAAGGGGGGCTACTGGCACATGGGGAGGCACAAGAGAGGCACTTATTACTAGCACATGTGGTGGCATGGAGAGGCACGTGTTACTGGCACATTATTATGGGGCACTATGTGCGCCTCAATCCTGGGGGTGAGAAAAGAGAAATGATGGGGGACAATCACAAAATGTCTGTTTGTGCCATGGAGCCTGGAGGGGAAGAAAAGAAATGTGCCACCCATGGGGGATGACATGATGAGGGGACAATGATGAAGAGAGGGACAATGTTGGAATCTGTGCCATGGGGGGGGGGACACATCATGTCACCCCCCTGGCACAGTCAGACTTCAACATTGTCCCTCATCATGTCTCCCCCGATGGTACAGACTCCAACATTTCCCCATTGGGGATCATGAAGGATCGGAGCTGACGGCTGACATGGGGGGGCATGATGGATGGGGGCTGACGGCTGACACGGGGGGCTGATCTGAGGTGTGATTAACATTGGTGGTCTGACCTAAGGCATAGTGGAAAATATTGTTTCTTATTATACTCATCTAAAACCTATGTGTGTGTTATAGTCTTATAGGGCTGAAAAGTACAGTCTTCAAGCGATTGAAGCATAGCGAAGATACCAGGACCACACAGAGGAGAAGCCAGCTGCTGCACACAGGACCCGGACCAGGTGAGCTGCGGGCGGGGGGTCGCCAAGATGTAGCTTCGCTTGAGCTTGCACCGGCCCAGGTCACGTCACTCACACAGGCACAGCACAGCCCGAACCAGCCCAGACTTGTTGCTGATGTTAATGGATGCTATAACATTGCACCATCCTTCTGAACATACACATCTGTCATCCGCCTTACCTCATGATCCTGGAGCTGTGCTGTACAGTGGCCGCCGAGCTCTACAGCACAGCTCCAGGATCATTAGGTAAGGCGGATGACAGATGTGTATGTTCAGAAGGATGGTGCAATGTTATAGCATCCATTAACATAACAGCAGCAATTCCTCTTTAGTTATATGTGAAGACACTTCGATGACATCATCGCGCCGCCGGAGCCGTACAGCTCGAGACACAGGCCGGAAGAGGCCTGCATCGCATCGCTGGAGGTAAGTACAAGTGTTTTTTTTTTTTTGGGGCTACTGGCACTAAAGGGGGCTACTGGCACTAACGGGGGCTACTGGCACATAAAGGGGGCTACTGGCACTAAAGGGGGCTACTGGCACTAACGGGGGCTACTGGCACATAAAGGGGGCTACTGGCACATAAAGGGGGCTACTGGCACTAAAGGGTGCTACTGGCACATAAAGGGGGCTACTGGCACTAAAGGGGGCTACTGGCACTAAAGGGGGCTACTGGCACCTAAAGGGGGCTACTGGCACCTAAAGGGGGCTACTGGCACACAAAGGGTGCTACTGACACATAAAAGGGCCTACTGGCACTAAAGGGGGCTACTGGCACTAAAGAGTGCTACTGGCACTAAAGGGGGCTACTGGCACCTAAAGGGGGCTACTGGCACTAACGGGGGCTACTGGCACACAAAGGGTGCTACTGGCACTAAAGGGGGCTACTGACACATAAAAGGGGCTACTGGCACTAAAGCGTGCTACTGGCACTAAAGGGTGCTACTGGCACTAAAGGGGGCTACTGGCACCTAAAGGGGGCTACTGGCACATAAAGGGGGCTACTGGCACACAAAGGGTGCTACTGGCACTAAAGGGTGCTACTGGCACATAAAGGGGCTACTGGCATTAAAGGGGCTACTGGCACTAAAGGGGCTACTGGCACACAAAGGGTGCTACTGGCACTAAAGGGGCTACTGACACATAAAGGGGCTACTGGCACTAAAGGGTGCTACTGGCACTAAAGGGGGCTACTGGCACTAAAGGGGGCTACTGGCACTAAAGGGTGCTACTGGCACTAAAGGGGGCTACTGGCACCTAAAGGGGCTACTGGCACTAACGGGGCTACTGGCACACAAAGGGTGCTACTGGCACTAAAGGGGGCTACTGACACATAAAGGGGGCTACTGGCACTAAAGGGGGCTACTGGCACTAAAGGGGGCTACTGGCACTAAAGGGGGCTACTGGCACCTAAAGGGGGCTACTGGCACCTAAAGGGGGCTACTGGCACACAAAGGGTGCTACTGACACATAAAAGGGGCTACTGGCACTAAAGGGGG
Organism: Bufotes viridis; assembly: GCA_033119425.1. Lineage (NCBI taxonomy): Eukaryota > Metazoa > Chordata > Amphibia > Anura > Bufonidae > Bufotes > Bufotes viridis. Next base: position 171,135,914 of record CM065592.1, on the reverse strand, counting down.
CTACTGGCACTAAAGAGTGCTACTGGCACTAAAGGGGGCTACTGGCACCTAAAGGGGGCTACTGGCACATAAAGGGGGCTACTGGCACACAAAGGGGGCTACTGGCACACAAAGGGTGCTACTGGCACTAAAAGGTGCTACTGGCACTAAAGTGGGCTACTGGCACTAAAGGGGGCTACTGGCACACAAAGGGTGCTACTGGCACTAAAGGGGGCTACTGACACATAAAGGGGGCTACTGGCACTAACGGGGGCTACTGGCACTAAAGGGTGCTACTGGCACTAAAGGGGGCTACTGGCACTAAAGGGTGCTACTGGCACTAAAGGGTGCTACTGGCACTAAAGGGGCTACTGGCACCTAAAGGGGGCTACTGGCACTAACGGGGGCTACTGGCACACAAAGGGTGCTACTGGCACTAAAGGGGGCTACTGACACATAAAAGGGGCTACTGGCACTAAAGGGTGCTACTGGCACTAAAGGGGCTACTGGCACCTAAAGGGGCTACTGGCACATAAAGGGGGCTACTGGCACACAAAGGGTGCTACCGGCACTAAAGGGGCTACTGACACATAAAAGGGGCTACTGGCACTAAAGGGGCTACTGGCACTAAAGGGTGCTACTGGCACTAAAGGGTGCTACTGGCACTAAAGGGGCTACTGGCACATAAAGGGGCTACTGGCACTAACGGGGGCTACTGGCACATAAAGGGGGCTACTGGCACATAAAGGGACGGCTACTGGCACATAAAGGGGACGGCTACTGACACATAAAGGGACGGCTACTGGCACATAAAGGGGCGGCTACTGGCACATGAGGGGGACTAATGGCACATGAGGGGGCCTAATGGCACATAAGGGAGATGGCTACTGGCACATATGGGGGGCTACTGGCACACAATAAGGGGGCTACTGGCACATGGGGGAGGCACAAGAGAGGCACTTATTACTAGCACATGTGGTGGCATGGAGAGGCACGTGTTACTGGCACATTATTATGGGGCACTATGTGCGCCTCAATCCTGGGGGTGAGAAAAGAGAAATGATGGGGGACAATCACAAAATGTCTGTTTGTGCCATGGAGCCTGGAGGGGAAGAAAAGAAATGTGCCACCCATGGGGGATGACATGATGAGGGGACAATGATGAAGAGAGGGACAATGTTGGAATCTGTGCCATGGGGGACACATCATGTCACCCCCTGGCACAGTCAGACTTCAACATTGTCCTCATCATGTCACCCCCGATGGTACAGACTCCAACATTTCCCCATTGGGGATCATGAAGGATCGGAGCTGACGGCTGACATGGGGGGCATGATGGATGGGGGCTGACGGCTGACACGGGGGCTGATCTGAGGTGTGATTAACATTGGTGGTCTGACCTGAGGCATAGTGGAAAATATTGTTTCTTATTATACTCATCTAAAACCTATGTGTGTGTTATAGTCTTATAGGGCGAAAAGTACAGTCTTCAAGCGATTGAAGCATAGCGAAGATACCAGGACCACACAGAGGAGAAGCCAGCTGCTGCACACAGGACCAGGACCAGGTGAGCTGCGGGCGGGGGGTCGCCAAGATGTAGCTTCGCTTGAGCTTGCACCGGCCCAGGTCACGTCACTCACACAGGCACAGCACAGCCCGAACCAGCCCAGACTTGTTGCTGATGTTAATGGATGCTATAACATTGCACCATCCTTCTGAACATACACATCTGTCATCCGCCTTACCTCATGATCCTGGAGCTGTGCTGTACAGTGGCCGCCGAGCTCTACAGCACAGCTCCAGGATCATGAGGTAAGGCGGATGACAGATGTGTATGTTCAGAAGGATGGTGCAATGTTATAGCATCCATTAACATAACAGCAGCAATTCCTCTTTAGTTATATGTGAAGACACTTCGTACACACCGGACTGTAAGTGAATTAATAACTAAGGCCCCTTTCACACTACCGTTGGAGGATCCGGCGTGCACTTCCGTCGCCGGAAATGCCCACCGGATCCGTCACAACGCAACACACCTGAAAACATTTGAAGACTGATCAGTCTTCAAAATGCTTTCAGTGTTACCATGGCAGCCAGGACGCTACTAAAGTCCCGGCTGCCATGAAAGTAGTGGGAGCCAGGGAGAAGCTACTTACCTTCCGTGTGGCTCTGGGCGCCCACAATGACGTCACAGCGCCCTACGCCGCATGATCACATTATCCATGTGATGTAGGGCGCTGTGACGTCATTGTGGAGCACCCTGGGAGCCGCACGGACGGTAAGTAGCTCCTCCCTGGCTCCCCACTACTTTTCCATGGCAGCCGGGACTTTAGTAGCGTCCTAGCTGCCATGGTTACCATTCAGAAAGGTAAACGCCAGATCCGGCGATGCGCCGAAACAACATTTAGCTTAAAGTCGGATCCGGATTAATGCTTTTCAATGGGCATTAATTCCAGATCCGTCCCTGCGGCATGCCTTCAATTTTTTGGCCCAAGGAAAATCCGCAGCATGCTGTGGATTTTTCAACGGCAAAAACGTTTGAATACTGAACTGAAGACATCCTGATGCATCCTGAACGGATTGCTCTCCATTCAAGATGCACTGGGACAATCCTGATCAGTATCTTTCCGTCTTAGAGCCCCGAGGACGGAACTTTAGCACGGAAAGGAAAAATGCAAGTGTGAAAGAGGCCTAAGCACTAGTGAGTATCTGTTATTTTTGGTTATATGACTAAAACATTATTGCTTCGGGGGTCTGGGGTGACACCATTTTCTACCGCACCGGGTGACACCAGCCCTAGCAACGCCACTGGTTTATACTCTATTTATGAAATGTGTAGGTTTGTGTGTTGGACATATCTGTAGTCCACACATGAGTGTATAATTGTATACAATTGATTTTAAATGTGGACTTTGTGTTTTTCAATAAATTATATACTTTTCAAGAGGTGTGGCCTGGCTTGCAGTATTTCTTTTTCTTATTGGATATATTCAGTTTACATTGATACCATGGCCTGCACTCTGTGTCACACTCTAGGTGTGCCCCCATTTCTTTGGTTATTCTATATATTACATCTGCCTTATATACTAAGGCACACTAGGGGAAGTTTAAGCGTTTTCCTTTACCCCAGTTTAGTTTAATCTCCCCCACTAACTGTATGAGTAAAATAACAAATTAACTTTTAATGTGGGTGCACACAGTAATACAGTCGACCTGCAGTCTCCCTACAGTGTCAAAATAGTCTCCATGCACTGTCCTTGCTCTCTCCCTATCCAATAATATTTTTTAATCCAGTTTTCAGCAACACTGTCCCTAGCACATGAGCGCTTGCAATATCTATCCCTATGCTCAGCTCACAGGGCTGTGACATCACAGGGGGATGGCTAACAGGGGATTTGCTGGCTGCACAGCATTATGGGTCACATTGTATTCCTGGGCTTCTTACTTTCACTTTGTAACATGTGCAGTAGCCATTTTAGGAACAATTGATTTGTTACGATAAAGAGTGAGGAAATTCATATTTGTAGCAAATTTCCTAAACTTCGGATCAAATTCCACTTCGGATGCTTCGATTCGCTCAACTACTTATGAACAGTCAGTAAAATATGAAAAGTACTGAGGTACTTTTTCTGCTACTTACTGAAAGAGAACTTCCATTGACTTTAGATGTTATACTATAGTCACACTCAATAGAGAGATTACAACTGCAGACAATAAAGGACGGACTGAAAGTCGATGACAGATTTTGGGAGTCAGTTGCTATTAGGTTGAAGGTAAAACCTTCACTTTTTGTTGGTGTCCACGTCAAAGTTCCATTCTCTTTTGAAGAAATAAAAAATAAAGGTAAGAAAAATCTCAACATATCACAGGCTTCATAGCATATAATAAATATATATTTTCTAGACAAGACATACCATATGTAGGACTCTAGTGATCCATCATACTGGCAAATTGAATCCTCATGATTATTATTAGTGTTGAGCGAATTGAGCTTCGGATCATAGATCTAAAGTTGATTTGTTCACTTTGTTTTAATGCTGTCTGGAGACCTATCTCTGTACAGCATTAGAATGTATTGCCTCTGCAAAATTCGTTTCAGCCAAAGTCGCGGAGACTTCAGTAAATGAATTCTGTAACCACTTCTGCTTCTTTAGGGCTCGTTCACATGACCGTATGGTTTTGCGGTCCGTTTTTAACGGATCCGTTTTTGGCTTCAGTAGTGTTTCCGCTTGTAATCGTTTTTTTGCGGATTGCAAACGGAAACTGAAGCATATAATAATGTTTTAACAGTAAGTACATAAAAAATTGTGCTGGGCATAACATTTTCTATAGATGCTTCTGCAAAAACGGAATAGATAGAACAGACATGCGGATGCATTCCGTATACATTCCGTTTTTTTTACAGCCCCATTGACTTGAATGGAGCCATGGAACATGATTTGCTGGCAATTATAGGACATGACTCAAAATGTAGCGGACCGGAAAAATGGAAATACGAAAACAGAATGCATAAGGAGTACATTCCGTTTTTTGAAATAAATGGTTCTGCATACGGAGGGTATACTTAACACAAAAAACTGCCCGTATACAGAACGCAAAAAATCGTTCGTGTGAACGAGCCCTTAAAAACATTTTTAAATGACACGCGGTCGTGTGCAAGAGGCCTAAAGGTGTAAACCACATTGCACTTACCCCACATATATTATTAAGGTGCACCAGTTCATAAATTTGGTGCAGGTGCACAAAGCAAAGCCAATCTTAAAACTGACATAAAAACCACCTTAAATGATAAATGACCCCTTTATTCCCTTATTCCCAAAGGGAACTTGAAAAAAGTTAAGAAAAGTTTTAAAAAATTTAAATAAAAATATAAAAATGTATATCTCCCCCTTCTCCCCATAATAAAAAAAACATAAACAATGAAAGAAAAAAAAAAATTGCACCCCCACATCTTAAAACGTGCATACTATTAGAATATAAATGTATTTATTTAACTCTGTAGCGGAAAAAAAATCTAAATGGACGATTTGCTATTTCTTTTTTTTTTTGCTTCACCTCTCAAAAAAATGTAATAAAAAGTGATCAAAAAGTAATACACACTCCAAAATTGTACCATTAAAATTTACAGATTGCCCCACAACAAAAGAGCCCATACATACTGTAGCTTAGTAGAGATAACTCACCATACAGTTTAATATCTGAAGTTGCATCGGTTTCAGCAGAGAAAACGACTCCTGTGCCATTGGCCGTATACTGAACTGTAACACTGGACTCCATGAAGGTTGTAATAGTGGAATTTCCAGTAATGTGTGGAGGTACAGCATCTGAAAACATAAAGAGAATGGTTTAAACACCGATTACAGAGAACAGCTTCTGCACCATAGTGGTGAGGGTTCAGAGGACCGCAAGTAATGTGTTTACATTTGCTTCACTGCAAAATCAAGCCATGGGTTAAATAGAGCAACTACATAGAATCTCCTAGATATTTCCATTGATATTTTGTTGCTTTTATTGCTTAGATGTAAATTTTTCCTGAGTTCCCCTGAACCGGCTCTATAATGTTCATGGGATGCCTTTGTTTCTGTGTTAACAACAGTCTGAAGTCAAAGGAGTATGGCAGAGAAATTTATTACAGTGCCGTTATAAAACTATAAGTAGCATATAAGCAATGTTAACATGCTGTAGCAATATTAATTTTTCAATATTTCATTTATATGTCAGGTATCTAAATAACAGATAAAGAAGATACTTACTTAAAGTGCTGTTGGTTTCTCCCAGTTGTTCAGACACATTCCGTGTCGCTACAGCCAGCTCTGTGTTATTGGTGCTCAAGGCATCATATATGCATTCGGTGTTATTTTCACAAAGCTTCTGATATTCTTCATACTTTTGTGGAAATTGAGTTTCCAGGTCACTGAAGAAAAGTGGTATGAATGTGCTTTGTTCATGCTCTCGTGGCTTGCTAAATAGACTCGACCCTTTGACTTCCCCTGCACAGAAAATTCACAGAACAGGCATTTTTTTTAAAATAAATATTAAAGGAAATGTGTCAGCAAATGTTAAAATCAAATTTAAACAAATTTCTGGAGGTTATTTTTCATTTTCCATATCACTATATATTTAAAAATCATAAAAACTTGCAGTTTTTCACACTGGCCACACTTATTGCCATCTTATTCTGACAAAAAGATAAGAGCATGGTTCCCACATCTGCATTAATCGTGGTTAGAGGGCTTATGCATTTTGACCAAAAAATATACAATGTACCTCATGTACAAGTTTACAAATTATGCATTAGACCAATGCATACTGTAGCATGTGGATATGCGACCCATACTTATTTTTGTCGGAAATGAGGCTAATAATAGTTGGTCTGTACAGATCACTTTTCAGCAGTCATTTCATTATCATGACAGGATAACAATGACTTGATCACACCATAACAGGATAACACATGATCCACCATTCATAAGGGGTGCTTGTCAAAACTTATCTAATCTTCCTTGTACTGTACAGTGACCTCTGCACAGGTCACAGAGCATGCCTAGATAACTCTCCAACAAAAGTCAATGAGGTCCCCTCCAGACTATTGTCTCTATCACCCATGGTGGCTTCTAGTATTGAGCAAATAGAATTCCACAAAGTGGACTTCGATCTGAATTTCAGGGAAAATTTGATTCGCTGCAAAGCCGAATTTCCTTGTGCTTCGGAATCAATTTTCCTTGAAATGGTGTAAAAAAATCATACTTACCTCAACCATTTGCTCACAATGGGCCAGCCACCGCCATCTTGCTTGACGTCACCACACCGGCCAAAGTGATAACGTCATCACAGGCCACGCATGATTTTGCGCTAGATCTTAAATCAAGATGGAGGTGGCCGGCCTGTTGAGAGCAAACGGATGAGGTAAGCATGGCTTTTTTTGAATTTTACACTGTGTTATAGCTGTCAGAAGCCACGATCAGCTATGAACACGGCATCTGAGGGGTACAATAATGGGGTGTGGTGCAATCAACGATCCCTGTCATTGTACCCACTAACTACAAAGAAATGCGCTTCGTGATGAATTTGGGGCGTACTGTCTCTCCTTGGGGAGTGAGTGCCTGCATTAGAGGCAGAGCTTGTGAAGAGCTCATTTGCATCCCTTTCTTCCCAGAATTCCAGAGAAGCATGTATGGCCTATAAGTCTCCTTACGCCGATTAAGGCACTCTCTCACTAGGGAGAGATAGTACCTCCAAATCCTGACAGGCTTCTCACCCAGTTAAGCCAGGAGTCTCTGCTCTGCACTGATGAAGGGCAATCACCCTGAAACAGCTGTCTGCAGATGAGGTGCTGGCTTATATTATATCCGAGTTATGAGTCAAGGCCTATTTAAAGGGTTGAACATTGACTTATAGCAGGCATGCTCAACCTGCGGGCCTCCAGCTGTTACAAAACTACAACTCCCAGCATGCCCGAACAGCCTACAGCTATCAGCCTACAGCATGGCATTGTGGGAGTTGTAGTTTTACAACAGCTGGAGGGCCGCAGGTTGAGCATGCCTGATTATATAGGATAGCTGCCTTACATCTGATGACATTAGATGCATATCTTGTTAATAACTCATTTGCATGCCTTTCTTCCTAATGAAGTAATTAGTCACAAAGCAAATTATTTTTGTTAAATTTGTCGAAGCAGCTGAATTAAATGTTTAAATACTTTGCGCATCTCTAGTGGCTGCTGCAAAGCATCTCTGTAAATGCTATTAACAACATATCAGGCAAGATGGCAACACCCAAATTCATGTTAACCTCTTTAGGACGCAGGGTGTACATGTACGCCCTTGTGTCCTGGTACTTAAGGACCCAGGGCGTACATGTACACCCTACGAATATCCGATCACCGCTGCGCACGTAGCGGTGATCGGAACCCGGTGCCTGCTGAAATCAATCGGCAGGCACCTTGGCACAATGCCCAGGGGGGTCCTGTGACCCACCCATGTCAGCGATCGCAGCAAACCGCAGGTCAATTCAGACCTGCGGTTTGCTGTGCTTTCTGTAGTCTCTGATCCCCGCGATCTGTGACCGCGGGGATCAGAGACTAAAAAATGCCCCAAACTCATAAATGTTAACCCCCCCTGCACCCCCCATGTTTGTGTCCCCCCCGGGCGGTGCAGGGGGGGGAATTGCGGGCGGTGCTGCGGGTGGGCGGCACGGGAGGCTCCTTTCAAATGCTTTCCCTGGTGTCTAGTGGGTATAGCAGGGGGTCAGCACATTGCTGACCCCCTGCTATAAACTGCTGACATCTGTGCTGCAGATGTCATCAGTTTAACCCCTTCCATACCGCGGTCTGTATGGACCGCTGTATTGAAGGTGTTACCAGGGAGGGAGCTCCCTCCCTCTCCCATCAGGGGGCTGCTGTGCCTTTGCAGCCCCCCGACAGGATGGGATAGCACAGGGAGGGAACTCCCCTCCCTCCCCATCCATCACCCGCTGCTCTGTTATGGCAGAGGGTGATGGTTACCATGGCAGCAGGACGCTTTCAGAAGCGTCCTGCTCTCCATGGTGCTGAAACTCTGAATAGGCTTTTGCTAAAGGCAAGGCACTATATAGTGTACTTACTGTATTATATAGACACCAGATCCACTGGATCTACAAGAACAAAGTGGGTCTGGGTCCAAAAAAAATGTCAAAAAAGTGAACCTCTCCTCTCAAAAACTGTAATAGCAAGCGATAAAAAAGTTATATGCATCCAAAAATAGAGCCAATCAAACCGTCATCTCATCCCGCAAAAAATGATACCCCAGATAGGACAGTCACATAAAAAAATATGTCTCTCAGACTATGGAGACACTAAAACATGATTTGTTTTGTTTTGAAAAATGATAATATTGTGTAAAATTTAAATAAATAAATAAAAGTATACATATTTGGTATCGGCGCATCCGTCGCAGCCTGCTCTATAAAAATAACACATGACCAAACCCCTCAGGTGAACACAAAAAAAAAAAAAAAAACGGTGCCAAAAGCCATTCTTGTCACCTTACATCACAAAAAATGTAATAGCAAGCGACCAAAATGTCATATGCACCCCAAGATAGTGCCAATCAAATCGTCATCTCATCCCGCAAAAAATGAGCCCCTTCATAAGACAGCCGCCCAAAAAAAAAAAAATATATATGGCTTTCAGAATGTGAAGACACTAAAAAATCATTTTTTTCAAAAATGCTTTATTATGTAAAACTGAAACAAAACCCCCAAAAAGTAGCCATATTTTGTATTGCCGCGTCTGTAGCAACCTGCTATATACAAATAGTACACAATCTAACCTGTCAGTTCAACGAGGTAAATAACAAAAAATAAAAACGGTCCGAAAATGGCTATTTTTTTGCAAATTTTCCATTTTAATCCATTTTTTCAGTAAAAAAGCAAGGGTTAACAGCCAAACAAAACTTAATATATATTGCCCCGATTCTATAGTTTGCAGAAACACCCCATATGTGGTCGTAAACTGCTGTATGGCCAAACGGCAGGGCGTAGAATGAAGAGAACGCCATATGGTTTTTGGAAGGTGAATTTTGCTGGACTGGTTTTTTGACACCATGTCCCATTTGAAGCCCCCCGATGCACCCCTACAGTAGAAACTCCAAAAACTTGACCCTATTTTGGAAAGTACGGGATAAGCTGGCAGTTTTGTTTGTATTATTTTAGGGTAAATATGATTTTTGGTTGCTCTATATTACACTTTTTTTGAGGCAAGGTAACAATAAATAGAAAGTCTGAAATGTCATCTCCATTTGCCAATAACTCTTGTGGAACACCTAAAGGGTTAACAAAGTTTGTAAAATCAGTTTTGAATACCTTCAGGGGTGTAGTTTCTTAGATGGCGTCACTTTTATGGAGTTTCTACTCAAGGGGTGCTTTGGGAGGCTTCAAATTAGACATGTTGTCAAAAAACCGGTCCAGCAAAATCTGCCTTCCAAAAACCATATGGCGTTCCCTTCATCTTCATTCTGCGCCCTGCCGTTTGGCCGTACAGCAGTTTACGACCACTTGCTTTGTTACTGGAAAAAATGGATTCAAATGGAAAATTTTCAAAAATCAAAATTCTGAAATTTTATCTCCATTTGCCATTAACTCTTGTGGAAAACCTAAAGGGTTAATGATGTTTGTAAAATCAGTTTTAAATACCTTGAGGGGTGTAGTTTCTAGAATCTGGTCATTTTTGGGTGGTTTCAATTATGTAAGCCTCACAAAGTGATTTCAGACCTGAACTGGTCCCTAAAAAGTGGGTTTTTGAAAATTTCTGAAAAATTTCAAGATTTGCTTCTAAACTTGTAAGGTCCCCAAAAAATAAAATGGCATTCCCAAAATGATAAATACATGAAGTATACATATGGGGAATGTAAATCAATAACTTATTTGGGCGGTATTACTATGCATTATAGAAGTAGAGAAATTGAAACTTGGAAAATTGCTAATTTTTCCAAATTTTTGGTAAATTTGGTATTTTTTTATAAATAAAAATGAAATTTTTCGACTTCATTTTATCACTGTCATGAAGTACAATATGTGATGAAAAATAATCTCAGAATGGCCTGGATAAGAAAAGGCGTTTTAAATTTATCACCACATAAAGTGACCCTGGTCAGATTTTCAAAAAATGGCCGAGTCCTTAAGGTGAAATAAGGCTGAGTCCTTAAGGGGTTAAGGAAAGAGAATATAGTACATTTTACAGTCATAAAATAAAACCAGGTTAGGAAAAAAGGAATATGTTTCCTTTTAAGCATCATTTTACAGTTTAAACACAGAAGGGTGATTTATCATAAGGGTAATATTTGAAGATAGTTTCGCTTAAGTCTGTGTCAGTGTACTTTATGTACAAAGTCGCCAAATAGGGCTTTTGTGACCTTTTGTACTCACGCAAATATTTGGCAACTTTTTGTACTTTTACACCGCTCACTCCAGTTTTGCATATAGTTGGGAAAGTGGATGTGGTTATGTCAATGAGTTTAATTCCAGATTGATCACTGAGACTTTTTAAAATGGGACAAAAAAGTCATAATCTCACTCTAGGAGCAAGGTGGTGTAAGAAAACTGGGGTAGCTTTTCTAGACAAAAGTGTTCGGTTTAAAAATGTCAAATTTATAAAACATGACATTTGACAAGTGTGGCATAAAGTACACTAAGGCCGCTTGCACACGACCGTATGCCCCCCGAGACATACGGTCCGTGAGCGGGCCATATGTCCTGGAGCGGCATACATCGAGCGCACAGCATCATTGGTTGCTGTGTGCATCGGGATGCCCGTCGTATGTGGGACTATTCAATTCAATGGGTCCTCCAAAAAACGGAAGGTACTCTGTGTGCATTTGATTTCCGTATGTCCGCATTTCCGTTCTGTAAAAAATAGAACATCTCCTATTATTGTCCACATTACAGACAATGAAAGTACTGTTCTAATAGTGGCCAGCTGTTCCGTATTTTTGCAGATCCATTTTTTACTCAGTCTTACAGTTACATGTTAGCGTCAAGAAGGCTACAGAGTGGCAAAATGACAGAGTCTGGAGGTAGCAGCAGCATGAGGAGGCCACAAAGTGGCACAATGACAGAGTGAATCATTTACGCCTCTTCCACTCCCCTGTGCAGGGCCTGGCACTTCTCTGTCTGACATACTTTTAGCTGAACTAAATAAATGAAAAGAAAATTAAAACACTCCTAAAATATATTTATCTTTTTTTACTGAGATAGTCAACTAAAGGATTTGAAATTGGCAACGAAAGGATTTCAGCATAAATAACAGCAAAAGTGAACTGCGTATATTTTTCTCTTTTTCTCTAGAAATATGACAATAAACACTTTTAGCGCAAATAACACCAAATGTTAACTGTGTCTATTTTTCACGTATTGGAGTGAAATAGGGCGATAAACCCTTTTAGCGCAAATAACACCAAATGTGAACAGGGTATATTTTTCACGGGTTGTACTGAACTGGCAATATACACTTTTAGCGCAAATAACACCCAAATGTCAATGGTGTGTATTTTTCTCCTTTTCTCTAGAAATATGACAAAAAAACACGTATAGCACAAATAACACCAAAATGTCAACAGCGTATATTTTTCACGGGTTGTACTGACCTGGAAATATACGCTTTTAGCACAAATAACACCAAAATGTCAACAGCGAATATTTTTCTCGGGTTGTACTGAACTGGCAATAAACGCTTTTAGCACTAATAATACCAAATGTGAACTGCGTTTATTTTTCTGGTATTGTACTAGAAGAGGCCACTAAACGCTTTCACCATATATAGCTGCAGTGAACAGAGAATCAGAGAATCATATATTTCTCTTTTTCCAGAGACATAAGCCAGTACTGGCTTTTCAAGATAGAACTTGCACCCCAAAAACTAATTGCCTGAATTACAGAGCTGTATTTATGAGACTATCTGGATCCCCAAGTAATGTTTCCCTGCACAATGAAGTTGTTACTATGATTCTCCCTATCTCTCCCTGCCTGTGAAATAATTCCTCTCACTATCCTTTCCCTGCACTAGTGAATCACTTCTTTGCTTTTTTTAAACAATTAGTTGTTCCTTCACTGACTCTCCCTAGCGCCTGCATACACGTCTGTCCCTGAACAAAGTACACTGGTGAATGGCAGAATCTAAGATGGCCGCTGTATTTATGTGACACCACCGGGCTATCTGGCTGCTGATTGGCTGAATGCATAGCATTATGGGTCATCCAGCCTTCCCAGAGTTCCTTGCTCCATGTCCTCACACGTGTACTCGCGATTTTAGCCACCATGTTAGGGAAAAATGTGATTCGTAGCCACGAAGCTCGAGGAAATTCGCATTCATTCAGAAACAAATTTTTCCAGAAATTCAGAATGGATTTGACTTCATCAGCTTCGATTCGCTCATCTCTAGAAATAACTGACCATATAGCTGAAGTGTGAACTCAGCCTAACATAGACTCAAGTCAAACTGACTTTAAAAACTCCCCTTATGTTACATTTCCCCAATTCACTTTGTATAACATGGTGTTTTTTCAATACCTAATTACTTGATTATATAAATGCTTGAGCTATGTATACATGATATATATATACTTCCAATGCTGTGTGCCAATATTGATGGACAAAGGCCTCATGGAGTAGGGCTGGAACGTCACATGGGTGAATAAGGTACCACAAACTTTTGGATCCAATTGAACAACGGTTCCTTGGAGAGCTGCCTTAATTTTGGGGGGTTTTATTTCATTAATGTAGACAGTCTTAAAATATGGTTTGGTGAAAATATACTCAGTTGGAGAAATGATACTCTGTAGCACCTCCAAAGTCACAAACTGATTGTTCTGCAGAAAGATTTGTAATTTCCCCAGAGTAACAAAGACTGGATCCATGTGACAGCATACAATGTTCATTCTAGTGTATTCCAAAAGTCATTTGTGTAGCACTAACAAAATCCTTCTTTTTTTTTTTTTTTTTTCTCTAAAGAAGACATTTCTAGGTGATCCTAGAATGGAGATCTGCCCAATGACCTAAATATAGGAGTTACTTACAGTCCATTCCATAGTAGAATATCTGTTCTTCTGAGCTGGTGATCGGAATGGTTGTGCCATTATCAAAAAAGAAATCATCGCTCTGGTCATTGTTCCAGGTACCTATTAAAATTTGCATTAGAATTAATGACTAGATGACGACAATCAATTTTATAAAAGCAGTAATAGGAAGTGGGGCATCAAATACTGAGTCAAGGAAGGACATATGAAGGCGAAAGTACTAATTGAGGTACATTTCATAAATGGGCTAGCTGGAAGTACAGCCCTGACTTGTACAAAATGAGATCTTTCTGGCATTGTTTTTTCAATTATATAGAGAATGAATTGAATAAAATGAATAGAAAATTTATTTTGAATTGACTAACCTTACCTAGATTAGTCACACTGGCATCTGGTGCGGATCCGTCATGTATCTGCACAGACGGATCCGCACTGATAATAAACTTCATGCATCCGTTCAGAATGGATCCGTTTGTATTATCATGAACATAGGCCAAACGGATCCATCTTGAACAATGGGGGACGGATCCGCATTCTATTGTGACATATTGTGTCATTGAAAACGGATCTGTCCCCATTGACTTACATTGTTTGCCATGACGGATCCAAGTCAATGGGGGACAGATCCTTTTTCTATTGTCAGAAAAGAGAGGGATGAACAGCATTCCTTGATAGTGCGTATAATGGGTGCTGCTCGTCTCCAGGGGGTGGTACACAATCCCTTTATGTAGTACAACAAGCCAATGGAAGTAAAAATAAAAAAGGAGACAGCGCGTCCAATTCCGCGAGGTTTAATCACTTCACGGAATTGGAAGCACTGTCTCTTTTTTATTTTTACTTCCATTGCCTTTTTCTATTGTGTCAGAGAAAACAGATCCATCCCCATTGACTTACACTGTGAGTCATGACGGATCCGTCTTGCACTGCACCATATCGCGGACAGAAAAACGCTGCTTGCAACGTTATTCTGTCCGCAATGGGGACACAACCAAACAGAACGTAATGTATTCTGGTGCACTTTGTTTCGTTCAGTTCAGTTTTGTCCCCATTGACAATAAATGGGGACAAAACTGAAGCGTTTTTCTCCGCTATTGAGATCCTATGACAGATATTAATAGCGGAAAGGGAAAGCGCAGATGTGAAAGTAGCCTTAAAATACTAATACTTACCCAGAAGTCCTTTAGTATTGTTTAAGAAGTTATTAGGAAGATTAGTGATAGCAGTCAGCATACCAAGCTGGGTTGACACTCCCACAGAAACAGAACCTTCAAAAGTTGCAGTGATCATCGAGCCGTCATTTTTGAGGAAGACGGCTGGGTTGATGTCATTAATATAGGCTTCCATTTCTAGAAATAAAAAAGACATGATTGTTTATAAGAAAGTGATTGTTCCAAACATTATTTCATTATACTTGCTTTCCTCTTAAAAATGTGTCCATACAACAATCCAATGCCCATATGCTCTGCTCTTTATTAACTCCCTAGACTTAAATGGAGGCAGTTATTATGAGACTGGCTGCTGTTGGCTAACCCTCATTGAGAAATGGGTACCCCAAAGGTGGAACCCCCACCTTTAACATTTAGTGCATTTCATTTGTCTGAGATGAAAAACCCCTTTAAAGGGAACCTGTCATCAATAAAATGCAAAGGATGATACGGAGGAGCTGAGCAGATGAATATATAGTTTTATGGGAAAGGATTCAGTATTCGCAACTTGTATTTTATTAATTTAATCCCCATTTATTCAGGGCTTTGAAGTCAAGGAGATGTGATTGTCTAGTCTAGTGACTGACATCTATTTCTGTATACACACTCATAGAGGTAAGACTGTCAATCATTCAATAGGACCTCCTCTTTGACTTCAAAGCCCAGAATGAGCACAGATACAAATTAGTAAATTACAGGTTATACTGAATATTTTCCCATAAATGTATATCTCAGTTAAGACTCCATGCTCAATGTGACAGGTTCTCTTTAAAGGGGTTATCCTCAGAAAGGGTATACGCACCTACATCACTCCAGATCCCTGCATCGGCGCCACTGCATCTCCCCATTGTGCGGATCAAAACATCCAGCGACTGGGGGGGGGGGGGCAATAGTAGGCCGCGATGGGGACGAGCCTCTTTAGCGTCACCTGCGTTGCTAGGGAGGCTTGTCCTCGTTGCGGCCTGCTATTGGCTTCCCCAGCAACACTCCCCATCGCTGAACGTTTGCTCGTTCACTAGGCAACTGGCAGCAGTATTGCACTGCAAGTTGATCGCAAACGAGCAGTTTATGCAAGCGCTTGTTAGTGCATATCAGCCAAAATATCGGCCAGTGTAATACAGCTTTTAGTGCATTGCATAAGAAATCTGTAGCTCTATACATATATATAATGTATGGCCTCTGATGAGGATCTTCCAAGATGGCACCAGATAACGCAAGACTACAGTAATCTCATGCATGTGCATGCATTAATGTATTATATTACGAATCCAAACCCGAGTAAAATGTCAGGTTTCTGTGCTGTAAAAAAATGAGACAAAGATAAATCATTTCAGAACTTTTTCCTCCTTTAATGTGACCTATACACTATGCGACTCAATTGAAAAACAAACTGAAATCTTTTAGGTGGACGAAAGAAAACAATAAAAACTAAAATAATGTGGTTGCATAGGTGTGCACAACCTTTTATAACTGGGGATGTAGCTGTGTTCAGAATTTAGCAATCACATTCAAAATCATGTTAAATAGGAATCAGCATACACCTGCTATCATTTAAAGTGCCTCTGATTAACCCCAAATAAAGTTCAGCTGCTCTAGTTGGTCTTTCCTGAAATTTTCTTAGTCGCATCCCACAGCAAAAGCCATGGTCCACAGAAAGCTTCCAAAGCATCAAAGGGATCTCATTGTTAAAAGGTATCAGTCAGGAGAAGGGTACAAAAGAATTTCCAAGGCATTAGATATACCATGGAACACAGTGAAGACAGTTATCATCAAGTGGAGAAAATATGACACAACAGTGACATTACCAAGAACTGGACGTCCCTCCAAAATTGATGAAAAGAAGAGAAGAAAACTGGTCTGGGAGGCTACCAAGAGGCCTACAGAAACATTAAAGGAGCTGCAGGAATATCTCGCAAGTACTGGCTGTGTGGTACATGTGACAACAATCACCTGTATTCTTCATATGTCTGGGCTATGAGGTAGAGTGGAAAGACGAAAGACTTTTCTTACGAAGAAAAACATCCAAGCCAGGCTACATTTTGCAAAAACACATCTGAAGTCTCCCAAAAGCATGTGCGAAAAGGTGTTATGGTCTTATGAAACCAAGGTGGAACTTTTTGGCCATAATTCCAAAAGATATGTTGGTGCAAAAAACACTGCACATCACCAAAATAACACCATACCCACAGTGAAGCATAGTGGTGGCGGCATCATGCTTTGGGGCGGTTTTTCTTCAGTTGGAACTGGGGACTTAGTTTAGATAGAGGGAATTATAAACATAAATATTGGCACAAAACCTTCAGGCTTCTGCTAGAAAGCTGAACATGAAGAGGAACTTCATCTTTCAGCATGACAACGACCTTCACCAGAAGAAGATTAAAGTTTTGGAATGGCCGAGCCAGAGCCCAGACCTGAATCTGATTGAAAATCTGTGGGGTGATCTGAAGAGGGCTGTGCACAGGAGATGCCCTGGCAATCTGACAGATTTGGAGTGTTTTTGCAAAGAAGAGTGGGCAAATCGTGCCAATTCAAAATGTGCTATGCTAATAGATTCATACCCAAAAAGACTGAGTGCTGTAATAAGATCAAAAGGTGCTTCAACAAAGTATTAGTTTAAGGGTGTGCACACTTATGCAACCATATTATTTTATATTTATATTTTTTCTTCCCTCTACCTAAAAGATTTCAGTTTGTTTTTCAATTGAGTTGTACAGTTTATAGGTCACATTAAATATGGAAAAAGTTCTGAAATGATTTATCTTTGTCTCATTTTTTTTTACATCACAGAAACCTGAAATTTTAACAGGGGTGTTCAGACTTTTTATATCCACTGTATATATATAACCCTGAAAAAGTATGTATACCTCTTGAACTTTTTTGCATTTTTGTTCATGTTACACCCACAAGCTTAAAGGTATTTTATTGGGATTTTATGATTTTATATGATAGACCAACATGAAGTAGCAAGTATATGTAAAGTGGAAACTAATTATACATGGTTTTCAAACACTTTAATAAATAAATATCTGAAAAGTGTGGTGTGCATTTCAGCCCTCTGTACTCTGATAAAATCCAAGTCACCTAATTAGTAAATAGAATCCATCTGTGTTTCATTTATTCTCAGTATAACTACAGCTGTTCTGTGAAGTTCTCAGAGGTTTGTTGGAGAACATTAGCAGCAAACAGCATCATGAAAGCCAAGGAACACACCAGACAGGTCAAGGATAAATTTGTAGAGAAGTCTAAAGCAGGATTAGGTTATAAACAAATATCCCAAGCTCTGAACTTATCACAGAGCACTGTTCAATCCATCATTCAAAAATGGAATGAGTATGACACAGCTGCAAGCCTTACAAGACATGGATGTCCACCTAAACTGACATCCCAGGCAAGGAGAGAGCACTAATTAGAGAAGCAGCTAATGCCCATGATCATTCTGGAGGAGCTGCAGAAAGCTACAGCTCAGGTGGGAGAATCTGTCCTCAGGACAACTTAGTCTTGTACTCCACAAATCTGGCCTTAACGGAAAAAGAGTGGCAAGAAGAAAGAATTTTTTTTAACCACTTCAGCCCCCCTAGCTTAAACCCCCTTAATGACCAGACCACTTTTTACAATTCTGCACTACACTACTTTCACGGTTTATTGCTCGGTCATACAACTTTCTAAAATGGGGTCACTTGTAGGGTATTTATACTGCCCTGGCATTTTAGGGGTCCCTAAAGCGTGAGAAGTAGTTTGGAATCCAAATGCGTAAAAATGCCCTGTGAAATCCTAAAGGTACTCATTGGAATTAGGGCCCCTTTGCGCATCTTGGCTGCAAAAAAGTGTCACTCATGTGGTATCGCCGTGCTCAGGAGAAGTAGGGCAATGTGTTTTGTGGTATATTTTTACATATACCCATACTGTGTGTGAAAAATATCTATGTAAATGACAACTTTTTCCATTTTTTTTATACAAATCTGTCAATTTACAGAGATATTTCTCTCACCCAGCATGGATATATGTAAAAATACACCCCAAAACACATTGCCCTACTTATCCTGAGTACGGTGATGCCACATAAGTGACACTATTTTGCAGCCTAGGTGCGCAAAGGGGCCCAAATTCCAATGAGTACCTTTTAGGAGGGCATTTTTAGGCATTTGAATTCCAGACTTCTTCTCACGCTTTAGGGCCCCTAAAATGCCAGGGCAGTATAAATACCCACATGTGACCCCATTTTGGAAAGAAGACACCCCAAGGTATTCCGTAAGGGGCATGGAGAGTTCATAAAAGATTTTTTTTTTGGCACAAGTTAGTGGTAATGGATTTTTTTTTTCCTCACAAAGTCTCCCTTTCCGCTAACTTGTGACAAAAAGTTCAATCTTTCATGGACTCAATATGCCCCTTAGCGAATACCTTGGGGTGTTTTCTTTCCAAAATGGGGTCATTTGTGGTGTGTTTATACTGCCCTGGCATTTGAGGGTCTCTGCAATCATTACATGTTTGGCCAGCATTAGGAGTTTCTGCTATTCTCCTTATATTGAGCATACGGGTAATGAGATTTTTTTTTTCCGTTCAGCCTCTGGGCTGAAAAAAAATGAACGGCACAGATTTCTTCATTCGCATCGATCAATGTGGATGAAAAAATTTCTGCCAAAAAATGTGCAAAAAAAAAAAAAAGAGGGGAAAGGACATAGGAGTGCTTGCGAAGTAAAGATGTGATCGCTAATAAAGATCCAAAAAGATCAAAAGTGATCTTTATAGCGCTGCAGCGATTTTACGGTGTTTTTGCAGTGATCAGAAAAAAAGAAATTCTGACACTGCGGTGGGGCGGACTGAACGCAAGTGTGCGCACAAGATCAGGCCTGATCGGGCGAGCACTGCGTTTTTTGTAGAGCCTAAGGTGACCGTAATGTACTGACATAGATCTGATCAGTCTTGATCACTTACAGATACTATATAGTACTAGTGCTGATTAGCGACAGCGATGACGCTAATCAGTGACTGCGGTGCAGTGGACGCTAACTACCTAACAAGTAGCTAACTAACTGGCAGTGATAAGGGACCCTTAGGCTCATTAACACGTCCGCAATTTTGTTTCACATTTTGCGGCACGGAATTGCGTACCCATTCATTTTTATGGGGACAGACTTTGTCCCACTCGGATCCGAAATTGCGGATCCGCACCCGCTGTGTCCGCACTTCAGTTCCGCAAAAATATAGAACATGTCCTATTCTTGTCCGCAATTGCAGACAAGAAAAGGCATTTTCTATATAGTTCTGGCAATTTGCAGATCCGCAAAATGCAGAAAGCACATTGCCGGTGTCCGTGTTTTGTGGATCCGCAAAACACATATGGACGTCTGAATGGAGCCTTACAGGGGGGTGATCAATGACAGGGGAGTGATCAGGGAGTCTATATGGGGTGATCAGGGGTCAATAAGGGGTTAATAAGTGACGGGGAGGGGTGTAGTGTAGTGTGGTGCTTGGTGCTACTTACAGAGCTGCCTGTGTCCTCTAGTGGTCGATCCAAGTAAATGGGACCACCAGAGGACCAGGTAGCAGGTATATCAGATACTGTTAACAAAACAGCGTCTGATATACCTATTTGATGCGATTTATTTTATCATTGCTGGCAGGCTGCAGTATAACTTCATAGCTGCACGCCATAGTGAACGAGCGCACATGATCGTGTGCGTTCATAGGAAATCTCGCGTAGATGCGTCAAGGAGGAATAACCCGGCTGCCAGTAGAGCGCATCCCTGTGTTAGGCGGTCGGGAAGCGGTTAAAGCAAACCATATAAGTCCCATTTGCAGTTTGGCACAATCCTTGCAGGGGACACAGCAAACATGTGGAAGAAGGTTCTCTGGTCAGATAAGATCAAAGATAAACTTTTTTGGCCTAAATGCAAAATGCTATGTGTGGCAGAAAACTAATACTGCACATCACTAGTGTTGATCTCGAATATTCTATTTGCGAAGATCCAGAAAATATTCTTATATCTTCGTAATTGCAAATATTCAAGATTTTTTTTTCATCAGTACCCTCACTGCTTCTTGCTTGTGGACCAATGAGAAGGCTACAATATTTTTGTCTGAGCTTAGCAACATCCCTAGCATCCAACAGGAAAGTTGCCTACCCCTTACTATATAGGAAACCACCCAGCCATTTTCTGCTATTTTTTTAAGTTCTGAGAGTGAGAGAGCAGTGTCATTGCTGTGCTCTGTGCTTTGCTGAGTCATCTGTATCCTTATTCAATTACATTAGATAGTTAGTTAGTATATATATTTATATATATATATATATATATATATATATATTACAGATAGTTAGTGGGAGATAGACAGTGTAGGTTAGATAGTGATAGGGTGTTAGGTAGTGCAATAGGAATAGGAATTAATGCGCTGAGATAGGGATTCTGAGATAGGGATTAATGTCTAGCAGCTTGAAAAATGTAGCAAAAGTGAGCCACGCCTGTATTGCGCAACACGCGCATATTACATTGACAATTTTCTGAAGTAAACATGGTGGTGGCAGCATCATGCTATGGGGATGCTTTTCTTCAGCACGGACAAGGATGTTGATCAGCATTGATAGGAAGATTGATGGAGCTAAATACAGGAAAACCTGGTAGAAGCTGCAAAAAACTTGAGACTTGGGTGGAGGTAAAACTTCCAGCAGGACAACAACCCTAAACATACCTCCAAGAGCTACAAGTGAATTGTTTAGATTAAAGCATATTCATGTGTTAGAATGGCCCATTCAAAGCCCAGACCTAAATCTCCTTGACAGTCTGTGGCAAGACTTGAAAATTGCTCTCTATCCAATGTGACTGAGCTTGAGCTATTTTGCAAAGCATGTAGATATATACCCAAAATGACTTGGAGCTGTAATTGCAGTGAAAGGTGGTCCTACAAAGTATTGACTCAGAGGAGCTGAATATAAATACACGCTACACTTTTCAGATTTTTATTTATTACACATTTTGAAAACCATGTATCATTTTCTTTTCACTTTGCACATACCTGCTTCTTTATGTTGGTCTATTGCATAAAACCCCAATAAAGTATGTTTAAGTTTCTGTGTGTAACATGATAAAATGTGGAAAAGTTCAAGAGGTATAAATACTTATTCAAGGCACTATGTATGTATATAAATGAATTTCTGTCTGTCAGCCAAACGACTGGGCCAAACTGCGCCAAATCGGATGTCTGGGAAAGTTTTTGTAAAGGTCTCAGTTCTCTAGGATGTACCATTCTTAAGATATTCCCCAAAAATGTATTCGCTAATAGGAGCTTGCATCCTCTCTCATATTTTAACTGCTCTACACACAGTCACATGACCCTTATTAGCCAATAGAAGCTCCCAGGTACTTCAGTCTTGACATACACACAGTTTTATACCACATTTCCAAAACAACTCAGACATTTTTCTTTACTGTTATAGGTTACTGTAAAGGGAGTGTGGTGCTGTGGAGGTCACTGTTAAAGGAGTAGGCCTTTCTAGATGTCAATGATAAGGGGACAGGGTGCTATGGAGGTCACATTTTAAGGGGGCAGCGAGCTGTGTGTGTGGGGGTGTCACTGATAAGGGGGTGGGATGCTGTGGAGGTCAATGCTAAGAGGCAGGGCACTTTTAAGCGGGTGGGCCACTGTTGCAGACACTGTTAATGGGGTGGGCCAATGTTGAGTACAAAACTTCTCTCTTTCTAACCTATTCTTGACCTCTGCCACTAATTAATTTAAAACGTAACTTTTAATACATCGGTATGGTTTTACACTGAACTAATAGACTATTAAAAATTGCCTGTATTGCGCCTATGCTAATAATTAGCTAATTGTATTTGCTATATTCTAGCTTCTGGTAGTGCGCGCTACTACTTTAGAAGATAACTCTTTGTATTTCTATTTACGGCGCTTTAACTGGCTTTTTTTCTTAAAAGATTGCATTCCAGCACTGCCCCCAACATGTTTTGCTAATAACCTAGCGTCTTCAGGGGTCTGGGCAGTGTGTGCTGGTTTGCCACTCTGGTTTGCTCTTTTAAAGGCTCTGGTTCCGCCTTCTGTCTCGTCATAACTTCTAGTCCAGTCATCTCGCTTTTTGCATGTCCTTTAGGTCTTTCTACCTATATCTTAAGTAATCTCATTGGATCGGCTTTTAGACTGCACCCCTTGTGATTGATGACGTCTTCACGCCGATCTTACTGCGTTTGCGCTGACACTTAGGAAAGGATTCGCTATCCTTGCGGGTTACTGCACATGATTCTTGTGATAGACTATCGACGAGCTCTCTTCTTTCTCTCCTCTGCGCATGCCTCTGGACTTAGAATAATTCTCCCATATGATGTCTTCTCTGCATGCGCTGGGACTTAGTAAGTTCCAGAGTGCCTTCTAATGCTCTTGCTCAGAATGATAGACTCAAATGGACCTACATTTGTCCATTCCTTTGCGCATGTCTTCAGACTTAGAATATTTTTGGTGGGTGCTTTGGTCCAATTAATATTTTTCTTTTGTGTGTGTCTGTGACTTCAAAGTATTCTCTCTCTGATGACAGAGAGGGCTAGGGTGATTCTTGCGCATGATTCTTGTGATAGACTATCGAGGAGCTCTCTTCTTTCTCTCCTCTGCACATGCCTCTGGACTTAGAATAATTCTCCCGTATGATGTCTTCTCTGCATGCGCTGGGACTTGGTAAGTTCTAGAGTGCCTTCTAATGCACTTGCTCAGAATGATAGACTCAAATGGACCTAAATTTGTCCATTCCTTTGCGCATGTCTTCAGACTTAAAATATTTTTGGTGAGTGCTTTGGTCCAATTAATATTTTCCTTTTGCGTGTGTCTGTGACTTCAAAGTTTTTCTCTCTCTGATGACAGTTATTTCCAATGCTGGGTGAAGAAATGCTTGCTTCAGCTTATAATAAGATGACTGGTTTTTATTAGATATTTTTATATCAACCAGGCTTGAACTAGTGTGTTTGGACTATTGGTTCTCATGTGTTCAAATTTTATTATTTTATTATTATGTTTTATAAAGGGTGCAAATGTAAAGCCTTTCTTCAGGCCATTCGGTGCTAGACTTTTCAATTGATATAGGTTGATATATCCATTTGGCTTCACACTGCATCAATTTGTTGTCTATATTGCCTTGTCTTGGGCCTTCTTTTAGTTGTTGTATTCCCCAAAATTTGAGGTTGGATGTGTTTCCTCCATGTGTCTCATGTATATGTATTGATAATAGAGTTTTTGCTTTCTTATGTATATCACTGATATGTTTTGAAATACGTCTTCGGAATTCCTGGATCTTCTTTCCAACATACAGTTTTGGACATGTGCAGCTTGCTATGTATACTATGCCCATGGTCTTACAATTAATGTAGTTTCCTGAAGCTTTTCTTCGAGTCAATTCTCTCGCAGAAGGTACAGCTTCCACAGGGATAGGAGCCCTTCATTGACAGCAAGGTAAGTTTTGGAGTTTTATCCCTCTGCTTTTCATAGTGACTGTGCACTAGATATTGTTTAAGATTTTTTCCCCTTCTATATGTTATTGCTGGATGTGGTGATAGTACAGTTTTTAGATCATCATCGGCTAACAGAATATTCCAATATTTATTCATTATTTTTCTCACTTTCCAGTTCTGTGCATCAAAGGTTCCGATGCATCTAATTATTTTTGTCTCTTCTTGTGCTTGCCTGTTGATTAATAGCTGCCTTCTGTCAGTTAATTTTGCTCTATTGTAAGCCCTATGTAATACTTTGGGGGATAACCTTTATCGATAAATCTCTTATAGAGTGTCTTGCTTTCATTTTCGAAAGCCTCATCTGTGGAGCAATTCCTTCTTGCTCGAATATATTGTCCCACTGGAATTACTTTTTTAAGGGATTTTGGATGGTGACTCTGCCATGTGAGTAGGTTATTAGTGGACGTGAGTTTTCTAAATATCTTCGTTTGTATCTTGCCCCCTGGTTCCATATTTACTACAAGGTCCAAGAAATAAGCTTTTTTATTGTCAATTTTGGCTGTAAATTTGAGGCCTATTTGGTTTTTATATAGTTCAGTAACAAATTCATGAAAGTGTTCTTTAGTGCCCTCCCAAAAAATTAAAATATCATCGATGAAACGCCCCCAAAACAAAATGTGCTGAGTAAATAGGGAATTGGTGTCAGTGAAGACTACTTGTTCTTCCCACCACCCTAAAAAACGATTTGCATAATTTGGTGCACAAACCGTCCCCATCGCAGTCCCAGTGATTTGAAGATAGAATTTCTTATCAAAAATGAAATAGTTGTGTGTCAATAAAAATTGTAATAATGTAGTAACAAACTTATTGTGCTGTTGAAATTGTGTACCCTTTGTGTTCAAATAATATTTTACTGCCTGAATTACCAAAGTGTGCTCAATACTTGTATACAATGCCTCGACATCCAATGTGGCAATGTGAGTATTTTCACTGAACTGCATTTCTTGTACCTTGCATAGTATGTCTTTAGTGTATTTTATATATGATGTTAGGCTCGGAACAAACGGAGATATGATTACATTTACATAGTTGCTAATTCCCTCACAGAGACTGTCATTCCCCGATACTATGGGTCTTCCTGGTATTGGATCTTGTCTTTTATGGATCTTCGGGGTCGCATAGAATGTCGAAGTAGTAGGTTTGAGATTGAATATTAATTTATATTCTTCTTTTGTCAGTAATTTATCCTTTAGAGCTAGTTGTAGGATTCCTTTTAATTATTCGACATATCTCTGTGTTGGATTGGTTTGTAGTTCTTTGTACGTTTTTGGATCTCTCACCAGAGTGCATACCATTTCTTTATAATCTTCCTTTTCCATTATCACAACATTCCCTCTCTTATCAGATGGCTTAATTTCTATGTTGTTATTGGAAGTGAGTTGTTCCAGTGCTTTTGTCTCTTCTGTTGTTAGATTGCTGTTTAAATCTGATTTGTTCATTCTTATCTTTTGTAGGTCAGCTATTACTAAATCGACAAAGGTTTGTATATTGCTGTATTTTTTAAAAGGGTGGTAAATGTGGATTTCAATTGTAGTTTCGTAAAAGGAGCTTCTACATTAGCAACTCCTCCCTCATTTTCCTCTAATAATTCCTCTAAGATCTGGACAGCTGTTTGTTGTCTCTCTTTATAACTTTCCAAATCCCTTTCATTATTTTTCAAATTTTTAGGTTGTGCCAGTTTTCTTGCAAACAGGTTCATATCTTTAACTCAGGTAAAACAATTGTATTGTGGTACTGGGACAAAGGAGAGGCCTTTTTTGATCAATCTTTCATGCTCAGAATTGAGAATAGTCTTAGAGACATTAATAATTTGTAAGTTTTTTCCCCTTCTACACTTTGGGTGGTTGGTATGGCTATTTGTCCCTGTCCTTTTGATATGTCCCTGGGACTTTAAAAAAAAGCCAGTTAAAGCGCTGTTAATAGAAATACAAAGAGTTATCTTCTAAAGTAGTAGCGCGCACTACCAGAAGCTAGAATATAGCAAATACAATTAGCTAATTATTAGCATAGGCGCAATACAGGCAATTTTTAATAGTCTATTAGTTCAGTGTAAAACCATACCGATGTATTAAAAGTTAAGTTTTAAATTAATTAGTGGCGGAGGTCAAGAATAGGTTAGAAAGAGAAAAGTTTTGTAAAACAAATGAACCTTACCGCCTGCTAGGGTCATAACTAGAAAAGGCCAATGTGGAGGTCACTGTTAAGGGAGTGAGGAACTGTGGAGGTCACTGTTTTGCGGGACACTGTGGATATCTTTTAACCACACACACAAACATTAAATAAAACATTGGAAAAATACCCGTGCATAGCCAGGTCATTCTGCTAGTGTGCATATATATATATACATACACACGCTTACCGACTGAAGTAAATGACACATTCTGTCCATTGAGGAGAACGATTGTATTGTTAGAATCCACCAGATACCATTCCACCTGTGGGTTGTGCAAAAAGGAAATTATTAAAGTATTTTCATAAAGACAAGAATGTAACTTATGGTAAAATGCAGTGCGAGGGTTCATACTACAAGAAAACAACTATTTAAAAACTTGATATAAAACCTATAGCTGTAGGTAACATTTCTCCTTAAAGTTAATATGACACTTACTGTAACACTGGCATTGGTTGATATGTACTGCATTGCAAAAGCCTGGAAGTTTGTGGCCATTGCTGTTCCAGTCTGCACCGTACGACCTTGTAAAACTATGGAGATTCTTGGAGCTGATGCATTAAGGAGGGTGAAATCTCCACGTCCATTAAAAGTGTAGCCGACCCAATCTAGAGTAGTAATGTGAGGATCTCCAAACATCCATGCTGCAGTAAAAAATGCAAAGATTGTATAGAAATGAATAAATGTTCATTAAGACAACTAGATCAGAGGTTTACCGTTTCAGGGCTCTCACTAACGCTCCAAAATGGATCAGTTAAGCAACAATGCATTCTGAATGGATAAGGATCCATTCAGAATGCATCAGTTCGGCTCCGTTCCGCCTCTATTCAGTTTTGGAGGCGGACACCAAAATGCAGCATGCAGCATTTTGGTGTCCATCTGAAGAGGCAGAGCCTAACAGATCCATTTTTAATTACAATGTATTTTAATTACAATGTAAGTCAATTGGGACAGATACGTTTTCAATGACACAATATGGTGTATTTGAAAACGGATCCGCTCCCCATTGACTTTGAATGTAATTCAAAACGGATCCGTTTTGGTCTTTGTCATTTTTCTTTAAACCTAAAGCAAACGGATCCGTCCTGAACGGATACAAACGTTTGCATTATAGGTGCGGATCCGTCTGTGCAAATAAACAGACGGATCCGCACCAACGCAAGTGTGAAAGTACCTTAACAAAAATGTTGCTCACGTTTGGGTTCTTTTCAAATTATTATTTTTTTTTACAAACAATTTTTATTGATATTTTTAACAATGTGATACAGGGTTACAATCACGAGTCAATGTTGCTAGTATAAAAGAGGTCAATGCAGAAGGAAATGGAAATAAACTTGTCATTGTCATGATCCACCCTAATGGCCCCATGGTGCCCTTTCTTTAAGCAAGCAAGCTTCCTTCAGCTGCAGGCAATTTAAAAACAGTACTCATCTGCATGTCATACAAACTTAAGGTCATTTATGATAGGCGTATTTCAGGTGAGGATTGCGGCACAACAGCTAGTTGCGCCAAAAGGGTTGCCTCACTTCAGCAAAATGACAATATGAAGCACTTTCTAATATATTGTTATATCCATATTGCTTCCTTTGCTGGCTGAATTCATTTTTCCATCACATTATACACTCCTCATCCAAGGTTATGACCACTCTGCAATCCAGCAGCAATGGCAATATGGAAAAAAGCACTGGCCTCTCTGTTAGCCAGAGCAATGAGAGTCGGATAGGCCTGTACATCTTCCTATAGTGTGCAAGCACGACCACTACTACTGGATTGTAGGGTTGTCGTAACCATGGAAATGAGAAGTGTTTAATAAGATGGAAAAATGAATGAAACCAGCATGAAGCACTATGGATAACAACAATACATTATTAGTAACTTTTTGTACATGGTAAATGCCATTTGTTGAGGTGAGACAACCGCTTTAACTATGAAAGGCCTATTTATATACTGTATTTTAATTAACCTTTGCCCTGCTATATAAACGGTTGACCAGTAAATAATTCACCTGGTCTGGGTGGGCTGTATTTCCTGCAGTCGATAGATGGTCTCTTCTCCAGGTACATTGAGCAGAACTGAGGATCATCTACATCATTGCAGCACCAGTCGTATGCCTGAAGTTCTTCATCTGGTAGGACATAACATTCATTTCATTACATCTTTTTGCAGTAATCATGATAGCACTGTCATACTTCTACAGGTTTCCATACAAGTAGTGTCTGATTGTTTAATGAAGTTAAAGTCTCTTCCTTACCATTACTTGAAGAATTGAAATTCCATGTCCGTTCCTGGAAACCTTCTAAGAACTGATTCTTGCGGTAATATACACATCTTACACTTGCATTGAACCAATTGGGAGATGTGCTGCGGAACAGACTAATATAGCGGGATGAGCCTGAAAGTAAAAAAAAATACAAATATAAGAAATTACTGCTAATACACCTAGATAATATTAAAAGATGAATTGAAGACTTTTAAACCCCTTTGGCAGAAACTGCAGTTTCTGCCAAGGCTTGGCATGTGTGATCTCTATGGTACGCAGCTTGGCTCCACTGAAGATGTCATTAAAGGGATTCTGTCACCTCTGATAACACAAATTTAGCTTTTAAACCAGTCATGCTCCACAGATTACCTTGAATCAGCTTTGCTTTTCTGTAATGTAATCCATCCAGTAGTTCTGCAGAAAAACGACTTTTAAAAATATGCTAATTTTTCAAAGTCGTTTTTCTGCAAAACTACTGGACGGATTACATTACAGAAAAGCAAAGCCGATTCAAGGTAATTTGTGGCGCATGACTGGTTTAAAAGCTAAATCTGTGTTATCAGAGGTGACAGAATCCCTTTAAGTTGATGCTTTTGTGAAATCCATGCCAATTTTGAGATTGCTGTGGAATGCATAACATCGGCCATATAATATTACAACAATAGTAATAAGAAGAAAACGATGAAGGACAATAAGGGTATCAAAGAGAATGAACCCAACACACTTAAAGAGGTTATCCATGTACATGATTTACAGTACAGCTTACGTAGAATCATGCGAATGGAGTCAAAATGCAGTTCCAGATTATGGGGCAGTAGGCACTCAATGTGCTGCTGCATGGCATCATTCTTCTCTAGAAGCAATGCTCCCATTGAATACTGTTTCTGTAAAATGGCTTCTGAAGAAACGTGTCATGATTCCATGTGAATCCATAAAAAATAATAAAAACAAACCTGCTGTATTGGAGCTTGAACAAAGCTAACCTGTGAGAATGAGACCATAGAGATAGAAAAAGCCTGTTTTGAGTACTGCTAAAACTGTTTATGTGGAAATGATCACACCTTGCATGTAAAAATTCTGGCTACAAAAAGTATTAAAATAGGTCACTTGCACAAAGTTAGCAACTTTTAGCTTTTTTTTTGCACCATTCACTTGGTTTTCAAAAGTGGGTGCAAGTAACTATCGCAATGAGTTTAATTCCAGATTTATCACTCCAACTTTTTTTTTTTTTTAAGTTTCAAACTCCCTCCAGTAGAGGGGTGACATAAAAATGGAGTAGCATTTCTAGACAACACAATGGGAGACATTGGATAAATTTGGCACAAAGTATGCCAATGCAGACTCAAGAAAACCTGACTTCAAATATTACCCTCATGATAAATACCCCTTTTGACCCTTTTGTGCGCCTGGGCTCAGAGCTAATATGCAAAGACTTGAACAAAGTGAGACAGGAGGGTCCTTAGGGATTCACCACCTGACAGTCTCACGATATGGGTTACGGATTGACAACTCCACTAAAAGGCAGTTTTGTCTGTCACAAGTGAAGAAGCTGTTCAGCTTAAACCTGGATTGGCACTGTGCAGAGGATAAAAAGGAAAGTAGCTCAGCAGAAGTCATCGTGACACTCCTCTTTTCAGTTTTCTAACAATATACTGTATTTAGGCAGAGAAGTCCCTTCATTTAAAATAAAAAAAAGGTTCAGAAATCTTTCTCTACCTGCTTGTGTTGCTCTGAAGCGGGAATCAACTTGTCCTTGCTGATATAAACAGGGGCATGATAATAAACCTGAATTCCAATGTAAGGGATCGGGCTGAGCGTTGAACCATCTGAGACAATTCATACGACTGTTTGTCACTGCAGCATCATTCAGTGGATAAATCCAGAGTCCTCTCACATCTGCAAGAGTAAGGTGAGAAATTGTGTCTGAATGTTAGATCTAGTGCAACATACTGTATTGTCTAAACATGTGAGCATTAAGGCATTCTCCACACACACATTTGATTTGGTCATTTTCCTTTGTTGTTAAAAAAAAATTGCAACACATGCATGTGTTTGTCATGTTACATGCATTTATTTTTTATAATTTATATTTGTTCCATATTTTGATATGCTTTTATTTCAAGTTTTTCCCTAAAGATATGGGAAAACATCTGAAGAATTGCCATAACCAAAGAAAGCTGCAATAAAAAAAGCCACTGACGCAAAAGAAAAATATATGCAGCTAAAAATTCACACGAACAGGATATCTGTGTTTCATAATTCCCACGGACTTACAGCTAACATCTGGTGGTGGTTGAAAAAAAAACCTCATAAAAATGCAATCAAAAGCTCAAAAGTCAGTAAAAAGCAAGAACTAAAAAAAACAGTGGGTGAAACCAGCCTCTAATTTGCTTTTAGTTTGTATGCTATATAACTACATTACACTGTTGATTCTTATGAGAAAGCAACAGTTTGTTTATCTAGCGACATTATTAATGCTAATATTCTCATACAAATGAAAAGCTAAGCTCAATTATGGTGAAATCCAAATTCGTCAAGTTTGATTTGATAATAATTGAGCTTAGATCATTCTTTAAGTGATCACAGAAGCTGCTGGAGCTGTCACACACCCCAACTGATGGGTTTCACAGTGAATGACAATCTGCAGCTGCTATGTGTTAGAATACATGCAGTCCGCAGAACAAAACAGTCTTGTTTTTTTTTTTATAAAGACCATATATATTTAGAAATTGGACACATACCTGAATTGTTTCCAATGTAGAGGTTTGGACGGTTTTTATTCACAGCTATGGCATCATTCCAGAAAAATTGATCCTGGTTTCCACTAATCATTGAAAAAATACCCAGTTAGTTTTCTGCTAAATCATATATTTGACTGATAAAAAGGGTTGCTCAGGCTCTAGATATTGTAGATATTGATGACTTTTCCTGAGGCCATTAGTATTCAACTGAATGTAAGCTGCTCTGCAGTAATCTAGCATGGTGATATTGCTGGCACCGGTGGCTGCTGAAAACAGCTGATCAGACGGGATGATGGGTGTCAAATTATCAATATCTGGAGCCCAGAAAACCCATTTGAAGAGACATTCTGGTTTCATGACATTAATGATCTATCCTCATAATAGGTCATCAATTTCAGATTGGTGGGAGTCTGACTTTGGGTATCCCTGCCAATCAGTTGTTTGAAGGGGCTGCGGTGCTCATGTGAGCATTGTGTCCTTATCAATGTTTGCTTGCACTCCGTCTACATTGTAGTGGAGGTGCAGTATAATTACAGTGGTTCGTCTCATTCACCCCATTTAAATTAGGAAGTGAGATTTACAGATAATTATGAACAATCCAGGAAAGTCTTATATTTAGACTTAGTAGGCATGGCAGTAGGCAGGAGTTGTGGATTCTTTTATATCATGTTATACTATGCAATGCAAGCAACATTCAGTGTACAATCTAGACATCACATAAAAGCTATTGAATTGAAAAGTATTTGCCTTTAAGGAGTTGTGTTATCTTGATGTTACTAAAGTGGCCGGGAAACATTGGCACTGGGTGGTACGCTAGTTCAATAGTAGCCTTTGCGCTGCATGGGAGCTATAGAAACAATATAGCACAGCAAGCTATGCTGTTTCTGATGTAGGGATTGCAATGCTATGCTGTTTCCGTAGCTCCCATGCTCTTCAATCAGAGCTACTGAAATAGCGGAGAGACGGCAAGCTCTGCAGTTTCCATCTCACTAGGTGATCAGACTTAGTCCCATCTCACCTTACAGTAATTGCGGTGAGCTGGGACAATTTCTTTAAGGAAACGCATATCTAAATTATGGATGCTTACTTGAAAGGGGTTTTATGGAAAGTGCTACTAATAGAGACAACTAACAAAAAAGTATAGCATGGTACTCAAGTACTTGCTTGCTTTCTCAGATACTTGATACTTTATACATTCTTAAAGAAGGACTATTTACATAGGCATATAATCTTCTTGTGATGAGCACCAACCAATAACATAGTGAATAAAATGGAACTTGTCTACTTCCACTTACATGAAGCAATTATCGTCAGTGCATCTGGATGAACAATCTTGCATAGGATCATTCTTCTCCATACAGTTTGACTTATTGTAGGCAGTGCATCCTCTCTTTATATGATGATTTTTATGTCCAAATAAAGGATACAATTGATGCGTGAACGTTTAAGCACTTTGAATAGCAGATATGTTTACATGGGGTAATGATTGTGTGGCCAATCAGCTTCCCATGTGAATAGTAGTGTTGATCACGAATTTTCGAATTGCGAAGTTTAATCGCGAATATTTAGAATATTGCAAAACATATTCGCAATTTTTATGAAAATGTGCATGAAAATTTGCACAAATTTGCATACAAATTTGCATAAACTGGTATTTAAAAGGTATCTTTTACACACTATTGCGATCTGACTATTGCGATCTGATTATGCAGAATTTTATGCGCATGCTTATGCAAATGTATGCAATTTTTATGCGGATTTTTGCAATCAAGAAAATAATGACTGTAGATTACAAATCTTCGAATTTTCGAATATATGCCGCGAATTCGAATATTGCCCCTGCCGCTCATCACTAGTGAATAGACCTTAAGTGATGGATTCCTATTTGCTTCTATGGATATGGTTATCTACACTAATGAGCCTCCTGAGATCTGATGAGACATTACTAGGAATTTAACAATTACCATTAGTAATCCTTACCTGCAATAACCAATTAGAGGACTTGGGTGACGAGCTATGTCCTCCCAATTCATTCCACCATCCTCAAACAGAATCAGCACATATGACTGAAAACCATCAGTGGTCAGCACTGCCTGGAACGTGTTGGTCTTAAGATGCAAAGAATATGTAATATAAGTAAACATGTGACAAGATGTCAAAATTATTTCTTTACCTTCACTTTGACAATTAGTTGTTTTCTCATCTACCAACCTGGTTATTACTTTGTTTTGCAGGATATACAGGAATCTTTTCCCAGGTAATCTTCAATGTCCACTGAGCTGTGTACAAAATATTTAAGTTGTTGCTGATGATCTTTTCAACGTCAGGAACAATACCGGTTTTTCCTGAATTGTATTCCTGAGAAGTAGCAATGGTTAGATTTAAATTTCATTTTATTTACTAAGCTCCCTACTTCATCCACCAGTTAAATATTGTGATAAACCTACCTGGTAGTAAGTAGATCCCACACCACTGGACAAGTCTGCATCACTCCAATACACAGCAATGGAAGGCACATTACATGATTTAGTAAATCCATTGACTGGTGGGTGAGCATAAGAGAATATGCTGTTTCTGGATTTCGGGAACACAATTTGACCATTGTCTGTGTACTGCAAAAAGCACATACAGTTTAAGGTTAGTTTTCCATGGCTTTTGACTTACTGAGGCAGGGTATCGATCTATGCAAATAAATACTTACATAAATAAAGTTCCTTAAACTGTTTCCAAAGGGAAATCCTGTTTTGGGCTGGAATACTGGAGAGGTAAAATCTATTGATCTTACGTTGTAGGTGATATCACCTTCACGTGTTCCATATGGGAAAAGGGAAACAGCTACGGCAAAAAAGATAAAACTGTTATGCTACCATTCAAGAATAGTCACATGAATATTTTCTTTACAACTCAAGATATGGTTACCACAACATACGAAACTGAAATGGAAAGAAAGCTCTAATCATATGTTTCACATTTGTATAAGTAATCAACAAATACATATTAAAAGTGAAATATATAAGTCCTATGTCCTCAATTCCTGATCAGTGGTGGTTTCAACTACCCAGGCCCCCCATGATCCTTAGAATGAAGTAGCTGTAGGTGCAGTTAAGCACTTCAGCTCCTTCAAATATTTTCCTTGTCCAGCCATGCTTTTGGACACCTGCTGAGCAGAAAACTGTAATACAAGCCCTTTCACTTGGAAGGAGCTTTGGAGTTGTTTGCACTGGGGTTGGATGTAAGTGGATGTAAGTGCTACTGGATAAACTCAAAGAGACCTTTTGCCCTTCGTTCTAGGCAGTTCAAAATGTTATGGCACTTATTGGTGACATACCATAAGATTTCATAATGGTAATATCTCTTTAGTAGGCCCTTATGCACCCTTAGCTAAAAACACCTATGGTATAATAGTTTGTGATATCATGTGATAAATAATACCATATGAAAAACTTACTCTGCTATGTGCAACAAACTTACTGGGGTTCGCTCATGAACAACATTTAGGGAGTATAGGTGATAAATGTATGATTGCTGGGGGTCCCACGAATCCCCTCAGTGAATGAAGTGGTAATGATCATGCTTGATGATCGCTCTATTCACCACTGTTGGACATACCTGAGCACTGTACTTGGCAGTCCTATAGACAGTGATTGGAGTGGTCATCATACACAAGCAGTAGTACTTCATTTACACTAGCGATTCAGGAAAACCCCAAGTGATTATACCATACATTTATAATCTATTCTCCAAATGTTTTTCATGGGTCAACCACATTAAATACTTTATTACTTTACTCTGTTGCATCACAGAAACATAATATTTAACTTAAATCATTTTAAAATAAAATGTTCCTTGTTATGGCACCCCCTGGTGTTCTGATGATTTTTTCTCAAAATGTCCACCTAATGTTTCCTGTGTGTATGGTCATACATGCTCAGTCACAGAAATGTAATCCCCTTGTACCTGGGCAGAGAGTAGTACCTGCTATTTTACAGGTCAGCCAGTGAGAATCATTGACATAGAAGAAGCTTCTTCTCATCAGCATTAGACACGTTTGGTTGACATTTTGTACGGGGAATCAAAACAACACCAGGGGACACCATTACAATTATATAACAACAATATCTATATACTGTACAGGAGCAGTTTTTAAAGACAATTCCTATTTAAAAAAACTGTTATGTTGTAACAGATACATGCAGTATTAGATCATGGGATAATCCTTTCCACTTACTATGTTTGGAGAAGTATGTCACAGGATTCTTTACTAAAATCACTTCATTATTTTTTTCTAGTCCACAGATTTTTCTAAATTCATTCAGAATTGATACTGCATAAACATACACCAATTCCTTGATTACTTTGTATTGCTGAGCACTTACCAGGAGTGACACTTCCAGTGGTGCTTGATGGTGTAGCTGATGTCAAACTTGTACTTGCTGAAATGGTAGGGGTGGTTGTCAAGCTTGTAGTTGTTGTAGTTGATGATATTGCAGTTGATATGGCAGGCACAGGAGAGGTAAAAGGAGTGACTGTGCTGATGGTTGTAACAGGAACAGGAGTGGTGATTGATGTATAGTTATTAGATACATTTGGACTTGTTGTGGAGATTGTACCAGGAGTGACAGTGCTTGTGTTGGTGGCAAGATCTGGAGTGGTGATGTTCGTCTGATTGCCAGGTTCTGTTGGACTTGGGATTGAAATTGTAATATTTGTACCAGCGGTGACTCCACTCGTGTTGGTAGATGACACAGAATTAGTGGTCATAGTCTGAACTGTGGAGTCATTTGATGACGTTGCTGTTTCATTGCTACTAGGAGTTGTTACATTTACTCCTGAAGTTACAAGGGCGGTGTTAGTAATTGGAGAGGTAATGATGGTCTGATTGTAAGTTATTGTTGGACTTGTAGTTGGAACTGTTGCATTTGTCAGGGGAGTGCCAGTGCTTGCATTTGTGACAGGAGTGGTAGTGGTCATGGAGGTTTTATTGTCTGAAACTGTTGGACTTGTGCCATGAATTGTTACATTTACTTCTGAAGTTACAAGGGTGGCGTTAGTTATTGGAGAGGTGATGGTGGTCTGATTGTCAGGTATCATTGGACTTGTAGTTGGAACTGTTGCATTTGTCAGTGGAGTGTCAGTGCTTGCGTTTGTGACAGGAGCGATTGTTGTAATGGAGGTTTTATTGTCTGAAACTGTTGGACTTGTACTCTGAATTGTTACATTTACTCCTGAAGTTACAAGAGTAGAAATTAGAGAGGTGATGGTGGTCTGATTGTCAGTTATTGTTGGACTTGTAGTTGGAACTGTTGTATTTGTCAGTGGAGTGTCAGTGCTTGCATTTGTGACAGGAGTGATAGTGGTAATGGAGGTTTTATTGTCTGAAACTGTTGGACTTGTACTCTGAATTGTTACATTTACTCCTGAAGTTACAAGAGTAGAAATTAGAGAGGTGATAGTGGTCTGATTGTCAGTTATTGTTGGACTTGTAGTTGGAACTGTTGCATTTGTCAGTGGAGTGTCAGTGCTTGCGTTTGTGACAAGAGTGATTGTGGTACTAGAGGTTTTATTGCCTGAAACTGTTGGACTTGTACTCTGAATTGTTACATTTACTCCTGAAGTTACGAGGGTAGTGTTAGTAATTGGAGAGGTAATGATGGTCTGATTGTCAGTTATTGTTGGACTTGCAGTTAGAACTGTTGCATTTGTCAGTGTAGTGTCAGTATTTGCGTTTGTGAAAGGAGCGATAGTGGTAATGAAGGTTTTATTGTCTGAAACTGTTGGACTTGTACTCTGAATTGTTACATTTACTCCTGACGTTATGAGGGTGGTGTTAGTAATTGGAGACGTGATGATGGTCTGATTGTCAGTTATTGTTGGACTTGCAGTTGTAACTGTTGCATTTGTCAGTGGAGTGCCAGTGCTTGCGTTTGTGACAAGAGTAATTGTGGTACTGGAGGTTTTATTGCCTGAAACTGTTGGACTTGTACTCTGAATTGTTACATTTACTCCTGAAGTTACGAGGGTGGTGTTAGTAATTGGAGAGGTAATGATGGTCTGATTGTCAGTTATTGTTGGACTTGCAGTTGGAACTGTTGCATTTGTCAGTGGAGTTTCAGTGCTTGTGTTTGTGACAGGAGTGATTGTGGTACTGGAGGTTTTATTGTCTGAAACTGTTGGACTTGTACTCTGAATTGTTACATTTACTCCTGAAGTTACGAGGGTGGTGTTAGTAATTGGAGAGGTAATGATGGTCTGATTCTCAGTTATTGTTGGACTTGCAGTTGGAACTGTTGCATTTGTCAGTGGAGTGTCAGTACTTGCGTTTGTGACAGGAGCGATAGTGGTACTGAAGGTTTTATTGTCTGAAACTGTTGGGCTTGTGCTCTGAATTGTTACATTTACTCCTGAAGTTACAAGGGTAGCGTTAGTAATTAGGGAGGTGATGGTGGTCTGATTGTCAGGTATCATTGGACTTGTAGATGGAACTGTTGCATTGGTCAGTGGAGTGTCAGTGCTTGCATTTGTGTCAGGAGTGATTGTGGTAATGGAGGTTTTATTGTCTGAAACTGTTTGACTTGTACTCGGAACTGTTATATTTGCTCCTGAAGTTACAAGGGTGGCATTAGTAGTTGGAGAGGTGATGGTGGTCTGATTGTCAGTTATCATTGGACTTGTAGTTGGAACTGTTACATTTGTCAGTGGAGTGTCAGTGCTTGAGTTTGTGACAGGACTGATTGTGGTAATGGAGGTTTTATTGTCTGAAACTGTTGGACTTGTACTCTGAATTGTTACATTTACTCCTGACGTTACGAGGGTGGTGTTAGTAATTGGAGACGTGATGATGGTCTGATTGTCAGTTATTGTTGGACTTGCAGTTGTAACTGTTGCATTTGTCAGTGGAGTGTCAGTGCTTGCGTTTGTGACAAGAGTGATTGTGGTACTGGAGGTTTTATTGCCTGAAACTGTTGGACTTGTACTCTGAATTGTTACATTTACTCCTGAAGTTACGAGGGTGGTGTTAGTAATTGGAGAGGTAATGATGGTCTGATTCTCAGTTATTGTTGGACTTGCAGTTGGAACTGTTGCATTTGTCAGTGGAGTGTCAGTACTTGCGTTTGTGACAGGAGCGATAGTGGTAATGAAGGTTTTATTGTCTGAAACTGTTGGGCTTGTGCTCTGAATTGTTACATTTACTCCTGAAGTTACAAGGGTAGCGTTAGTAATTGGGGAGGTGATGGTGGTCTGATTGTCAGGTATCATTGGACTTGTAGATGGAACTGTTGCATTGGTCAGTGGAGTGTCAGTGCTTGAGTTTGTGACAGGACTGATTGTGGTAATGGAGGTTTTATTGTCTGAAACTGTTGGACTTGTACTCGGAACTGTTATATTTGCTCCTGAAGTTACAAGGGTGGCATTAGTAGTTGGAGAGGTGATGGTGGTCTGATTGTCAGTTATCATTGGACTTGTAGTTGGAACTGTTGCATTTGTCAGTAGAGTGTCAGTGCTTGAGTTTGTGACAGGACTGATTGTGGTAATGGAGGTTTTATTGTCTGAAACTGTTGGACTTGTACTCGGAACTGTTATATTTGCTCCTGAAGTTACAAGGGTGGCGTTAGTAATTGGGGAGGTGATGGTGGTCTGATTGTCAGGTATCGTTGGATTTGTAGTTGGAATTGTTGCATGTGTACCAGGGGTGACACCACTTGTGTTTGTAGATGCCACAGAAGTAGTGGTCATAGTCTGAACTGTGGAGTCATTTAATGATGTTGTTGCTGTTTCATTGTTACTAGGAGTTGTACTTGGAAATTCAGTTGAAGTTTTTATAGCTAGAAAATAAAATTGTAACAACATTGTTTGTTATGCAGTATTGCAGCATATGTTTAGGTTATATCAAGAACTATCTAAAGGGGATCATACTTGACTTACCAATACACTCGTGCTTGCCATCACCTTCAAATCCAGACAGACACTGGCAGGAGTAGTTCCCAGGTAAATTAGTGCAATTGGCATTTGCAGCACATGGACTGGTTACATTTTCACACTCATCGATATCTAAAAGATGTAAAACAAGCATTAGAAAATATGATATGTGAATGGCAGTAATACAAAAAAATGTACATTTTCTTTGGTTTTATACACTTGATCTTGTGGTTCTGCTAGGAAACTATGTTTTTCAAATGTATTTTATTTGAAACAGCATGACTTTAGCCCTGTTTAGATTAGTGTACAGTTGCACATTTTGTAGATTTTCAAAAGAGCAACCTTAAACTCCTTGGCCCCGATACAAAATCTATAACTGGCCTCCTCCTTCAATAACTCTAGGTGCCATTAATAATATTTGTGTCTTCTTATTTGTAAGGGGCCTTTGGGTGTCCTCAGGCCCCATGGCCTCGTGTCACTGCTACCTGTGCATCCCATATGGTTATGTCCCTAAATACAAATTTATTTAGTATTATCTTTATATATCTTTAATATCTGAAAATGAATAACTGGAAATATGAGAAATGGTTTTAATTCATGTCTACTTATCAAGAAATGTTTAAAACATTAATATTTTTATTATTTATATTCATAAATTATTTGTTAATTTGTATCTAGAAAGCTAATAAGTTGCTATGTAAAAGATTCATAGTAAATGTATAAAAATATAGACTGTACCATCACACTTAGAGCTGTTCTGTTCATTCACTTTGTAGCCATTGTTACAACTGCAATTGTGTCCCCCTGGGAAACTGGTGCACTTATGTTCACAATAGGTTGTATTTAACAAGCACTCATCCACTATAAAAGATATATATATAAATATATAAATCAGATGAAAAAGAAATTACATCCTCACAGCAGTTTGTAAAGAATTAAACTTGTCATTACTTTTCAGTTCAGACGTAAAGGGGTATTCCCATCTCAGACAATGGGGGCATATCACTGCTGGGACCCACACCTACAATGAGAACGGAGCAGGGAGAGCTGTGGCTGGAGGACCCCAGATTTTCTGTCCACCACCAAGCGCTGCTCCCATAGAAGTGAATGGGAACGTACCACGCATGTGCGGCCCATGCTCCCATTCATTTCTATGGGGCCAACGGAAATAGCCAGTGGCACCCACACCTATCAGACAATGGGGGCTTACCTTAGCGATATGCCCCCATTGTCTGAGATGGGACGACCCCTTTTAGCCTTATTCACACATAAGTGTTTTGGTCAGTGATTTCCACAGACATAGTGCTCATGCACACATGGTCCGCAAAACACGGATCCTCAAAGAAAAAACAGATCCGTCTGACATCCGTGTTACATCCGTTTTTTTTGTGGATCCATTGTAACATTGCCTATCCTTGTCAGTAAAACGGACAAAAATGGGGCATGTGCTATTTTTTTGTGGAACAGACCTGCGGACATACGGAAACGCAATGTACACGGAGTAATTTCAGTTTTTTATTATCAACCCATTGAAGTGAATGGTTCTGCATACGGGCTGCAAAAAAAACGGAACGGGCACAGAAAGAAAATACGGTCATATGCATTAGCTCATAAGGTCCAACGCTGGGTTCACACTTGAGCGTATTTGATACGCGCGTATTATGCGCGTTTTTGTCGTGCATAAAACGTGCGTATTACAGTGCGTTTTGGAAATAGGAAATGCGCGTCATACGCGCGTTCGTGACTCTGGAGACCAATTAAAAAAAAGGCATATCTACACTTAACGCGCGTAAAACGCGCGTTCCCATTGAAGTCTATGGGTGCAAATGCACGACAAAACGCCCCAAAGAAGCTCAAGAACTTTTTTGAGCGTAGGGAATTTTACAGCGCGTTCAAACGCTCAAGTGAGAACCAGGGCCATAGGGAAGCATTTGTTTTCATGTGTTGAGCGTTTTACAGCGCGTTTGAACGCGCTGTAAAACGTTCAGGTGTGAACTGAGGGTAAGGGAAAGATCTGTACCTGTTCTGTGTTTAGAGCCGCACCTGGTTTTGGCTCAAAATCAATGATGATAGTCAATGACCGAACGCTGACATGTGAATGAGGCATTATTAGGGAATATGTTGTATAAAAAAATGTTTTATATTAAATGGATAAGTTTTACATTCATTTTATTAATATCAGTTCAATTATTAAATCAATTAAAGATAAGCTGAAATTTTCGCTAACCTGTACAGTTGGCTCCGTCTCCTGTGTAGTTTACCATACACGCGCACACAAAAGAATGGGCTACATTAGTGCAGATTGCGTTAACAGAGCAATTATTCATCCCAGGATCACTGCACTCGTTAATATCTGACAAAATAAATCAAATTAAAATATGGCTGTAATTACATTGCTTACCTATCAGTATTTCTATTCTGTTAATGATAATGCCATATTAAACACACAGCAGTTAATGGCAGATACGTTTATAATTTCTACTGTATATCACACTAATACAGCACATTTTTGTATACATCATGTGTATTGCTGTCCTATAGTCTGTCCAAATATGCAGACATTTCTTCTACTCAATTCAGTGTCCAAATGAAGGGGCTGTTTCATCAGCAAGCACGTGTATTTATGACACAGTTACAGAAATTTCGGACAAATATGATGCATGTGAGTATGTCTGTAACGGGAATGTACTTAGATTTTGTAATAGTTTTGTGTTGCTACATTTGTTCAAGATCATACATTAAAAGGCTTGTGGTGCGAAACATATTCTACATTTTTCAAGCCAGCACCTGGACTGGAATGCTTTTGTAATTGCATCTAACTGAAACATTTGTATAGTGCAACCTGCTGTTTGTTCTTTTCCTTATTTTTTGTCTTCAACTGCCACCATCCACATGTATTATTAGAAGCTGTGGCAGTTACAAGGAGAGAGCTACAGCAGAAAGGACACACACCCTGGGCAGCCAGGCTGAAGAGAATCGAGAAGAGTAGTTGGAGCAGTGAATGTTAAGATCTCTGGAACCATGTGAGGTTTTAGCTTTGTTAGAAAGACATTGTCATGTTCTTTATTATGTCTTTTTTTTATTTTTTTACGTCAATCGTGGCATAAACCCTTTAACCCTTTCACTACCAGCGCTGTACATATAGCGCTGGAGCAATGTTTAAACATGTCGCTTGCTAATGCATGCAGCTGGTCGGGGGAGAGGCTTTTTAAAACAGCAGAGGCCCGTGGCTAATAAATGCGACTAGCAATAATGCTGATCGTGGTCATTAACGCCTTTAGAGTGTAATCACAGCATCCAAACAGCCATTGGGTATGCTGGTAATTCACTCTAATAGGCTGGGTCGCTCTAAAATCAATGGGACCATTTTTTAACGGGCACTTAGATAGGAGTGCCCGATCTAACGGCTGTTAAAAATGGATACACGTTAACAATATGGCCATTTAGGGGTTAATATATCTCACCTCATCCAATTGCTCGTGCTGTAGCAATCTCTTTTCTCCTCGTTGAGCAGGACCTGATGAAGGACCTGCGAAATGCATGATGACTTAACCATGTGGGAGCGCGCATTGACGTCATCGTGCACATCACAGGTCCTTCAGCAGGTACTGTTCAACGAAGAG
This sequence comes from Bufotes viridis, assembly GCA_033119425.1. NCBI lineage: Eukaryota > Metazoa > Chordata > Amphibia > Anura > Bufonidae > Bufotes > Bufotes viridis. The sequence goes on along the minus strand of CM065592.1, from coordinate 171,092,972 downwards.
AGAAGAGACTGCTGCAGCGCAATCGAGTGGATGAGATGAGTTTTTTTTTGTCAAATCACCTAAAAAAAAGGTGGGTCCTACAATGGGGGAATTATTAAAGCAGGTGGCAGTAAAAAAATTAATAAAAATAGCTAAACTATGGGGGACATTATTTTAGCTGGGCACATACATGGGGGCATTATTAAAAGTTGGGGCATTAAAAAAATAGCTATACCATGGGGGACATTGTTTTAGCTGGGGCCCTACTATCCTGTGGGTGTTCTCAGGAGGGTGGGTCTAGAAATAACTGCCAATTAAATTCCAAATTTTTTAATGTCTGTTTTTCACCGTCATGAAAAAAGGATTCAAAACGGACAGACGGACAGAAAATAGATGCACATATTGATGCAAAATGGCCATGAAAACTGACAGTGTGTCTGTTTTTAACAGACATTTTTTTTCACTGTCATGTGCATGTAGCCTAACTCTGGCCATATGAACAACTACTGCTCCATATACATACAAACTTGGCTTGGCAAAGCATGTAAGTGTCCTGTAAGGAAAGGCCATTTCCAGACAACCCTGATGATAGGTAAATGAGTGTATGGTTGAATACAATACCTCTGCAAAGGCAAATATTATTCATATTAGATGGTCATCTTTTCCTGATGAAACCCTGGAAGGTTTAGCCTTTCTAATAAGTATTGACAGCTTAACAGTTAATTTTCACTGGATGAATAAAACGTAGTTCAGGAGAGCTTTGATGGCTTGTCATAAATTCTTTGTCAACGCTTTGTCAGTAACTTAAGAGCAAATCATAAAAATACAGGATATCTTACTGGTACAAAACTATGCAATGCAGTAAAAGCACTTAACAGCTGGATGGACATCGGCAATAAAAATGAATGGAGAATTTACTAGTGTCAATCTACCCACACTAAATTACTTTGCAAAGATATTTGGAGGCAATCTATAGTAGTGATTCCATAGAAGTGAGGCCCTCGCCCATCTTCGAGTTTACACATTGAGGGGCTCACACTAAGGCTACATTCACATGAGAGTATGAATGAGTTTGCATCCGTTCCGCAATTTTGCCAAATGGGTGCGGACTCATTCATTTATATAGGGCTGCAAAAGGTGCAGACAGCACACCGTGTGCTGTCTGCATCCGTTGCTCCGTGCCGCGGCCCCACTAAAAAAATAGAATATGTGCTATTCTTGCCCGCAATTGCAGACAAGAATAGGCATTTTCTATAACAGTCGGAGCATGTACAGTGCGCAAATTGCGGAATGCACATGGGCCGGTGTCCGTGTTTTGTGGATCCGCAAAACACCATGTTCGTGTGAATGTAGCCTAATAGTCTTTTTTTTTTATATGTACATCATGCATGCATCTGGAGGTAACCTAATACTGTACAAAGATGCATTATTGTACATTACATTCATTTCAGTTAGACTCCATTTGTATAGGATCTATCTATGCAGTATATGGTCTCTGTGGATCTTTTACATACAAACAGATGTTCTTACCAGTACAGCTGCCATTGACTTCATTATAACCTGCTTGGCAAGTGCAATAAAAGCTGCCTATTGTATTCATACACTTTCTTCCTGATCCTGTGCAGTACTCTGGTTGGTCACATTCTACAATATCTGGAAAAAAAGACATATATAGTGAAAGAAAGTCAAATTACCATCAACATTACCATTGTACATCTACAAATGATGAATTAAAAGCTAAAGAAGGCAAGAAGCATGCACTGAGCAGATGTACAGATCTACTGTGTCAGATTTACTACTATTTGTGACTATGCTATGTCTGCCTAATATAAAAACATTGGAGTCATTTATTAAACAGAAATACGCCTAAATTAGGCTTAATTCTGGCTCAGATTACGGCATAAAGTTTCTTTGTGCTGCAATCTGCGACTTCTCTCCGTTCTCGCCAGGTCTAAAAAAGTGGGCGTAGCATGGGTGGGGCCAGCAGGCCCGTCTCATTTACCATTTTCTACGCCTGTTTTAGGTGTAGAAAATGGTCTAAATGTAAGACAGCTAGGAATCTGTCTAACATTTAAAAGCGGCAGGGGATCCGCTGAAGTTATGTAGAGGCCAGCGCCAGTGCAGGGCTTTATTAAGACCGGCATCTAAAATGCTGATCTTAATAAATGATAAAAGGTTATAAATAATGCATGTCTACAGTTTAATATACTAATAACACAGCATTACCAGCATTTACTGTGAGCTGTAAAATGATGATAATTACCACCAAAATAATCTAGTCAAGTACCACAAGCCTAAAGAAAAAACACGGACACATCAATTTATTTTCATGGACCCAAGACTAGTGGTAATAGCAGTTTTAATAATTTTCATGGTAGTGGTAGTAGTAGTAGTAGTAATAATAGTGGTAGTAGTAATGTAGTTTTAGTAGTAATAGTAGCATCATCTGTATTAGTAATAGTAGCAGCAGTAGTTGTATAGTAGTAGTAGTAATAATAGTACTAAAAGCAGAGGTAATTGTAGTAGCAGTAGTAATAGTTGTAGTAGCAATTGAATTAGTAGTAGTAATTGAATGGCAGCTGAAGTAGTAGGAATAGTAGTAGCTGTAGTAGTCATTGTTGTAGTAGTCACAATACAAAAGGTATGGGTACCGCGCTTCTTCTAATTTCCAACAGGGAATGGCACACACACGGCTTCTGCTTTATGCTAAACTCTTGCACAATCTGTGGATTCCTCCCCAAACGCCCGTCTCCACATGCAGTGCTTCGGGTCCAGCACCAAACTGATGGAACTCACGCTTATAATCCTTTCAAAGAAAATTGTAACATAGTGTAGTATGCCACAATAGTTTCTCAACGTGCTCTTTTATTGAACTACTTACAAAATTCCAGCCTGATAAAATCACACACCCCCACACCCGATGTGCTTGATTATAGATGCGATTTTATCAAGCTGGAATTTTGTAAGTAGTTCATGAGCACATTGAGAAACTATTGTGGCATACTACACTATGTTACAATTTTCCCCTCACCCAATGACGGCACCCCTGCGACTCAGGACCACCCACTGGACAGGAAACCTGAGAAGATAAAAAGGAACATCCCCTACCGAGCACCAGTTCAGGTTTCCTGTCCAGTGGATAGGTCCTGAGAAGAGGGGTCCTTCTTTTTTCTGGACCTCCATGTTATTTTATTTTTTTCCCATTTTATTTTTAGTTTAATTTTACCGAGGCACCAGACGCCGAGGGCGGCCCGGTGCTTTTTAAACCTTTAGGGGCCTTACCCTTAGGAGCCGACGTATCCTGTGGCCGTGCCGGGAGTCGGTCTCCTAAAGCCTTTTTTCCTCCTGCCCGCTTCCTGGTCTGGGGGAGCCGCTGCGGCCGTGTTCAGGAGGCTCCCTCCTCGCGCGAGACGTCCCGCTCTTTCCTCTGGCTCCTGTTGCGGCCGGCCCTATTCCAAGATGGCGGCCGCTGTAGGGGAAGAGCATCTGCGCATGCGCGGCCCGGCAATGAGGCTGTGAGCCGGGTCGCGTCTCTAGGACGTAGGTAGGGGGTGGAGCCTCCCCCTCCTACTAGGAAGTGGCGCCTTAGCGCATCCTAAATATATAAATGAGGCCGCAGTGGCAGTTATCCTTGAGCCCCTGGTGTAGTTTCAGTGGCAGCAGCTGCGGCAGCAGTCTCCTCCTGGTGCAACATTTCGCTGAGGAGCGGTGTGGTAAGGATCATTGAGATGACTGATCCTTCAGACGGACGCGCTGACCCCTTGGAAACCTTGAGATCATCCAGTCCGGTAAAATGTCTAAAGGTGTGGGGATTGTCGCTACTACTTCTGCGGTAAGAACGTGTTTTTTTCTTCTAATGGGGTGTTATGCTATATATTCTAGAAACCTCCCAAGAAGGCGACTAGCAAGACCAAACACAAGGAATGTGCAGGATGCAGCTCACTCCTAGCCTCTTCTTATACCAAGCCGTTGTGTCCCGCTTGTATTGACAAACTAATGGCAGAAGAATCCCAGAGTTTAACAAGATCTATGAGATCTATGATCAGATCAGAAGTTAAAACTTCCCTTAAGGCCTTTTCTAGGAGCCAGGCTAGGTCGCCAGACAAGTCCCCAGAGTTTGGTATAGATGGGGACTCCTCAGAGGATGAGAGCAGGGAGCCGGGTCAGCTATATTCTACGGATTCCGACTCGTCAGAGGAAGACTACTCAGCTAGATCCTTTTTCCCTACAGAGGATACCCAGCCCTTGTTAAAGGCAGTGAGAGCTACTATGCAGCTGGAAGACGAGAAGCCTTCAAAATCAGTAGCGGACCAGGCATTCCAAACGTTAGGCCCAAAAAAACATAGCATTTTTACTATCCACGAGAATATGCACGCCCTTATTAAAAGAGAGTGGAAGAACCCTGATAGAAAATTCTTTATTCCTTCCTCCATCAAAAGAAAATACCCTTTCAGCGAATCAGTTTCTGCTACGTGGGATAAAGCCCCCATGGTGGATGCACCGGTAGCCAAAAGTGCTAAAAGATCTGCACTTCCTTTTGATGATTTGGGATGCCTGTCTGATCCTTTAGATAAGAAGGCGGACATTTACTTAAAAAGGGCCTGGGAATCTGCTTCCTCTTGTTTTCGTCCAGCTATAGCCTCTACCTGGGTTGCTAGATCTCTTAGGCTTTGGCTGGACCAGCTAGAGGTACATCTAAAGGAAAAGAAGTCAAGAGATTAAATCTTGGCCTCTATTCCTACTCTTGCCAAGGCAGCAGACTTCCTTACTGACGCTTCTACGGATGTGATAAGATTTACGGCCAAGTCAGCGGCTATGTCCAATGAGGCCAGAAGAGCGATCTGGCTGAAATCTTGGAAGGGCGACCAGGGATCTAAAGCCAGGTTGTGTGCTTTACCTTGCGAGGGAGAAAGACTCTTTGGCTCTTCCCTTGATGATATATTAGAAAAGGCATCTGACAAGAAAGAAGGCTTCCCTAATCCCCAGCGATCTGCCTTTTTTCGTCCTCCACAGTCCAAATTTAGAAGACAGCGGGGAAAGCCCTATGACAGAAGAGATAAAGATAAATTCCAGAAAAAGTCCAGCGGATTTCTTTTCAAGCCCCAGGAATCCAAAACCAAAGAAAAGCAATGACGCCAGGATCCAGGTCGGGGGAAGACTTTCCTTTTTCTTCCCTGCCTGGGCAGAGATTACTCAGAACAAGTGGGTTCTGGGGGGGGATAGAAAAGGGATTCCAACTGGAATTTCTTTCCTATCCTCAGGATTTTTTTGTTCAGACTCCATTTCCCAAAGATCCAAAGAAGGCAGCTGCCTTGGAATCAGAAGTGTTTTCCTTAATCCAGAAGGGAGTTGTCTGTCGAGTTCCCAGGGAGGAAGAGAACCGGGGATTCTATTCCCCACTATTCTTAGTCAAAAAACCCAATGGCTCTTTCCGCATGATTTTGAATTTAAAGAGGTTAAATCAGTATCTAAAATACAAGAAATTCAAAATGGAGACCATAACTTCCACCCTAAATCTGCTCTTTCAGGACTGCTGGATGGCGAGTATAGATCTAGAAGACGCCTACTACCATATTCCAATTCATCCAGCTTCCCAAAGGTTCCTGAGAACTGCAACAGTGGTTCAGGGTCAGGTGATACATCTACAATACAAAGCTCTGCCGTTTGGAGTTTCTCAGGCTCCACGAGTCTTTACCAAGGTCGTGGCGGAAATGGTAGCCTATTTCAGACTCTCGGGGATCATTCTGGTCCCATACCTAGACGACTTTTTGTTCATTTCCAGAACCAGAGAGGCCCTACAGAAAGATCTAGTTCAAGTGCAGCTCACATTCTCCAACTTGGGCTGGAAGATAAATGTGCAAAAATCTTGCCTTCAGCCATCGCAGGTTTGCACATTCCTAGGGATGACTCTGAATTCTATGGTCCAAAAAACCTTCCTTCCAGATCAGAAGGTCCAATCCATCATTTTTCACGTATGGAATCTTTTTCATTCATTTCTTTGTTCTTTCAGGAAAGCAATGATGGTTCTAGGGAACCTAACGGCAACTATTCCTGCTGTCCCTTACGCTCAGGCTCATACCAGAATTCTTCAGGCCGAGATTCTACGAGCCTGGGATGGCCGTACCCAAAACCTGGACAAAAAGTTCCATCTCTCCTCTAGTGCAAGAGTGTCCCTCTTATGGTGGACCTCCCAGGCAAAGCTTTCAGCAGGGCTCCCCTGGACCTTTGCCGACCCAATAACAGTGACGACAGATGCCAGCCCCTGGGGATGGGGAGTACATTCCATGGACAGATGTTGGCAGGGCAGGTGGGACTTAAGAACAAGGACCTGCTCTTCAAATTTCAAAGAACTAAAAGCTATACAGATGGCTCTGACGGTGGCATTACCAGAAGTAACAAACAAGAGGCTTGTTTTTTACTCAGACAATGCTACTACGGTAGCTTACATAAACCATCAGGGGGGCACCAGAGTTCCGGCCCTTCTTTCCCTATCCCTACAGATTTTTTCTCTGGCAGAAGAGAGGAATCTATCCCTTTGTGCAGTCCACCTGAAGGGGAAGGAGAATGTACTGGCAGACTTTTTAAGCAGAGTTCAGCTCAAACAGGGGGAGTGGAGCCTAAATCAGGAAATCTTTTTACAGATAGTAGAGAAATTTGGATGCCCAACCATAGATCTATTCGCCTCAAGAAGCAACAAAAAGGTGGATCGTTTCTTCTCCCTCAATCAGATGGACAATACTACAGCGATCGATGCCTTAACACAAGACTGGAGCCAAGAATTCGGGTATGCCTTCCCACCAATTTCTCTCATCCCACAGGTCCTGAAAAAGGTTCAGAAGGACAAAGCCTCCATCATCTTAGTAGCCCCAATCTGGCCAAAGAGAATCTGGTATGCCCCCCTGAGGAATCTGACACAGGGCCCTCCCTGGGTGATCCCACCACGGAAAGATCTTCTAATTCAGGGCCCGGTCCTTCACCCCAACCCGGAAATTCTCAAACTGACGTTTTGGAGGCTGACAGGGGTATCTGGCTAAAGAGGGGTCTGTCTGAGAGGGTGGTCTCTACAATTCTGAGCAGCCGGAAGATCTCTACAGCTAGAAAGTACAATAGAGTATGGTCAATTTTTGCCGCTTTTCTACAAACAGACCCAGATCCCTTTAAGCCTCCAGATATTCCGAGGATTCTAGACTTCCTGCAGGCGGGTCTGGATAAGGGGCTCAAAGCCTCTACACTTAAGGTTCAGGTGGCAGCCTTAAGTTACTTTTTTGATTATCAGCTAGCAGGTCATCCCTGGATTAAACGCTTTCTTTCAGCAGCTAGTAGAATCCATCCGTCCTTAAGGCCCTTATCTCCTCCCTGGGACCTTAATAAAGTCCTGACTGCCCTTTCTCAGAGTCCCTTTGAACCTTTGTCGGAGGTCTCCCTGGAGATTCTTTCCATTAAAATGGCTTTCCTTCTGGCGATCACATCAGCCAGAAGAGTTTCAGAGATTCAGGCCTTCTCAGCCTTTCCTCCATATACTTCTGTCATTATTCGTCCTCTACCATCCTTCCTTCCAAAGGTAGTCTCAAACTTTCACAGGAGCCAGGATATTGTACTCCCTTCCTTTTTCCCTAATCCAGCTAACGACTCAGAAAAGAGATTTCATCGTCTGGATGTCCGCAGATGTTTGTTAACTTATCTAGCAGTAACTTCCTCCTGGAGGATAGATGAGAACCTCTTGATTCAATTCCAGGGTAAGAACAAGGGTAAGAAGGTTTCTGCTGCTGTGATCGCCAGATGGGTTAAAAAAGCCATTTCTAAAGCCTACATATCACTGGGCCTCTCTCCTCCAGAAGGGTTTGGTGCTCATTCCACCAGGGCAGTTTCTGCTTCCTGGGCAGAGAAAGCAGACATTTCTTTAGCCCAGATCTGTAGGGCTGCAATTTGGAGCTCCCCTCATACGTTTCTCAGGCATTAAAGGCTTCAGCTTCACTCCGACGCCTCCTTTGGTGAAGGGGTGCTCCAGGCTGTAATCCCTCCCTGATTATAGATTTATATTTTATCTCGCAGGGGTGCCGTCATTGGGTGAGGGGAAAACAACGTTGCTTACCGGTAAGCATTTTTCTCGATACCCATGACGGCACCCCTCAAAAAATAAAATAAAAAAAAATATATATATATATATATAGATGTTTATAGAGAGTAGTTTGTACCTATTCTTTTGTATGTACATTGATTTTTCTGCTAACTAGATGTTCACGGTGGTCCTTCCTGGACGGGTTATTTTATAAGAACTGGTGCTCGGTAGGGGATGTTCCTTTTTATCTTCTCAGGTTTCCTGTCCAGTGGGTGGTCCTGAGTCGCAGGGGTGCCGTCATGGGTATCGAGAAAAACGCTTACCGGTAAGCAACGTTGTTTTCTTTGAAAGGAATATAAGCGTGAGTTCCATCAGCTTGGTGCTGGACCCGAAGCACTGCATGTGGAGACGGGCGTTTGGGGAGGAATCCACAGATTGTGCACGAGTTTGGCATAAAGCAGAAGCCGTGCGTGTGCCATTCCCTGTCGGAAATTAGAAGAAGCACGGTACCCATACCTTTTGTATTGTGACTGTTTTGGGAGAAAGGACCTGCTCCTATTTGTGGGACTGCTGCTAACAAAACTTCTGTTGCCGTAACAACCTAGAAAACTTTTTGAGTATAGTTGTAGTAGTAATAGTAGTAGTATCATTTGTAGTAGTAATTAGAGATGAGCGAATTAATTCCCATTCAATCCAAATTTCAGGATAAATTTGATTTGCAAAGCTGAATTTCCTCGTGCTTCATGGTAGCAAATCGATTTAACCTGAAGTAGTGTAAAAAAAAAAAACTATACTTACCTCCTCTATTTTCTCATTGAAGATTTGGCCGAAATCCCATACATCATCTCAGGCCATGCAAGATTTCACACAAGATCTTCAAGCAAGATGGCGGCGACCGGCCCGTCGCAGGCAAAAGGAGGCGGTAAGTATGATTTTATTTTTTTTCTGTTATTTTTAAACTGTATAATTACTCTCACAGCTCCCTGTCATTGTACCAGCTACTTACAAAAAATTGCACTTCGTGACAAAGTATTTCGTCATGAAGCACATTTTTTGTAAAATTCGGTGAAGCAGCCGAATCTAATTTTCCAAAACTTCGCTCATCTCTAACTATAATCTACCCCAGTTTCTGGCATGAATGATAATAAATCTGTTAGACCACTTTGGAAGGCCACATCCCCTCCTCATAAATCACACCTGCTTTTTTAGATGCGGCATGAGTGGCATAAACACCATAAAATCACAATATGTTTATGCATGCAACTTTTTGGTACCACGTTCTTGGTCCGAATGCCATGATAACTTTCCCCAAGGTGTCATGACTTGCTTCTCAAATTCTTTATTCTCCCTATCTTTAATGCTGATTTGCAGTAACTTTCCATCTGATACAGAACGTTATTACAATGTGATATGATGTACAGTTTAATCAATACTCTGCACTTACCCACACACGTTCCATTCACAAGTATAAATCCAGTATGGCAAGAACATTCATAGCTCCCAATCGTGTTATTACAGGTTACATTTACTCCACAAATGGAGGCATTTACAAGACATTCATCGATATCTGCAAATTGTATGAAGAACATGAAATTGCTGTGAGATATGGTAGACACATTCAAGAAGCTGGAGGGAAGCATGATACAGGGAATTAGTGTGAAGAAGGTTAGCACAGATTGCCCACCCAGCTGTAAATCTAAAAATGCAGATATGTGCGATCGTAGGTCTCTGTTATGCGAAGTAACTCACCCACACAATCCGTCCCATTACCAGAGTAACCGTTCCTGCAGGTACAGTCGTAGGAGCCTTCAGTGTTGTGACAGTCCGCCCAAAAACTGCAGTTGTTTGTTGTTGAACACTCATCAATGTCTGTGCAGTTGTCACCACCATACCCTTGGTGACACTCACATAGGTATGAGCCAGGCATGTTGGTACAGTGTGAATGCAAAGGACAAGTGGTATTATCCAGGCATTCATCTATATCTGCAGTGGGGAACAGAAAAAACTGGTGAGAAAACACCATAACAGCTGTGCGGATTCTGACAACCACCCTTAGAAAATATACAAGATGTTGTCAAAACCTGGTAATTGTTACTACCCTTCTAAGCCGATCAAGACCACAGATATCTTATTATGTAGAAAAATATCTTTATTAGAAAAATACTTGTGCAACAGCACAATAAACAGGAGTAAAGTGCAGGAGAGTAAGTAGATGTTACAAATGACACACCTGATACAGGGAAAATTATTTTGGCTGGGGAATGGGATCAGAGCACTGCAAATCACATTAAATCAATTATATCGGATTATATGCAGTAATTGTATAAAATTGTACAAAGCTACATCTATGAGTATATATACTTTATATATGCAGATCTAAACTGTCTCGGATATCTAACAATAAGAGTTTGGCCATGGCAGGGATCGCATGAAATGCCCAATCCAAAAATATGGAATGATAAGCAATATCATGCCATAACCGCAGCCAGGCCCAAACAATATTGTCAAAATAATGAAAATATATACATAGATAGTTGAATCAAACAGTCATGAATCTAGGGATAAACAGTTGGAGGTCCTATGCACAATTGCAAACAACAATATCAGGACATACCCATAGTAGCGCAGTGTGAACAGACCCCAGTCAAACAGCCACCTTGAGAGGTGTTTCACCACCAGGCTTTGTCAGTATATATACTCATAGATGTAGCTTTGTACAATTGTATACAATTACTGCATATAATCCGATATAATTGATTTAATGTGATTTGCAGTGCTCTGATCCCCAGCCAAAATAATTTCCCTGTATCAGGTGTGTCATTTGTAACATCTACTTACTCTCCTGCACTTTACTCCTGTTTATTGTGCTGTTGCACAAGTATTTTTCTAATAAAGATATTTTTCTACATAATAAGATATCTGTGGTCTTGATCGGCTTAGTGGTGTTTTATGTTGGCCATTGATAGGTGCAATGCTTTATGAGGTTTTGAAGGTTTAATTGTTACTACCCTAACATATTAATGAGGTAATACTATCAGGCTGGGAACACACCTAAGCGTTTTTGGAGCGGGCGTTTTTTTGAGCGTTTTTTCTCGCGACAAACAAGCGTTTTCATGGGCGTTTTTGCATTTAAGGAACGCGCGTTTTTGAGGCGTTTTTTTGATTGACAGGTTCCAGATCCACTAAAAAGGGTCTCCGCCTCACATCCAGCTTCCTCCATGCTGGTGCCTAGGATTCTGTGTTGAACCTGGAAGCGGTCTTTTTATGCTGGGTCAAATGAGAAAAACGCGCGTTCGTATGCGCGTTTTTTAAACAGAAAACGCTCATATCTTCATCTTGGAGCGTTCCCATGCATTCCAATGGGTGGAAATGCTTGAAAAAACGCCCCAAAGAAGCTCAAGCACTAGCGTTTGTGTCAGGCGTTTTTCAGCGCGTTCAAACGCGCTGTAAAACGCCCAAATGTGTACCATGCCCATAGGGATACATGGCATTTCACATGTTGTGCGTTTTACAGCGCGTTTGAACATGCTGTAAAACGCTTAGGTGTGTACCTAGGGTCAGGGTTCAAGAGGAAAGTGAAGGTAGGACCTAAGTGTCATTGGGATTGCATTGTTCTGATAACAATCCAGAATAACAATCCATATACTATAGTATAGTATACAAACAGGTGCGTAGAGTGCTCATTTGCTGGAAAAGTCATATTGGGAATTGGAATGCCAATGTATATTAAAAGTTCCTCCGGGAAGGGTCCTCTCTTCCACTGTACCCGCCTGTTAATAGTTTCATGTTTATAGTATTTGTATTTTGTATGTGCAACTCTGTCTTGATGTACAGTGGCATTGAATTAATGGCACTTTTTATTTGTCTTATTAATCCTTACCTGAACAGTTTTCTCCACTATAACCTTGCTGACACTGACATGTAGAGGATCCATTTTTATTTATACAGATTGACTCATTTGGACAGTTGGACGTGTTCATGGCACATTCATTGATATCTGTTGGAAATATAATTATTCAATTTAATGGAATCTATAAAATATTCAATGTTGATTCATTGCAATCAATGTATGGCACGGTCATGCAATACATGTAAATGTGATGACGGAAATATTAGGCCTACAGCCTTGACATCTTGAGCAGACCTGACCTTGGCTAACATTGGCAGAAAGATTACAAATATTACAGATTGATGGAATTTATGAAGTTCAGTATATATGGTTAAACAACTTTTAGCATTTTTCAGTAAGCCTTACCAACACAGAATATTAATGGATCTCCTTCGTATCCCGGTGAACATTCACAGGTATAATTTCCAGGAATGTTTTTACAGTCGCTGTTGACAACACATTGGTGGATACCATTGTTGCACTCATCAATGTCTGTGGAAAACAATATTTTTATATCTTCAACAATTTGACATAGTTTAGTAGTGTGGCATAGTATCATCTCTTTTTCTATGTAAACTACCTTTAGCAGACATGTTAGGCTACTTTCACATCAACGTTGTACTGTCTGTCCAGCACAGGTTCTCAAAACCACAGCCCAACGCTTCAGTTTTGCCCCTATTTATTATCAATGGGGACAAAACTGAACAAACCAGAACAGAGTGCACCACAATGCATTCCGTTCCAGTTTGTTGCGTTCCCATGCCAGACACACACAAAATAAAGAAACAGATCCTGAACCCATTGACTTACCATGGTTTTACTGGCGGATGCGGTTTTCTTTATTATCGATATAATACTACTGGATCCGTTCTGAACTGATGCAGCCAGTTGTATTATTAGGACTGGAGCGTTTTGCTGTGGTTTTGAGATCCCCTGCCGGATCTCAAAACCATATAGCAATAACACCAATGTGAAAGTCGCCTAAATCAGTGTATAATGGAAAGACAGAATGGAGCACAGTGCATTACCGACACACAGAGAGCTGTTGTTTTCATCAACTTCGTAGCCTTCATTGCAGCTGCAGTTGTATCCACCCACATAGTTATTACATATTTGCTGACAAGTTGATGTGTTGAGATAACATTCATCGATATCTGGAAAAAAATAATTATGTTTAAAGACTCTAAAAGGATAAAAACTCAGCACTATTATTAAACAGAGTGAACATCCCATGACATGGTTCTATTTTATCGGAGCCATTTAAAAATGACTATAGCAATGAGCATGGTAATATCGCCATATCACATACAGTACTAATAATACACCATGTTGTTCTGTCCTACTCCTAACCACTACTGCCAGTGGGAGTTAAGGGGTTTTCTGGGGAAATAAATTGGCTGAGCAGACCTTCCAAGCCAGTTTGTGTGTATTAAGAGGGAGCCATGGAAAGAAGTGGAGAGTAACAGAACCAGAGCAGCATTGGAACTGCAGCGGCAGTATGGCTTTTTTTTAACCCTTTCTGTTCCCTTTTAGTAAAAAAAAAAAACTCCTCTTTAATATGGATCTAAAAAGCTTACTCTCCTAGATCTACTAAACCTTACTTACTGGCATTTCAGATTACATTTGTAGCTTACTTTTTATCATATTTATTTTTCATTTTCAAGAAATATTGAATCTATATATATAGGAAAATCTCTTGCATGCCAAGTATTTTGTTAGACCCTGGGATTCAAATAAAAAAGGTCAGTCCAAGTGGTCCCTCATGCCACTTGGAAGTGTCTGGTATTGTAGGTCATCTTCATCGGGTCACTGGGGCAGACCATTTTCTCTACTGCTAGTCAATCATTTTAACTTCTTGTGCATTTGGATGTTCAAATATGTCCAAAGGAACTAACAACTAGACATTTTTTCACACAGTGCATTCGGAAAGTCTTCAGACCCTTTACATTTTTTCAAATTTTGTTAACTTGCATCCTTGTGCTATTTTTTTTTTTTAATCAAGTTTTCCCTGAACAAACTGCATTCAATCCCCCTTAATAAGAAACTGGGCTCCCATTTCTCTTGATCATCTTTGAGATGTTTCTACAACTTGATTGGAGTCCACCTGTGGTAAATTTCGGAAGATACAGCCCTGTCTAAATAATTTCTTACAGCTGTGCATATCAGAGCAAAAAGCAAGGCATTGGGAGTAGAGTTGAGCGAACACCTGGATGTTCGGGTTCGAAAAGTTCGACCGAACTTCCCAAAAATGTTCGGGTTCGGGATCCGAACTCGACCCGAACTTCATCCCGAACCCGAACCCCATTGAAGTCAATGGGGACCCGAACTTTTGGGCACTAAAAAGGCTGTAAAATAGTCCAGGAAAGGGCTAGAGGGCTGCAAAAGGCAGCAAAATGGAGGTAAATGCCCTGCAAACAAATGTGGATAGGGAAATGAATTAAAATAAAATAAAATAAATAAAAATTAACCAATATCAATTGGAGAGAGGTCCCATAGCAGAGAATCAGGCTTCAAGTCACCCACCAATGGAGAAGGTCACTTTCTGTTATTTTGGCCCCAGCACCCAGACAGAGGAGAGAGGTCTCATAGCATAAAATCAGGCTTCATATCACCCACCACTGGAGAAGGCCACTTTGAGTTATTTACGCCCCACCACCCAGACAGAGGAGAGAGGTCCCACAGCAAGGAATCAGGCGTCATATCACCCACCACTGGAGAAGGCCACTTTGAGTTATTTATACCCCAGCACCCAGACAGAGGAGAGAGGTCCCACAGCAAGGAATAAGGCGTCATATCACCCACCACTGGAGAAGGCCACTTTCAGTTATTTAGGCCCCAGCACCCAGACAGAGGAGAGAGTTCCCACAGCAGAGAAGCAGGCGTCATATCAGCCACCACTGGAGAAGGCCACTTTCAGTTATTTAGGCCCCAGCACCCAGACAGAGGAGAGAGGTCCCACAGCAGAGAATCAGGCGTCATATCACCCACCACTGGAGAAGGCCACTTTCAGTTATTTAGGCCCCAGCACCCAGACAAAGGAGAGAGGTCCCATAGCACAGAATCAAGCTTCATATCACCCACCACTGAAGAAGGCCACTTTTAGTTATTTAGGCCCCAGCACCCAGACAGAGGAGAGAGGTCCCACAGCAAGGAATAAGGCGTCATATCACCCATCACTGGAGAAGGCCACTTCCAGATATTTAGCCCACGGCACCCAGACAGAGGAGAGAGGTTGCATGGCAGAGGTTCAGGCTTCATGTCACCCACCATTGTAACAGGCCACTTTCAGTTTTTTAGGCCCCGGCACCCAGATTGAGGACAGGTTCATTCAACTTTGGGTTGCACCGCAAGATCATGGTAAAGTTAAACAAATGAGGATTCAATATAGAAGTGCCCCGGAGTACAAGAATACATGGTTGAGGGGGAGGCAGTTAGAAATGTCTATTCTGCACAAGGGAGGGACAGGTCCTGAGGGATCCATGCCTGGTTCATTTTTATGAACGTCAGCTTGTCCACGTTGGCTGTGGACAGGCGGCTGCGTTTGTCAGTAATGACGCCACCTGCTGTGCTGAATACACGTCCAGGCAAACGCTGGCCACCGGGCAGGCCAGCACCTCCAAGGCATAAAATGCTAACTCTGGCCACGTGGACAATTTGGAGACCCAGAAGTTGAATGGGGCCGAACCATCAGTCAGTACGTGGAGGGGTGTGCAGACGTACTGTTCAACCATGTTAGTGAAATGCTGCTTCCTGCTAACACGTTCCGTTTCAGGTGGTGGTGCAGTTAGCTGTGACGTGGAGACAAAACTTTTCCACATTTTTGCCATGCTAACCCTGCCCTCAGAGGAGCTGGCCGTGACACAGCTGCATTGTCGACCTCTTGCTCCTCCTCTGCCTTCGCCTTGGGCTTACACCTATTCCCCTATGAAATATACCCTTTTACGGACAGATTTAAACTAGACCTGCAACAACTGGAACACTAGATTTATTGAATTGCTATTTTAGCAATTAAATTTCACCACAGAAGGAAATATACCCTTTGACGGACAGATTTAAACTAGGCCTGCAACAACTGGAACACCAGATTTACTGTATTTTTATTTTTGGAACTGTATTTCACCACAGAACAAAATCTATCCTTTGACGGACACTAGGGAAATTATCCAGTCACCGCTGGAACACCAGATTCTGGGAATTGCTATTTGTGCAATTAAATTTCACCCCAGAAAAAAAAAAATATTCTTTGCCAGACACCAGACAGTATTACACTTGGCTAGCCACAGCTGGAACACCAGATTCAGGGGATTGCTGTTTGGCAATTAAATTTCAACCCCAGAAAAAAAATATATATTTTGGCTGACAGTTTTACCCTTGGCTAGCCACAGCTGGAACACCAGATTCAGGGGATTGCTTTTTGGCAATTAAATTTCAACCCCAGAAAAAAATATATATTTTGGCTGACAAGCCCCTGACGTAGGATATAGCAAAAAAAACACCCTACTATTGAGGGATTAATGGACTTTGTGGCAGTTTGTGCGGTCTGCCCAGCCTAAAAACTGTGAGAAATTCACTAGCAGTAGTTGAATGATTCACAGCTGTAGATCTTTCACTTCATTAAGTGTTTTTGATGAGTTAATCCCTGCCTATCTCGCCCTAACGCAGCAGCTGCATCCTATCCCTACACTAATCAGAGCAGAGTGACGTGCGGCGCTCCATGACTCCAGCTTAAATAGAGCCTGGGTCACATGCTGCACTTGGCCAATCATAGCCATGCCAATAATAGGCATGGCTGTGACGGCCTCTTGGGGCAAGTAGTATGACGCATGTTGATTGGCTGCTTTGCCGGCTTTCAAAATGTGCCATAGAAATCTCCGAACAACGAACCCGAACCCAAACTTTTACGAAAATGTTCGGGTTCGGGTCCATGTCACGAATACCCCAAAATTCGTTACGAACCCGAACTATGCTCGAACTGTTCGCTCAACACTAATTGGGAGGAAAGAACTGCCTGTAGAACCCAGAGATGAGTGTAAAACAATTTCTGCTGCACGGAAAGTTCCCAAGACCAGAGTGACCTCTATAATTCTTAAATGTAAGAAGTTTGGAACAACCAGGACTCTTCCTAGAACTGGTTGCCTATCTTAACTAGTAAATAGTCAGGGGAAAGGGCTTTGGTAAGGTGACCAAAACCCAATGGTCACTCTGGCTGAGCTCCAAAGATCCCATTTGCAGATAGGAAAAATACCCTGAAGGTCAACCATCACTGCAGCATTCCCCCAATCTGGGCTTTATGGCAGAGTTGACATAAAAGCCTCTTCTCAGTAAAAGACATATTACAATTTGCAAAACAGCACCTAAAGGACTCTCAGACAGTGAGAAACAAGATTATTTGGTCTTATGAAACCAAGATTAAACTTTTGGCCTCAATTCTAAGTGTCATATTTGGAGGAAACCAGGCAACAGTGAAGCATGGTGGTGGCAACATAATGCTGTGGGTGTATTAGGGTTGGGACAGTGAGACTGGTCTGAGTTGAGGAAAAGTTGAATAAAGCAAAATACAGAGATATTCATAATGAAAATCTGATCCAAAGTGCTCTGGACCTCAGACTGGATTGAAATTTTACCTTCCAACAAGCCAAGCTGACCCTAAGCACACAGCTAAGAAAACACAAGAATGGCTTAAGGAAAACTCTGTGAATGTTCTTGAGTGGTCCAGCCAGAACCTTGACTTGAACCCAATTAAATATCTCTGGATAGACCTGAAAATGGCTTTTAACCAGCCCCCATCCAACCTGAGAGCTTGAGAGGATCTGCAGAGAACAATGGCAAAAACTCCTCATATTCACATGTACAAACCTTCTGGCACCCTACCCAAGAGGACTAGAGCCTGTAATGGCTGGCAAAGGTGCTTCAACTAAACACCTAGTAAAAGGTCTGAAGTGGCTCCAATTGCCCTGAAAATTGTTATATAACACCCTCTAGTCTCCTGGGACTCTCTGGGATAATTTTTAGGAAAACTTATTATGTTCCTCTTATGCAAGTCTATGCAAATGCAGCTGAGTTAAAGCGGTTGTCTGGGTTCAGAGCTGAATCCGGACATACCCATAATTTCACCCAGGCAGCCACCCTGATATTTGATGTAAGACCCCCAATTAAATGCTCCAATGCTCTCCCTGCACAGGGTCACTCAGGAAAAGGGGTCTTTTATTTATCATAACACACTGCCGGGCGTAGCCTTCCGCCGAGCAGTGTGTTTCTGTGATCACCGGCTCTCATGGGCCTGCTTTAGCGCTGCCCTTGCCGTTTTACGCACCGGAACTCCAGAAATGCCTCTGCCCTGCGCGATTTAGCACAGGGCAAAGGAGAGCATTGGAGCATAGACTCCTCCGATGCTCAAGTCAGAGGGGCTGCCTGGGTGCAAATGGGGATATTTCTGGGTTCAGCTCTGAACCCAGACAACCCCTTTAACACATACACCTGGTAAGTTATGACTAGTTAACGTGTTATGACTGTGACTGTTCACTCTGCTGCATCTGTATGTATTTTCATAAAGTTTCTCCCCTCCCTAAGCTTTTTAACACAATGACACCAACTGCAAATCATGTCAGAGTGACACTGACATACTGTACATAGCTATGGGTAAACCCAATGTTTGACAGTGTTTAATGAACAGTGAGTTTAATGATAGACCACATCGTCACATATGTTATGCTTTTTCAATTTCCAAAGCTTCCAGAATTTGTCCCTTATCAGGGGTAGGTGGTGTTTAAACATAAACAGTGTTATGGGATAAAAAAGCACAAATAAAACGCAGTGGATTGTTGGATTATGCTTTAAAAGGGGCAAAAGAGGGGCACAAATGTAAATTGTCACAGGAAAAAGTACCTCCTTCTGAACAAGCCTAGAAAAATTCTCCCTTTTAATTGGAAGCAGCAGCAATACAGTGGGTATATGGAAAGGGTAGGGTAATAAGAGGCATGTGGCTGCAATAGTAGCAGCAGCAAAAGCAGTATAGCATGGAACATACAAGGCAGTAGAATGACTGTCTATGGGTAGTAGAAATAGTAGTGGTAGTAGTAGCAGCAGATGTGAAGCATTAGTGGTGGCAGTGGTGGCAGTGGTGGTTTAGCAGCGAGGAGTAGCAACTGTGACAATAGGAGTAGCAGCAACCATATGATACACGTTAGCAGACAGCAGTAGTGGCAGCAGCATCATCTGTAAGGAACATGATGTTAGGCAGACAGACAGGAACAATGGCAAGATGGAGCACCGTCAGCAAGGCCAGATCAATTCATTGGCCTTGGCTGGAGGAGTGTGAAAATCCTCCTGAATACAGGCTTGGTTCATTTTGGCAAACATGATATTTTAGACAGTGGTGGAGGACAACTTGGTCTGTTTGGGTGTCACCACGTCTCCTGTAGTGCTGGAAGCCCTCTCTGAAATGACACTGGAGGCTGGGCAAGAAAGAAGACAGAGAGCATACTGGGCCAGTTCTGGCCACTGTTCTAGTATGCCTGTCCAGATCAGAATAGGGTATGTGCCAGAGACAAGCCATAACAAGACCTGAACATGAGCATTAAGGTTGGAGGTCTCTTTCTGCTGATTTGTCTTACGTTGAACATTTAAAAAAAAGTTACATCATATTGAGGAGACTGATATGGCTGCTGCTACTGTAGCTGGTGGCAGGGGGTGGAGAGGAACCTTCCTTTCAGATACACTGGTGGCAGTCTTCTGCTTTCCGGAATATGCGGTTTAACGACAGACCATTCTGTCACTGCAAGTCCAGAAGAGGGTTCCTCATCACATACAAATGGATGAAATGTGAAGACAGTCTCCTGGACATTGCCAGCACCTTGCGCAAACCAGTGTACTTTTTAAAAAGTGTTGCACAACTAGGTTAATAACGTGTGTCATGTAGGGTGCATGTATTATTTCCCCCAGGTCCAGCGTGAACACTATGTTACGCTAATTGTCGCAAATCACCTTGGCCAGCTGAAGTTGGCTAGCAGTAGCTAGCAGCCAGCAGAATGTTTGCTGCTTGATGTACTTTAAAATGGCACTCTCTGGATTGTAAAACACACAGTGTACACTGGTATTGCTATTTTCAAACCACATTAACACTTGAACTGCCTGGAAATGCCCTGTCCCAGATTTTGAACTACTATTTCAGATGTTTTTACTAAGATTTAAAATGCTACCCTCTGTATTGTAAAACATGCTTTGTACACTTGTATTGCTATTTTTGCAACAACAACAAAAAAAGAAATGTTTTTGCAGGTATCTGCTTTTGAGGTTCTGCAGCAGCTTCATCTGTGTTGTAAGGCAGTAACTGCAGCTAGAAGACACTGCCAAGAATACCCAGCCTCAGCTCCTCACTTCTCGCTCTCCTGCTGAAAGAATTCACCGATAATTATTCTTCTTTCTAGCCTTTCCCCTGACTCTCCCATACACAAGAAGAGAAGCTTGATTGTGACTGTACACTGTCTCTAGGATCATTTCCTGTCAGACACTGACTAGACCCATCCACCCTGATTCACGAGCCAACACAGAATGATATTCTGCTCATTCTGTAAGGGCATCTCTTGCCTGCTGCAGCACTGATTGACTCAACCAGGCTGTCTGTTAGCCTGTGAGCCAATAAGGGCAAGCTCCCCCCTCTTCCACTCAGGGTCATGTGAGCATCCTTCTTCCGTCCGACATGTGCAGTAAAAGGGCACAGCGCCATTTTAGGGAATGGTCCAAAGTGAACCTGAAAAGCTTTGGATTAATCTTGAGAATTAATCCTTTGGAAGTTCGTAACAAAGTCAATTCATCTCTTTTCACTTATGACAATGCAATATTTTAGTTTTACCTTTTCAATAATGTAACATTCTGTTTTCCAGTTGATATTATGGGGTATTGAGTGCAGAATGATGGGGAAAAACTTGAACTTTTTTATTTTGGCACAAGGCCGCAACATAACAGAATGTGAAAAAATGAAAGTCTGAAGACTTTCCGAATGCACTGTAATTCTTGCTGTTTCCTTAGAAAGATACTAACATACTACACAGTGCCAGACAGAATCCACTGTAGTTTAGAAAGAAAAAGCTTGCAGTCTGTCAATGCATGTGGCAAATCTCTGCAAGACTGAACCTGCATTCCAAAAAATGTCTTATTATTTGCAATGTACTAATGATATGAGAAATAATATATACTGTACTTTTCACCCTATAAGATGCACTTTGCCCGCAAAAAGTGTGTGTGTGTGTGTGTGTGTGGGGGGGGGGGGTGCATCTTATAGGGCAAATACAAATTAGAGCTTCCATTATGGAGGCACACATTAGTACAGTAGGGCCAGGAAGCAGTGAATACAGCACTCCTTGTGCTGACTGTGCTCACTGCACCCTGGTCTTCTTTTTCTGGGGCCACATGCACAGTGTGAGGATATAGGCATGGCCTGTGAACTCATTTGGGCATAGCGTGGCACAAAGAGTAATGGATCTCCTAAGAGGCAGCAGCACCCAAAGCAGGGGAGGTGAGTTGATTTTTTTTTGTCTGATCTGAGGTCTGATTAACATTGAGGGTCTGATTTGAGGTCTGATCAGCATTTTGGGGTCTAATTAACATTGGGGTCTGATCTAAGGTCTGATGAACATTGGGGTCTGATTGGGGGGTCTGACCTAAGATCTGATTAACATTGAGGGTCTAATTGGGGGTCTGAGCTGTGGTCTGATTACCATTGGGGGTCTGATCTGAGATCTGATTAACATTCAAAGTCTGATTGGGGGTCTGATTTACATTGGAAATCTGATTGGGAGTCTGATCTTAGGTCTGATTAACATTGGGGGTTAAATTGGGGGTCTTATCTGAGATCTGATTAAAATTACGTATGATTTGATTGGGGTTTGAGCTGAGGTCCGATTCACATTGGGGGTCTGATCTGAGATTATATTAACATTGGGGGTATGATCTGTGGTCTATTTAACACTGGGGGTATGATTTTTTTTTCTCCTCTACAACCTAGTTGCGTCTTATAGGGTGAAAAATACAGTAATCTGAGTTTTAAAGACATATGAAAGCAATGCAATCCTGCTAAAAGGATCTCATGTCCCCATACACATTGGAGGATTAACAATTTTCCATTCTCACTGAATGATGATAGCTAAACAGTAAGAATTATATTTTATTAAATTCTAAAAAAAATCTCTATGGAGGAGAAGAAAGGTGAAGCATGTACTGACCTGTGCAAGTTATTCCATCTCCAGTTAGAAAAGGAGGACATGGACCACACTCAAATCCTTCCTGAGGTGCTTCGTTATCTACACAACTACTGCTGTTAAAACATGTGTTTCGTGCACAAGCATTAAAATTCTCTTCACAGAATGTCCCAGTCCATGCGGCAGAACAGTTACATCCAGCCACCTGCATTGTGAGATAGATAAAGCCACGTATGTAAATTATACAGATCATTAAATATGCTTTCCATTCTTGTAAAACATGATTGATATAATTGCATATAATAGCTTACCCGGAAAGTTGTGGTCTCATTTGCTACACTGGTGACACTATCATAGAGACAACTGCCATTGTTGGTGCAGTTGCAGAGCACCAGAGTTAGAAGCACTGCAGTGGTGACTTTGGAATCATTAGCAATTACGGTCACGTTAATTGGTGCTGAACTGGTGGGGTACCATAACAACATCCCAGTAGCTGTACAGAAGTAAAGAAGGAAGAGAATAAAGCAAATTTACAAAGAAAATAGATCATTAATATTATGGTAGATGAGAGGGATATGCTTTATATATCAGTGATCACAGTTCACATCAAATGAATAGGCTGAACTGGATCCTTTTAAATGAAAAGACAGCTGAACCCATATAACCATCAATACTACCTGATATAGATTCACCTGTTATATTGATGTCAGAGGAGTCTGTCTCCAAAGAGAAGATCACAGTATCATTGTTATCATCAGTGGCTGTGTAATACACTGTTATTGGTTCAAAAAGTTTGGCGTGGATAGTGGTGGGTCCAGTAACATTTGGAGGAAAGTTATCTGTAGAGAAAAGTTATACTGATTATTAACTGGATGTATGTGGACTATGTTGATAGTTTGTTCATCTACAGGATGGAAAATGAAAGGAACTTAGTAAGAATATTTAGATGTGTATATTTTTGATATTATGTCCACCCTTACCGTAACTCAAATTCAACACAAACATTTGAAAGACTGCAATTCACAAACAAAGCACTGGATGGCCTCACATTTACAGGATAAACCTTTCATGACACAATATCACAAAATAATGTTCTTTTTTAAAAGCTCAACTCATCTCGAGATATATTGGGCTAAGAGGGAAGTAAGGAGACACACATCTGTGTATACAATTACTGAAAAAGTATGAAAAAACATAGAGAGTAAATAAGTTTTCTCACTCATTGTGCTGTTTTGATCAATGGCTGCACTGAGACTGTTAAGTGTGGCTTTTCCTAAAGCATCATTTCCAGTACTCAGGATATCAAAAATACACTCATCATTTCCTTGACATGTTTGATTTGCTTTCTGGATGTCTTCACTGCTACTGCTCAAGAGAAGCTCATCATAAAATTTTGGCACAAATGTGTTATTGTTGTATGTGTACCAGGATTCCCCGATTGTTTCATTGTAGATGAAGATGCTGTCCAAAGGTGTAGTTTTCCCTGTGAAATAAAGTAATTCATAATTAAAGGTGCAAAGACTTTCTGATCATTGCCACTGAATGAATTTTTTTCGCAACATTGAATTAATGGGGTCTTACATATGCCCTGAGCATAATACATAGTTTGCAATATATCTATGTATCTGGATTAGGATTTGCACATAGCACACATCATGTCTCCATGTTTTCAGAGGCAAATATTCATAATACAGCATGTGATAAACCATAACCAAATTGTATTCTCACATTTCTTAGGAATACATTGAGCCTGCATATAAAATTAGAAGCACAGAGTGCACAGTGTTGGTAGATAGCAGTCTAATCTAATCTAGTCTAATAGTAATGTGAGGATAAAATGTATTAATGCCTCTACAATACAAATCAATATTTGGGAGCCTTCATGAAGTAAAAGAAGACCAAAATATGAAACCTAAAATGTGCATAACTAGACATTATGCCCGTTACAAGAACGGGCGCTAGAATTGGCCGGCTCGCAGAGCAATCATCACACTGCGTTCCGGCGAATCAATGGCACCCCCCACATGCCATCCGCACTGCCCACAGTCTGCACAGACCATACCCCTTGCAGTGAAGGTGACGCATGTGCACTGGCTGGGCGGCGATGGAGGAACTATCTCAGGAGCGGAGGGCGGCGGGTGAACTGTCTCACTCAGCTCTGGATGTTTAAGAGATGGGCCATTTTTAGCACACTACATGAGGCGGCCCAATACTCATGACTGATCTTTGGGAAACTTTTGCCCACCATGAGGAGGGAAAATGTTAGAGTGCAACATATGTACACACAATGATCTATGCTTACTTCATGCTTGATGTTATTATATTAGCATCAATATAAGATGAATTCCTGTGCATTATGGAGCATCTAGAGGAGGAGAAGTAGGCTACTGTAAAATCTGATGACTCTATCACCAGGGACGCTAAAAGGTTCTATCCTATTACAGCTTCTTTCACATGAGAACTCTGGGGGAGCAGAACAATACAAAAAAAAAAAAAAACTGCAGAAGTTAACAGAGGAGGCAGATCTACAGTGTGTTGCCATTTCATGTATTTTTGGTGAAGTTGGATAACCTCTTTAACCCTTTACAAGATGCTTCCTTCTCCTCTAGCAGATTAGCCAACAAGCAGCTGTTTGCGTTAGCTGGGATGTACAATACACAGGAAAATCATGGTAAATGGTTGGAAGAAATAATATTCAGTAAGTAAAGTTCAAGCACTTGGTTAGAGATGAGGGTAGTTTTAGGGTATGTTCACATCTGAGGAATGCCTTATCTGGCAGCTTGATCCAGCACAAATGCTGTCTGTCATCCAGACAAAAAAACATTGCATGCCGAACCCGGTATTTATGTCTGAAAGTGTCTGGATCACCGCCAGACCCCATTATAGTCAATCTGGCAAAATCCGGCAGGTTGCTCTCCTAACAGATCTGCTGCCACAGATGTGAACCCTTACCTGACCTGCATTTTGCTGTCCATTAGAGTGCAATAGCATATTAATTCACTGTGTTAGATTTCCACTTTTGCCGAATTTCTGAGAATAATAGATGAATTCATTCTCCAATTCTTTTCCACTGACCAGTAAATCAGCTAGCTGATTCACAAAACAGTGAAACAGGTGAACTGACTCACTGCAGAACTAAAACTTAATTTCTAAGACCACTATACCAATTGAAATTACCACTTACATGTCATTCCAATTTCAAAGATGAGGGAATCATTGGGAAGTTTCACACCATTAAATTCTAGCTTGGTCCCATTAGCCGCCATCAGATCATCTGTCTTATCATCATTGAAGATCCCTGTAAAGTTTTTTATTTACATTGTTATTACACAAAAATGTTCATATTTCATTTTAATGATTATATGTATAGTGGAAAAGAAATTAAGTGCTTAATGAACATGAACTGTGCTAATTGTACTTTAAATTGTTATCCCATGATTAATATAAAACATAAAAATCATACATAATATAGTACATTATAACCCCAATAACAAATGGGCTACTGATAACTTAGCATTACGTGTCACCGAAGACAATATAACCCCTATATCAAAATAAAACGCAATGCTCCATACTTATTCACATATATCTAGAACTTAGATACCCATGATGTATAAGTAATAAAAGATACTGACCAGTTACTAGGAACCCTGACATACGTTTCGAGTTCCGCTTCTTCAGGGGGGTGTTAAGGAGCGGAACGCGAAACGTATATCGGGGTTCCTAGTAACTGGTCGGTATCTTTTGTTACTTATACATCATGGGTATCTAAGTTCTAGATATACTTGCTATCAACTTTCTTTCAGATATGTATCTCTGTGGGAATTTTGATATTTGCACCATGCACTTTATTTTGAAACATAATATATATCTGATGTAGGGTTATACTGCTTTCTGAATTTATCCAGCTTATTGTAAAATTGCTCACTATGTTACTCAGTTATCTGTATGTGTTTGCCATTGCCATTTTATCAATTTTTTTAAAATTTATGTGAATCAATAAAGCTTATATATATATTTGTGATTTTTTTTTTTTTTTTACAAAGCTAGAACCAGTCATACTAAAGAATTTAAACTCCCAAAACAACTGGTAAATGTCCACTCAGTTATGGGGGACCTAGTAAGAATCCTTCAGTAATAGTATCTTTAAACTGCAGTGTACAAAGCAACTCAATGATAACATATAAATACAGTAAAGCAGTGAAGAACTGGAAGGAGACTGGATCTTACCCAGGAGGCCTTCTGTTTTATTCTTGTAGGAAATATCTAACATTGTGGTAAAGCTCAGAGCTCCCTGATCAGCGGAAACTGTAACTGATATCCCACCATCGAATGAGGCTTTTATTTCATCTTTTTCTGTCTTCTCCAGTGTGATTTGGGTTACATAGGTAGAGTTGTCTTGAAAGGGTTAAATCATAATATATTAACCAGGTATATCCACACAAAACAGGAATAACATACAAAATGTACAATATGACTGTGGACATCCATTATGGCACTTGTAAATAGTTTTCAATATCTTTTAGCTAAATCTTGCTTCTAAAGATATAGTGTAGCAAGGCATCGGTTGTCCTGAATCTAGCTATCTAAAATCTTGAATCATGTTTCATTCAAGTCAACAGATATTTACAATATGTTTACTGAAAGACAAAACATTCTGGAATTTTCTTGTGTTCATTTTGTATTATAATTTCATTTATTTGGTCAAAAAATTCAAAGCCACATTTAAATAATGTTAAAACAACATGTAATATGAAATGCTATCTTACCTGGTAAAGGAAATTCAGTGCCATTGAGTTTCACAATAGTTGAGTTGCTTCCCTGAAGTATCCACTCAATCTATATGAAGAGACCAGTGAAGAGAATGTTGTAGATTCAGTCATTGTGATACAATTAGTTTAAAGGGGTTATCTCACCAAAACAATTAGTGTTAAATGTAACAATAACATCGCTATGATAATTTTTGCAAATACCTTCAATCTTCTGTAATGCAGTCCTTTCTTGACATATGAAGATTCCTACCCCCTTAATTTTGCTTGTTGCCAAGGGAACCGACCACCACTGTAACACTAACAGTGGTGGCCGCGCAGGCACTGTGCCACTTCTTCTTTGTAATCTGTCGGGAGTGAGCGTGCATCACTACCAGCGCATGCTCACTAGCTCCCAAGAGCTCCGGAGCAAGCAGTGCGCGGCCGCCCTCCAGTCACTTGTATAAGGCAGACGGAAACAGCCGAGCGCTGCACTCTGCCATTTCCGTCAACCCTATGCAAATGTATGGGGAGCGCACTCCCCATTCATTCCTAAGGGGGAAGACTGAAATAACTGAGCAGCGGGGCACAGTGGATTTATCTCGCCTGCCAACACTGAGAAGACACTGGGGAACAGTCGAGGGACAGTAAAATGTGTAAGGAGGTGTCATGATCAGCTAAGCAAGTTATACTGTACAGGCTGGAAGGATGCCTTGTCGGAAGCGTGCATGTACCTAGGGGGTGGGGTTGCATGACTCAGGGCCTGCTCCTCATTGAATGGTTAAACTTGTTATTCAAACGTCCATATTCAGCATGAAAAGGCACAGTGGAAGGACTGAAGTTAGCTCAAACTCGCATGGTGAGACAACCCCTTTTAGTCAACTATTTGTAGCATATATTATGTGAACAGGTGGAGACATATAGGGGGACATTTATCAAATCTGCTATGTCAGTTGTTGTAAAAGCGCTGCAAGTGATGTTGTGTGCGACATTTTTTGCTAAATTGTTCAACTTTTGGTGAGCTGCGCCTTTTCGTGCTACTTTCAGAAGTGGAGTGAGAAGTTGGTCAGGCTTTGCCAGTAGATCACATTTATAAAATGTGACTTTTTAAAATGTCACAAACTCCACACCTGGTAACCCCCAGGCATATTTTCATTAAATTATGCGCAGCAACATTGCACTTGCGCTTAATTTATAAAAAAACATGTGCCGTGTACATAAATTAAGAACAGGTGAGCAGAGCAACTCTAATTTTAAAACTATTTTAAAACACAACTACAATGATAAATTCTCCCCCCCCAAAACTTTACCGTTGTTTCATTTTGAATTATGGCTGCCAGTCCCACAAAGTTGGTTGCCTGCGTGTCATTGCCAGCCCTAGCAGTACGCCCTTGAAGCCTGAAGATAACCGTGCCATTTTCATCTTTAACATTGGTCAAAATGAACTCTCCCAAGCCATTAAAAGTATATTGTACTCCATCTAAGGTGCTAATGTGGGGGTCACCAAATAGAAAGCCTAAAATAGAACATTAAGCATTGAGTTTAACTGTTTAAAAAGACATCAAATTACAGCTAGAGAGACTCAAGCTGTTTACCAAAATTTGGTGGAATATATCCAAAGCAGAAATCAGAAGGTCTTCTCTGTCGGTACAAGGAACATAGAGACGAAGAGCCGGAGTACCTGCAGCAGTTATTGTAAGGATCAACTTCAAGGTCTGTAGGGACAAGATAAATATAAAATGATGGTAACATTTTACACTCAAACAGCAAGAGAAAAAAAATAAACCAGATGCCATTCATTGATCTGCTAAAAACCTAGAACTGTATTAGGCTAGTTTCACACAAGCGGCAAGGAACTACCGCTCTGGTCCCATTGACTATAATGGGGGTGGGCTGGAGTTCCGGCGGCAGCACGGCAAACATGCCGAGAGGCAACCAGAATAAATGTACGACATGTCGTACATTTATTCCGGCCGCCTCTCAGCAAGTTTGCCGTGCTGCCGCCAGGACTCCGGCCTGCTCCTATTATAGTCAATGGGGCCGAAGCAGTAGTCCGGGGGCGCGCGTGCACTAGCGGCAGCACGGATCCGACAGGCTGTTTACCAACCAAAACAGCCTGCCGGAGTCCCTTACCGCTAGTGTAAAAGTACCCTTAAACTGCACATCATCAATGAGTATCATATTATTATTACCTTTATATTGATTCCGTTGTATCTGTAACTGTGGTAGAAAGTAGCTGTAATAATAAAAATTGTAGTAGTAGTAAGGGTTCCACCATCTCAACCAGCTGTTCTCATATTGCCATGGGGTTGGTGTGTATCTTTCTTTCTCTCCATAGGACAAGCTGCCCCAGTAATTGTAGTAACATCGTGTGCCTCCTCCATACCATGATGAAGTTGCAGTCTGGAAACTGTAGTATGGACTATACCAATCTGGAGGAGTAAATTGAAATAAATTATTTAGTGGTAAATGGTCATCATTTGCATTTGCATTGCATTTCTTACAATTCCTGATATTTTAAAGAGTATATTTCAACTTTTCTTACCTAATTTCTTCCAAATCACTATGCTAGGGAAAATTTTTGTAAGAAATCAACATTGTGCCATTCCTCTATTACTCGTTCTGGAAATATATAGCTAAATTGACAACTGATGTGATGATTTTCCTTGTCAATAAGGTATCTGACACTGGTTGTTATCACAGTGTCATAGTGTATAGGGGCATACCTCATTGATAGGGGGAATAGTTAAATTCAGTCATTTATTTACTTATACAGTATTGTTCCATCAGCAATAACAGAGGAAAAGCACCACTAATAATAATATGAGGATGCAAGTATTTACTTTAAGGCTAGGGCTACACGACGACATGTGTCACTTGACATTTTGTCGCACCAATGTCGTGAGACAATTTTTATAATGATAGTTTATGTTGTCTCACTGTGACATGGTGCGACTGCGACACGAGAGTAGCAAAAAAATCCATCTAAGATCGCATCATGTAGCATCTCAAAGTGCGACACCATAGACTATAATTATAAAAATTGTCACGCGACACATGTTGTAGTGTAGTTGTTTCCTATGTGTCGCTACATATGTCGCAAATTTACATAAACTTGTTCTGGATGAACAAAGATTTCTTGGAAACAAGGAATATGTAAAGGGATTGTCTCACTTCGGCAAGTTGCATTTATCATGTAGAGTAAGTTAATACAAGGCACTTACTACTTTATTGTTATTATCCATATTGCGTCCTTTGCTGGCTGGATTCATTTTTCCATCACATTATACATTGCTCGTTTCCAGGGTTACAACCACCTTGCAATCCAGCAGCAATGGCCATGCTTGCACACTATAAGAAAGAGGACTAACCTATGTGCGCACACATGGTCCGGGCCACCAGAGAGGCCGGCGCTTTTTCCTATAGTGTTCAAGCTCCACTGATGGATTGCGGGGAGGTCATAACCATGGAAACGAGCAGTGTATAATGTGATGAAAAAATGAATCCAGCCAGCAAAGGAAGCAATATGAATAACAACAATACATTAGAAAGTGGCTTGTATTAACTTACTCTACATGATAAATGCTATATGCTGAAGTAAGACAACGTCTTTAAGGAAGCAAGAAAATTGTATAGACATTCATATATGATAAAAGGTACTTTATGATATTGAGACTGACCTGTATATTTGTGTTGAAAGCCATAAGAGCTTAGAAGACTTGCCCGTGTAAAAGAAGGATCAAATATAGCCTGCCTATATGAGCAAGGGCATGGTCGTGCGTAATACATCCAGTATGATGGTACGTTAATGTCCGCGTAGTACCAATTCAAACATTTCTGCCTGTACGTCTGTGTGTTGGCTGTGTTCATTTCCAGACGATAAGCCCAATAGCCTTTTTTGTCTGCCATAAGAAAAGCAAAAAAATTAATGCGGTCATTTATTAAACTGGTGTAAGGTAGAACTGGCTTAGTTGCCCATAGTAACCAATCAGATTCCACCTTTCATGTTCCATAGGAGCAGTCAAAAATGAAAAGTGGAATCTGATTGGTTGCTATGTGCAACTAAGCCAGTACTACCTTATACCAATTTGATGAATGACCCCTTTGACTTTGAAATACTTTGTGAACCGATACTGTAAAGCAATTTTCAAAGCTTCATGGCCATGGCAAATTGAAGTGCTCTCTGGTGCACTGCTTGGTTCCATATTGGACCCTGTGTGACGCTATATGGGACCTCTGCAAAAAACCACCTGTCCACACTCCTACAATGTCTCCCAGTCTACGAGATTGGCTTTCCTTAAGAATCTGCTCTGCTGCTCAGTAAGTGCCAGTTATTGACCCTTCATTCTGAAGTGCTTGATTGCTGGTTTGTCTTCTGATTCTCTGATTTGGATACCTACTCCTCTGAATTACCTCCTGCTGTCCTTGACTGTCTGACTTCCCATTAGCCTGCTGTACACTTGTAGTCCTTCCTAGTTATTAACTCCGACATTATTCTCTGATTACCCTGCATTGACCTGGCTTCTCTGAAAAAGGTGAAAATGTGCCCAAGGTGGAAGAATGGTTGAACAGGACATAAAAAAAAAACGGAGTCAAAGGTCAATGCAGTCAAAAATCTCAACATGTAGAGCTTAGAAAAATATATACAGTAAGTGCCCCGCAGTAAACTGCTTTACTAGAATGGACTCTACTGCCTGCCACCCCCTGCAGTTTGGTGCCCGGGGCAACTACCCCCCTGCGACCACGCTACACCACTGGTAAATGGTACTGTCTGCAACAATGTGAAGTTACAAGACAGTGATGAACGTCTAGGGAAAAGATGACATAAGAAGAGTTAAAATGATCTCACCCATTGCAGTCACTTCAACCAAAGGGTCCAAATATAAAATTTAATATTAATCAGATCTAAATAGATATAGTGTCCCTGTATATTTTTATGGGGGTTATTATATTTTGGAATTTTTTATATATATTTTTATTGGCACTTTTACCATATATAATATAGTGACACTGTGTAAGTTTTTTTTTTTATTATCAGAGACAAGGGGGCTGTGAGATGTGGATTGGCACCACATAATCAACAGCGGAGGAAGAAGATGTCTCCCCTTTGTTATTTTTTCCTTTTTTAGTTTTATCTTTTTTTGATCAGGGCTGTGGAAGGTCACTGTGGTATGGAACCCCAGCTTTGGAATAGAGAATGTCAGAGCACTCAGAGAGATAGCTGAGAAATAGCGGTTTTTACTCCGTTGTGTTGGCTCTGAGGAGTTAAGTTGCCATGGAGAGTTGACACTCTGCACCCTATTGGCCATTAGCTGACATGTCAGTACAAAGTGAGGGACTGTAAGAAGACTGCGAGATGTGATATGCAGCCCTTAGGAAATAACAAGTGTAGGAATCTATGGTCCTGTTGTGATCATAATGTCATAGAACTTGCGCAGAGAGAGGCCCGATATGGCTGATTAGAATAAAGCGGAAATGATCCAATGAAGCATGTGCACTAGGAGACAAGAAATGCAGTGGGAGGATGGATGCGGCCATTTTGACTCATTCGTTTGACTCATTCTCTGCTATTATTGATGCCACATGGAATCTGAGAGGTGAATGTTTGTGGTTCAATCCACATCATGGATATGGACTGGGATTGGTGCCTATACTGATGTGCATGATTGCATTATGGACTCATGTATGACAACTGGTGCAATTGTACCTACAACCCTTGTATTAGGTATATGTATTTTATGTTTGTCTACGACTTGAGAAAGGCTTGTAATAAGCTGAAACGTTGCCTTTTGATGTATTGATGGTTATGGAATAAAAGATGCAAGCGGAATACGCTGGCTACATACTCTTTTTTTCTGCAGATTGAGTTGAGATGGGGCTGTCCACTATAAGCCATGCATCGTGGAATAGATATTGGACACTGTTGCTGAATTCAAGTAATATTAAGTCTAGTGGTCTGTTAGTAACTTTCTGTAGGTTGGCCAAGGTGACCAAATTCTATGGAATCTAGCATGGCTTCTCTAGTCTGTAGATGTTATCAACCTCTACTACCCCCTGAGGTATAATGGAAGATGTGGGAAGATTGTATTTCTTATTTATTTATATTATTACAGAATCCATGTGAAAAAACATCCATGTATCTCAAGAGAAGTCGTGAAAGGATTTCTTGGAAAAAGAGGCTGCATATTACTAGCTTTACAGGAGATAGGAATGTATTATTTATAGTGAAAGAAATAGAGAGTACTTACTTGTATTTCGTCCTACGTATTGATCTGGAGTATATCTCTTCACGATGCTAGCAGTAGAGTCAGTTTGTGGGTCGTTATATGAAGGGAAATTACTAGAAGTAGGATACATTGTGGGTTCTCCACTAAAGTAAAAAAGACAGGAAACAACAGTTATAGACAATGGGAAGTACCCATTATTATAACACTACATTGTAACATAAAAACTGTTGTAAAGTCAAAACTGGCTTAGACTAGTTTCACAGTAGTGCCAAACCAGAACAGCCTGCCGGAATTTACCGTATCCAGCATTGCCGGATACTACCTTTCTCTGCCAGTGCCTACTGACTATAATGGGATCTGGCAGGGATCTGGCCTGTTTCCAGCATTAATGCTGGGATTAGGCCGGACAAAAACTGCTGCTTGCAGCTATATTTGTCAGGCCGGATCTCGCCACTAATGCCAGAAATGGGGTCTGGCGGTACTCCAGCCCCTTCTATGTCGGATGCCGTGAACTCCACCAGGCTCCTCTGGTTCCTCTGCTGGAACAGCCTGCTGAATCGTTTTAGTGCTGGTGTGAAACTAGTCTTAGTTGCCCATAGCCAAGGCCAGACTTGCACAGAAATTCAGCCCTGGCATTTAAAAGCCTACAGGGCCACCCCAAGATAACGGATTCACAAAAATGCACATTGAGCTTGGCACCATCCCAGTAGGAGAGGAGATTCATGGGAATATTTCTTAGCTCTTTGTGCAATTCTGGTTTTCTTTCTAGTACATGCTGATTGCTAGTTATATTTGTATACTAGTTATTTTGCATAATATCTGTGGCAGGTTTACTCAGGGCAATGACTGGGAACAAGTGTTTTTCAAGCATATAGTATGCACATATCTTTTAGCAGACTTCCTGGAAAATGGCAGGGTTAATTTTGAACAGGGAAGCACAACCTGTGGCCCATTGGCCACATGCGACCCACAGAGCCAAGGTATGCTGGACATAATCACAGCTGATTAAAAATAATAATGTCCACACCAACCAAAACCATCACCATTATCACTCCGTTCATGTGAAACTCTATATATTATACATGCAAAGCAACCAAAACAAAATTAGGAATTAATTTTAATAATTAATTTGGTGTTCGTTTGCATATTTACCACTTCCAGACTGGGCCATTTAACCCCCTTCCTGACCAGGCCTAATTTTGCAAATCTGACATGTTTAACTTTATGTGGTAATAATTTTAGAACTCTTTTACTTATCCAAGCTATTCAGAGAATGTTTTCTCGTGACACATTGTACTTCATATTAATGGTAAATTTGAATCAATATGTTTGTTAAAAAGTTAACGAAAATGTGATAAAAATCACTGTTTTATTAATTTTAATCTCTCTGCTTTTAAGACAGATAGTGATGCCTCATAAAATATTCATTAATAAACATTCCCCATATGTCTACTTTATGTTGGCATCATTTTGGTAATGTAATTTTATTTGTTTAGGACGCTAGAAGGTTTAGAATCTTAGAAGCAATTTTTAAGAAAATTTCCAAAGTCAACTTTTTAAAGAACCAGTTCAGTTCTGAAGTCACTTTGTGGGGCATACATATATGAACCAACCTCATAAATTACCACATTTTACAAATGACACCCCTCAAACTATTCAAAACTGGTTTTAAAATGTTGTTACCCCATTAGGTATTCCACATGAATTCAAGCAAAATAGAGGTGAAATTTCAAAATGTCCCTTTTTTTTGCAAATTGTCCATTTTAATCATTTTTTCCTAGAACACATCAAGGGTTAACAACAAAACAAACCTCAATATTTATTATCTTAATTCTGCAGTTTGCAGAAACATCCCATATGTGGTCGCATACCACTGTTTGGGCACACGGCAGGGCACAGAAGGCAAGGAGCGCCATATGGTTTTTGGAGGGCAGATTTTGCTGGAATGGTCTTCAGGCACCATGTTGCATTTGAAGAGCCCCTGAGGTAACCCCACAGTGAAAACCCTCAAAAAATGACCACATTTTGTAAACTACACCACCCAAGGAATTTTATAAGGGGTGTAGTGAGCACTTCACTGAACAGCTGTTTCATCGAATTTTTAATACTTGGGTGTGAAAATGAAAAATTACATTTTTTTTTACTAGAAAATGGTGCTTTAGGCCCAAACTTTCTTTTTCCACAAAAGATAACAGGAGAATATCCCCCCACAATATGCTACCCACTTTCTCCTGAATACAGTAACACCCCAATTGTGGTTGTAAACTGTTATTTGGCGATACACCAGGGCTCAGAAGGCATCTAGATTTTCTAACATGGAATTTTCTGTCATTTTTTAAAATTTTTTGTTGAATGAGCTTTGTGTGGGCTTATTTTGTGTGAGACAAGCTGTAGTTTTTATTGGCACCATTTTGGCGTACATTTGGCTTTCTGGTTGCTTTTTATCTGATTTTTGGAAGGTGAGGTCACAGAAAAAAGCTGTTTGGTATCATTTTTCTATTTTTTTTTAAACCGTTCACTTGATGGGGTAGATCATGCGATATTTTTATAGATCTAGCCATTACGGATGCAACAATACCAAATATGTCTAGTTTTTATTTTATATTTTTACATTTTACACAATAAGAGCATTTTTTGAGAAAAATCATGTTTTTGTATTGCCATTTTCCTAGAGCCATCTTTTTTGCATTTTTCTGGCTATAGTTTTGTGTGAGAACTTGTTTTTTATGGGACGAGGTGATGTTTTTATTGCTACCATTTTGGGGTACATACGACTTTTTGATTGATTGATTGATATTATGTTTTTTGTGAGGTGAGGTGACTAAAACAAACTGTTTTGGCATAATTTTTATTTGTTTTTTTTACAGCGTTCACTTGATGGGGTAGATAATGTGATATTTTTGTAGAGCCAATTGTTACGTATGCGGCGATACCAAATATGTCTATTTTCTATTAAAAAAAATTACATTTTACACAATAAGAGCATTTAAAAAAAAAAAATCATGTTTTTGTGCTGCAATTTTCATAGAGCCATATTTTTTGTTATTTTTCTGGCAATGGTCTTGTGTGAGGGGTCATTTTTCTACAGGATGAGGTGACGTTTTTATTGCTACCATTTTGGGGCACATACGACTTTTTGATTGATTAACATTATTTTTTTTGGGAGGTGAGCTCACAAAAAAATCTGTTTTGGCGCAATGTTTATTTATTTAATTTTTTTACAGCGTTCACCTGATAAGGTAAATCATATGATATTATTATAAAGCTGGTTATTGTGGATGCGGTGATACCAAATATGTCTATTTTAATTTTTTTTCTTATTTTTTAACATTGTTTAAATAACGGATTTGGGTGAAATCTTATTTTTTATGTGAAACTTTTTTTAAAAAAAATTTCAAACCATTTTTTTATTTTTTATTTTACACTTTGTTTACCCCATAAGGTCATACAAGACCTCTGGGGGACATTTAACTTCATTTTCTTTTTTACTGTTGATTTCTCCTGTAACTGGTTTACGGGGGAAATACACCCCCTAGAGAGGCTGTTAAGCAGAATACTGCGCTGTTCAGCCAGAGTGACCCGTTAGCTCCTGCACTCCCTTGGCCCCAGCGGTCACATGACCACCGGGCCGGGACAGGAAGTGGCATAGCGCTTCCTGATCTGTATACACAGCGCTCGTTGAGCGTTGTGTATACAGCGATCTAGAAGGCAGGGACCTGCCTTCTCTCTGGGGTGCCCTGCTGTCACTGACATTAGGCCCCCCGCTCGGCAGCTGCACGATTAGCGTTCAGCTGCGATTTCTGAATGGACTTTGCAGAACGTCCATTCAGAGATAAAAGACTACCCAAAGGGCTTAGATGTCCGGATATTTCCAACTAAGACGTTGGTAAGTATGGGTTACAGAGCAGTGAATAAAGCTGGAGGATAGTGCTGCTGCGTAGAACACTCGATGTAATACACAGTCTATTACTGTCTGTGACACTCATAGGCTACATCAGGGATGGCCGACCTGCGGCTCTCCAGCTGTTGTGAAAAAAGGCTGATAGCTGTAGACAGTGTGGGCATGCTGGGAGTTGTAGTTCTGCAACAGCTGGTCAGCCTCAGGTAGGCCATCCAGGGGCTACATAGTGTAGGCAGGGGCGGACATGGCATTTCTGGGGCCCCAACCAATTTTGTCTGGGGGCCCTAATCAAAAACATTTCTTGTATAGCAAAATACAACAATACTCACTACCTCCAAGAGCTTGCTATTGGCCAGGCCTCCACACACTGGTATGCCATCATCACTCTATCCCATGTTCCGGACAATCTGGATTATCATCACTCCGCAACTTGCGGATCCGCAACACACTACGGACGTGTGAATTAGGCCTAAAGGTTGTGGTGCTTTCTAAACTGCCTGTCATGGGCTAACTGTGTCGCTTGAAAGACAGTAAAGACTGCCACTAAGTGCAGGGAGTGCTCTGTGTACTGCTCCAGATAACAGCTGTCAGGAGAAAAAGGTCAGAGTGGCCCACTTTTTACACTGAACCATCTGACATTTGCCCGATTGCCAGTCCATCCCTGCTCATAGCAACCAATCAAAGCATTCCAAAGAAGTTCGGAAAAATGAAAGGTGGAATCTGATTGGTTGCTATGGGCAACTAGGCTAGTTTTCAGTTATACCAGTTTTGAAAACCTCCCCCTATGTTTCTGCAGTATACAAGGACTTGTTATGAAAACCCTTCACAGGATGCAATTCACTGGGTGGTCACACAAACATATACTGTATAGCAGGGGTCCACAACTTTTTTTGTCTGGGGGCCGCATTGTCACATTGCTCTATCCCTTTCTTCTTTTTTTAAACAGATTTCTGCTACAAAAAGCCTTTTGGGAGACAATACCTTTTTATTTTGCACATTTCCCTTTTTTTACTTTTATTTGTATTTTATTTATTTAGTATTTTTTTTTTAATCACTTTATTACTTATTTTTGCCACATAATATCTCCGCCCAGAGGTCAGAAAAAGACTGTTGAGGAACAGTGAACAATTTCATTCTGCACTTTTTCCTTTTTTTTATTTTCTTTTACTTATTTATTTTTACAATTTTTTTGTTGTTACAAAATTTATTTTTAATATATTTTTGCAACACTGTATGTCCCCCAAGAGGTCTTTAAAGGACCCTTGGGAGACACTGACTTTTTTTTATTTTGCACTTTTTCCTTTTTTTCCCCTTTTATTTGTATTTTTTAACTTTATTGTGTTTTATTTATTTTATTGCGTTTTCTTTTAACTTTTTTCTTTATAAATATGTTTTGGAGCAAAGGAGCCCCAGTTACAGGGGAAACCAGCCTACTGGGTCAGCTTTGTACTAGGCAGAGCTGATCAGGGTATACTGACGCTGCAGCTCTGCGCTCCTCTGCCCCAAGACACTAGGTGATCACGTGATCGCCGGGTCCACCCTGCGTAGCACTCATTGAGGAGAAGGCACAAGCACTGATAAAAAATGGCTTCTGTCTTCTCTTCGGCTCCCTCGTTGTTACTGACAGCCAAGGAGGACCCGTCCTGCTCCAGTTCAGGTGCAGGAGCTGTCATCCATTGCCGTGTGGCTCTCTGGGTAGAGACACAGCTGATCGCAAGATCAGCTGTGTTTCTGCCTATCTGAACGGGAGTTGCAAATCATGGCTCTGGGAGCCGCATGCAACTCACAGGCCGAGGGTTGTGCACCCCTGCTGTATAGGATAGACATCTTGTGATACAGCATATTGCAATAAAAAAGCTGGCAAGCTGCAATTAGTAAGCATATATTTGGAATAGTTTGTGATTCTATAATTTGTACATGCCATGAAGTTAATTTAAAGGCTATGGACACCTTCACCAACTTTTTTTTCCCCATTGTTTTTATAATGTGAAAAAAATGACTTCTCCGATTGACTATGTTTTGTATAGTTCTGGCTCCTCAGCTAGCATGTGATTCCTATGCACAGCAGGCTGCTTTGTTCACTTTTGTAGATGTTCATCAGGCTGGATGTCAGACAGGGAGCTTGCAGCCCCCTCATCTGTTCTAGGGGGTGTGACGCTAGTGTCTGTATACTGTCTATGTGTAAGGGACCAGAAGTGCTCTCTTCCCGTAAAATATGTAGGTACATGCTTCCCTCTCTGCACACTGGTACATGATTACACTGACATCGGCAGGCAGGGGATCTGTACAGCAGCTCCTACTGACTGCTCTGCCGACTCACTTTCTCGCCAGACGGCAGCCAATGCTAATGTAGTACAGCAAGTGCAGCGAGGATGATATGTGACTCTGTAAGCTAATGTAGGAGAAGACATGTCCTGGGAAGGGGTGGAGAAGGGACTGGGCTACCCTAATATACTGTCAGCATAGCTGGTGAATCAGAGGCTGTGTGTTTAATGTCAGCAGCACAGACCAGAGGCATGGAGCGGAAGCCTTGTCTGTGATGCTGGTAAAATGCTGCTGCAGAAGGTCACTAGTTCTCTGTCCTACTGCTACTAGAATCTGAGCTATTACGGGGGTGATTTATCAAAGCTATGTAGATTAGAACCTGGAAAAGTCTCCAGGAAAAGTGTGTTTAACATAAACCTGCAAGAGACCAGGGCTGTCTAACAGTGAGTGGATGGGGTAATGCAAACCCAGAGACAGGAGGAGGGGAGATCAGAGCTGAAGGGAACACCCACAGGTACAGTGATCCCTCAAGATACAATGGCCTCAGGATACAATATTTTCAACATACAATGGTCTTTTCTGACCCATCAAAAACCAGACTCAACATATGGTGTCTCAGACTCAGATCCAACTAATCAAGGCCACTTCTCTGGTAAAATAGCTGGATTAGTTGCTAGTTGGCAGCTATTCCCAACTGTTATATGTAAGGACTTTTTTATTTGTCTTAGTTATCTGCTTATTTTTCTTAAATCTTCATTTTCTCTTATCTTGGATGACATTTTGGTTTCAACATGCAAGGGTCGCCCTGGAACCAATTAATATGGTATCTTGAGTGACCATTGTATAAGGGTTGCTGCATGCATCGAATTTTTTTTTCTGCCAGTTAAGACCACAGAGTGACACATGGTTTTTCCCAACTGGTATTTTTCTGATTGTAGACTTCTTCATTCTATTTCCTGAACATGATATTGCAGTATGCCATCTTGCCTGACCTATTGTTGACAGTATCTAGAGATATGTTTTAAATTAGCCTTATTGCCATCTATTGGGGAGTTTTCTAGACATTGCCTGCTAGGCTACTTTCACACTAGCGTTTTGGCTTTCCGTTTGTGAGATCCGTTCAGGGCTGAATGGAAAAGGATCTGCTCAGTCAGAATGCATCAGTTTGCCTACATACCGTCTCCATTCTGCTTTGATTCCGTCTGATGAACCTGAGCCAAACGGCCTGGCACACAATGTAAGTCAATGGGGACGGATCCGTTTTCACTGACACAAACTGGCACAATAGAAAACTGATCCGTCCTCCATTGACTTTCAATGGTGATCAAGACGGATCCGTCTTGGCTATGTTAAAGATAATACAAACGGATCTGTTCTGAACGGATGCGGACGGTTGTATTATCTGAACGGATCTGTCCATGACGGATCCGCAAAAAACGCGAGTGTGAAAGTAGCCTTACATGTACAGAGGTCAGGAGGGACCTCCTGATATCAGCTATTGTGAATGGTGGATCCTGTGTTATCAATATATAGGTGATATTTGTCACTTTAATCTTGCCTATAATGCTAATGAGATGGCTACTTACTGTACAGACCAGGGGTAGTGGTGTTTATTGTTAGGCTTAGAGGCCAGTGTGAAAACAGCAGGATTTTAGGATTTTTTTTCAATATATAGTGACATGGAAAATGTATTATAACATCACCGAAAATTCTATAAAAATATAGGTATGCTTAACTGAAAAATTTAATTTAAACAAGTTACTGTAAACAATAGGTCAAAAGGGATTCTGAAGTAAGGCAGACATGCACTGCACATTTAATAAACATTCATTGGAGTCATTGGAAGAAAAACTGCACTAAAATTTAAAGCTAAAAAAACAAGCTTGAAGCAATATACCTGAAGTAGCCCATTTTTGGTAGGTAATAACTAGGAAGTGAGTAATATCTCCAATTCATTCCTCCATCTGCAAATCGCATCAGGCAGAAAGAAAAGATGCCATCTGTCACTAAAACAGCTTGGTAGGTGTTGGTCTGGAATAAAAACATTACAGTTAGAACGATAGATTGAATGCAATAGATTATTAATAAAATTGCTTTTAGGCCTCATGCCCACAGCTATATGTATTTTGTAGTCCACAAACCGTGGATCCTGAAAAAAATGTATACCACTAGTGTGCATGCCGTATTTTTATAATAAAAG
This sequence comes from Bufotes viridis, assembly GCA_033119425.1. Taxonomy (NCBI): domain Eukaryota; kingdom Metazoa; phylum Chordata; class Amphibia; order Anura; family Bufonidae; genus Bufotes; species Bufotes viridis. Next base: position 171,051,508 of record CM065592.1, on the reverse strand, counting down.
GGAAAATAATAAAGTCTCCAGAATACTCTACCCGAAACCGGACTTCAGTGATGAAGTCCGGCTTCGGGTCTGGGTACCAAACATGGCGATTTTTCACACGCGCGTGCAAAACGCATTAAAAACGTTTGCACCCGCGGGGAAATTAATTAATTATGAGCTAAATGTGAGATTAGACCTGGAATATGGCTCATTTGCTATGTGCAACTTTTGCAAAAGTCACAAACCACGCCACACAACACCCTGGTCTACTTTTACACCTAAAGGTGTAAACCATATTGCACTCACACCACATGTAATATTAAGGCACACCATTTAAAAAATTTGGTGCAGGCACACAAAGCAAAGTCACACAAAGTCACACTTAAAACTGAACAAAACATCAAATGATAAATGCCCCTCTTAGTCCTAAAAAAATACACCAGGAGTCTGTCTGGCGTAGGATGAAACTTTTCTGTGATGTTCCTGTGACATTTCAAGTGTCGCAGACAATAAATGTGCCAGAATCCAAGTCTAATCTCACTTTTCTGCCTTAAACATAGATCACATTGAAACGTGGTGTGTCTCCAAAACGTTGAAAAAATGTCGCAATTGTCATGTCATGCAATATTTTTGGACCACGAACCTGATGTAAAAAAATATTGACCCCCTCCAAAATGCAGAAAATATCAGTGTGCAAATTTTTGGTAACAGGACTTGCCACTATATAAACCACACACCATCAGCATATAAAGGAAAAAGAAGTTAAATACAGAAATATCAGGGTGCACACAAACAGATAAGGATACACTTGATATTCCCCTCAGGGACAGTGTATGCTACCACTATTAAACCACCAATACAACCAATAATACCAAAATACAGTGAGAATATAGTGGTCAGATACCAGGTATCTACAGTACAGGGACTCTATACAGTATTGTTGCACAGTAGACAATACAACAGAATACTGCACTGATCAGATGCAGTCGGAGGCACAATACGCAACAGTTAGGCTCTTTCACACGGGCGTCATGTTTGACGCCCGGATAAGAGGCAGGTGCGTTGCGGGAATATGTGCAATTTTTCCCCACGGGTGCAAACGTTTTTAATGCGTTTTGCATGCGCGTGTGAAAAATCGCCATGTTTGGTACCCAGACCCAAAGCCGGACTTCATCACTGAAGTCCGGTTTCGGGTAGAGTATTCTGGAGACTTTATTATTTTTCCTTATAACATGGTTATAAGGGAAAATAATAGCATTCTTAATAAAGAATGCTTAGTAAAATGAAGATGAGGGGTTAAAAATAATAAAAATTAACTTACCTTAGCCACTTGATCGCGTAGTTGCAATCACATGGTCCATCACCATGGTGAGATGGACCATGTGATTGGACCATGTGATGTGACGTCATCACAGGTCCTTTAGTTGTTAGCTGAAGCTGGAAAAGAGAAGACAGATCGCAACTACGCGATCAAGTGGCTAAGGTAAGTTAATTTTTATTATTTTTAACCCCTTCATCTTCATTTTACTAAGCATTCTTTATTAAGAATGCTAATATTTTCCCTTATAACCATGTTATAAGGGAAAATAATAAAGATCTGGTCCCGTTGCTAAGCAACAATGCGGGAAAATCGCACTCAATCCGCACTTGCTTGCGGATGCTTGCGATTTTCCCGCAGCCCCATTCACTTCTATGGGGCCTGCGTTGCGTGAAAAACGCAGAATATAGAGCATGCTGCGATTTTCACGCAACGCAGAAAATCACCGCTCATGTACACAGCCCCATAGAAATGAATGGGTCCGGATTCAGTGCGGGTGCAATGCGTCCTCCTCACGCATTGCACCCGTGCGGAAAACTCGCCCGTGTGAAAAGGGCCTTAGAGGATGTGTCACCTCCCCTGACATGTCTGTTTTGGTAAATACGTATATTTCCCATGGTTTTTCAGTGCAGCTTAGGGTACTTTCACACTAGCGTTTTGGATTCCGTTTGTGAGATCCGTTTCAGGGCTCTCACAAACGGTCCAAAACGGATCAGTTAAGCCCCAATGCATTCTGAATGGATAAGGATCCGTTCAGAATGCATCAGTTAGGCTCCGTTCCGCCTCTATTCCGTTTTGGAGCGGACACCAAAGCGCAGCATGCAGCATTTTGGTGTCCGTCTGAAGAGGCGGAGCCTAGCTGGATCCGTTTTTACAATGTAAGTCAATGGGGACGGATCCGTTGTCAGTGACACAATATGGTGCATTTGAAAACGGATCCGTTCCCCATTGACTTTCAATGTAAGTCAAAGCGGATCCGTTTTGGACTTTGTCATTTTCTTTAAAGCTAATGCAAGCGGATCCGTTCTGAGCGGATACAAGCGTTTGCATTAGAGTCTTGAGATCCGTCTGTACAAATAAACAGACGGATCCGCGCTAACACTAGTAGTGAAAGTGCCCTTAGACAGTGTAATCACATCCAGTCAAATAAAAAAAATCACATATCCTTAAACTAGTATTAGATTCTAATAGATACAGTATATTTCATTTACTGGATTTATTTGTATGCATAATGCACTATTTCACTGTAACAGCATTACTAAATACAGCAAAATTACAGTCTTTGCTTACTAACATCATATCAACCCTGACAAAGCTCATAGTGCAGAGGTCATATCAGTGTCTCCAAAGGTCAGGGTAATATGATCTGTTAGGCACTGGAACAACTTTTGTAGCCACCTATATGAGAGTGGCCCATGAGAAGCCTGAGCGTAGGATGGGAGTAGTAGTGGCTCCAGTTAACACACAGTCTATCAAAGAGGTTGTTCTCTCTCCATTGCTTCTTACGGCCAGTGCAGTGTAAGATGGGTGCACCCTTTCTTTCCTCAGGCTCCTACCTGATGGTAACTGGGGTGCCCTTGATGTTAGATATTTGGATGGATGCAAGGCAGGGCGTGTAGAGTGTAAGGTGCAATATGCAGCATATAGTGCAAGAGGCAGTACCAAGGGCAGATTAAACACAGATCCAGCTGTACATAATGCAATCCTCTCCAAGATAGCAGTGTATGGCTTCAGGCAGGGATAGAAATCATGGCTCTCCTCGTACATTATCTTGCTAAAGTCTCTCTCTCAGTAGATTCTATGGCAGCCGACTAATTTTGGAATTATATTTGAAAGGTGCACTGCGGCATACATGTTGAATAATATGACTGGCCAGGTCTTTCCTTAATGGTGTAGGGCAGTGATGGCTAACCTCCAACACCCCAGCTGTGGTGAAACCACAAATCCCAGCATGCTCCATTCATTTGTATGAAGTTCAGAGAATAGCCAAGCAAGTGTGCTTCTTGGGAGTTGCAGTTTTACCACAGCTGGAGGGCTGGAGGTTAGCCATCACAGGTATAGGGTATCTTAACAGTAATCCCTCCACAGCAGTGAAGTCTGTATTGCCCTCAGGGGTTGTTACCTTACTGACTGACTCTTGTCAGTTAGCCATACAGATTTCAGAACATTCTCTTTTCTCTTGCTGTAAATCTTGTGGCAAACAGAGATTTGTTAGTCTCTGAATACAGAGGTCTGCAGAGAGGGAGCACAAGACGGATCTGGCATGACCCCCTATGAAAGTCAATGGGGACGGATCCATTTTCTCTAACAATCTGACACAATAGAAAACAGACATGTCCTCCATTGAGTTTCAATGCAGTTCATGACGGATCCGTCTTGGCAATGTTAAAGATAATACAACCATATCCGTTCATAAGGGATGCAGATGGTTGCATTATCAGTAACTGAAAAGTTTTTTGCTAAATGCTGCTGAATCCAACAAAAATGCTAGTGTGAAAGTAGCCTATAACATACCTAAATTCCCCCCACCCAAAAAAATAATAAAAATTGGAGCATAACATGGAGCTTTTCGGGGGGGGGGGGGGTGTACTATCTCTCCTTGGGGAGAGAGCACATTAATCGGCACGAGGAGACTTATAGGCCATACATGCTCCTCTGGAATTCTGAGAGGAAAGGGATGTAAATGAGTTCTTAAAACGCTCTGCCTCTAAAGTGGACAAAGCAGTCACTGTAGACAAACCTTATCTGCTCAACAGACAATAGACACTGCTGTTTTATCTGGGAAATCAAGAATCACTATGCCTGGGAAACAAAACAGGGACTTGCCCTCTGAGGATCACTACTGTGAATACGTGATTTATGATGCTTCCAGACCTGGGGGGGGGGGGGGGCCAGGCATGAACTGCGGTGACCTGTTCTGCAAGTCTGTTTGACCATTAGAGGAAGGACAGCTCTGGACTCAAGGATGCCCCCTACAGGAAGGTGTTTTATCTCTACAAGCATGTCTACAAACTATAATGAGCTTTGCTGATTAGGACTGTATATAGATAGTTAAGCACTCCCTTCCCTACTTCTTCCCTTCTGTTCCCTTTGTTTCTGTCTTTTAGTTAGATAGTCACCCTTTCATTTATAATTTCCTGTACCATCAATAAACCCCCTTCTAAAGATCGAGTAGTTATTTTGTTAATTTATAATTAACTGGTACCAAAAATCAGCAGATTTTACACCAAGCCTGCATTCAGCTATTTTTGGCACTCCCATAGACACAAATGAAACTAAATGCAAATCTGCAAAATTATGCAGGGAAGGGAGGAATTATCTCTGAGTAACTGGGCAGATTAGCTATTCAGCTTTATGTACTATGGGTGGTACTGGGTATATACTACAGCTGGTACTATTATTATTATTGCTAGCACTGTTACCACAATTATCTTATACTATTGGTATCTAGGAGATTCCTTCCAACAAAATGCCCATGCTCACTGTGTAAACAAAAATTATCCAGACTAAACCCAGCCTCCTACTCCTAACCACCTGGCTCATGTGCACTAGCATCAGAGAGGGAAAGGGAGGGGGAGAAGACATGACTCCAACCTCAGAGAATAATGCACTTCTTTTCAAGTTAATTTTTTATGGTCTGAAATCAGGACATCTAACGAAACAAGAACAAATAACAAAGACACGTAAGGAGATTATGTTACGATTTGTTGGTTGTTCTTTTTTCTTTGTGTAGATTCTGGGTTTAGTCACCCTTTAAAATCAGCTTCCTACTGTCATTTAGATTGCAAGTAAATGTCTGGTTAGTGAATTGCTCTGTAATAACAGATTAAGTATCAAGTGACTAATTTTCTGGCCTTGCACTGGTGCACTATTCCTTCTATGCCTGCCCCTAGATCTGAAGGTTAGGAGCGCTTAGTACTATAGGCCAAAATCATCAGTAATCAAACCTAATGCTATGTTTGGCAAAAACCACATAGCAGCCACCAGATTTCAATCCAATTTCAGACTAGAGCAGCTGTTGTCCTCTTGCAATTTGACATTGACATTTGAGTGTGAAAACTTGTTCAAGTCAATGAAGAAACATTATAAGAAACTAATTTCCTGTTGTTCTTAGTTATCGTACCTGGAATGAATTGAAGAAATACTGAGGATAGGGCAGAACCTGATGCCATGTTATCTTTATGGCCCAAAGAGCTTGAAAAGTCTTAGGAAGGGAAGGGAAATATGAATTTATTTCAGATTCAAGTTGGCTTTTGAAGTTTGAGTTTTGATTGGGCGAAGCTTGGAAGTTATATGTCTGAAAAAACAAAGAGCAGAGAGTTAGATTGAAATATTTCAAAATCTGAAGGAAAAGAGGAACAAGTTTCAATTTTATTACTTTCCTAGCCTTTGATTATGCATAACGTTCATTGAGGGGAACACTCTTATTCCAGTTAGTTGATACTATAGTCAATATAGAATTCAGCAGATGCCATCATTCTTACATCAAATACATAATAGACCTGAAACTATTCAATGGTTTCTATGATTCTCTCTAATATTCTACAATGTAGAAGGCCTTGTCTACCCAATTATGATATATTGAGATTGGAGTTGTAGAAAGAAATATCTTACCTGATAGTAAAGTTCTCCCATCTTGGATAAATCTGCATCTGCCCAGAAAACAGCAATCATGGGGGGTGTATAATAATCATTGTTGTAGAAGGTACTATAAGGATTTCTCATTGAGTAAAATGGTTCATAAGTATTTCGCCGAAAAACTATAATGCCATTATCTGTGAACTGTTTAAAAAAAAGAAAAAAATTGAGTCTATATAGTTATTAGAACATATAACAACAGTGAAGAGGTGTCGATGTCCCCATGGCTTGTCTAGCGCTTTTACGGCTTGTGCCATTTATAAAACCAGTGTCTTCTTATGTGGCAGAGGATCCTTTTGGTGCACTTAAGCAACACAGACTCAGTGTATAAGGAACTCCCTATTGCTATACCCCTGCTCTGCATCATTGTAGACCTTATGACGACATTGCTTCTCTTAATATTTTCATCCCTGTAAACGGTTATTAATTTCTCTATTATGAGAGGCTATTGATCCAGGGAATTATTTTATCTGCCTGAATGGAGTCGGGAAGGAATTTTTTCCCCTAAAATGAGGAAAATTGACTTTCACAGGTTTATTTTGCCTTTCTCTGGATAAACTTTGCAGACTGATGGAATCTACTGTAGACTTAAAGATTGCAGAATGAAAAACTGTAAAAATAATTCAGATACAATTTATATAATGGCCAGAAATAGTCTTTTTTTTCATATACCCCAACGTGGCCAGCATATCCTGGAAAGTTACTTGAATTGACAGTTATACTTAACAAAGTTTAGATTGGTGGGTGTCTAAGCTCTGAAACCCCCATCGATCTCTAGAACATTTTATATGGGTTGAGGATTAGGGAATTATTAGAAACAAGTGTTCATATGAACTCATGTAAACTGCTGGCGTTCATTCATTAATTGCATCTTTTATGCCATACATAAATTCCTTGTTTGCTGGCAGCATATCACCCTGTGTGCACATAGATCTGCTGCCGGCTAACAATGAGTTTGTATGGGGATAACAGATGGCACTAGCCATTATCCAGAATAATAGCGGCACGTTAATGTAGGTTTGCCTTGGATCAACAATTGGACAATTATCGGAAAATAATATCTTGTTCTTAATAATTGCCTATGCATTGGCCTGTGTAAAAGGGCCTATACTAAAGCATAGTTAGAATGGTTCCCCTATGGTGAGCTGATAATAGAGTGCCCTACTACTGGATCCCCCATAAATCTGTAGGAGGAGCATTCATTTTCCTTGCAGTGCCCAACAGAGAAACTGAGCATTACAAAGTTACCACTGAATTTAATGGTCTGTCCGTGTAATGCATCGACATGACTCTCTCTGCCCTTGAGGATCTTGAAGAGGAGATCACCACACACTGTTAACTTAGTGTTCCCTAATAGAGTATTTTAAAATAGATGTTAAAAATTAGACAATCTCTCTTAAAGGGATTGTCCGCTTTTTACTATTGATAATCTATCATCAGGATAGGTCATCAATATCAGATCAGCGGGATTCCGACTCCTGGTACCGCTGCCGATCAGCTGTTTGAAGAGAAGGCAATGCACGTACGAGCACTGCCCTCTCTGCTCTGTTTACCTGCTCAGCAGAGAAATTGCAGTGGTGAGCAGGTGTAATTACAATTATGGCGTCCCCATTCACTTCTATGAGACGGCTCTGTCTGTTCAAGTGATTACTACAGAGCCTTCCCATAAAAAGACTCCCTACTTGTAATGGCACCTTCTAACCACTGCAATTGTTCGCCGAGCAGGTAAACAGTGCAGAGAAGGCAGTGCTCATATGAGTGCTGCTTTCTCTTCAAACAACTGATCTGATTCCCGGCACCCCAGCTGATCTGATATTGATGACCTATCCTGACGATAGATTGTCAATAGTAAAAAGAGGACAACCCCTTTAATGCAGATATTTTTCTGGTTGATCTCGATTTCCCCTGACCTGAACCTTTCAATTTCCATTCTGTGTTATAGCAGTTAAGAGATGTCTCTTATTCGAGCTGTGAAACTTACATATAGATTGTTATAAAATGATGCACCAAAAGGAAAGCCTGTTGGGATGTCAATTATAGGAGAAAAGAAATCTTGAGTGCGCCGTGTAGCTATTCTATCATATCGGTATTCAAACAATCTGTCCTCTGGAATAAAGATAAAATATTCTGTAAGTGTGTGTCATTATTCCAAAAGGAATAACTTTAGTTTGATAAACATGCATATGACATGTAGAGAAATATAAAAGGTAATTTTATACCTTTGCAAGTAAATCCATTACCCACATAGCCAGAGTTGCAAATGCAGTAATATGACCCCGGTGTGTTTGTACAGTAGGCATTAGGGCTGCAACTATGACGTCCAGTTGTACATTCATTCACATCTGGAAAGCATGAACAGGTACAACATTTTAGATTTAATGTACCATAGAAACATAGAATTTGTCAGCAGATAAGAACCATTTGGCCCATCTAGTCTGCCGAATATACTGAATACTATGAATAGCCCCAGGCCCTATCTTATATGAAGGATGGCCTTATGCCTATCCCATGCATGCTTAAACTCCTTCACTGTATTTGCAGCTTCCACTTCTGCAGGAAGGCTATTCCATGCGTCCACTACTCTCTCACTAAAGTAATACTTCCTGATACTGCTTTTAAACCTTTGCCCCTCAAATTTAAAACTATGTCCTCTTGTAGCAGTTTTTCTTCTGTTAAATATTCTCTCCTCTTTTACCGTGATGCTTCCCTTTATGTATTTAAAAGTTTCTATCATATCCCCTCTGTCTCTTCTTACTTCCAAGCTATACATGTTAAGGTCCTTTAACCTTTCCTGGTAAGTTTTGTCCTGCAATCCATGTACTAGTTTAGTAGCTCTTCTCTGAACTCTCTCCAAAGTTTCAATATCCTTCTGCAGATATTGGGCCAGATTTATCATTACACTTCCATCTTACTCCAATTTCACATAAGTCCAAAGTCACTTTTGGCTCAGTCAGATTTATTAATGGTCCTTTAATACTGTGATAAATGTGGTTTGATGGCAGCAGTTCATCCTTCAGTAAACAGCTTTACAAAAGTCGCTCATATTTACAAAAAGTCACATGTTCTATTAAAAAGTCTCATAAGATAAGCATGGTCCTCACTGGAGTGAAATTTGCCACTTTTTTGCGACTTTTTTAAAAAGTCCCAATGATAAATCTGGAGTGAAATTCATTAACATGGCTAACCACGCCCATTTTTACAAAACTGGAGTGAGTGGTGTACACATGTAAAAAGTTGCAAAATTATGCGCAAATGAGTGTGAAAAGTCGCAAATGCCCTATTTTGGGACTTTTTGATGCCAGAATTCTGGAGTGAAGGTATGATAAATCATGGCCATGGTCTCCAGTACTGCACAAAATTCTCCAAATGAGGTCTCACTAGTGCTCTGTAGAGCGGCACGAGCACATCCCTCTGTCTACTGTTAATGCCTCTCCCTATACACCCAAGCATTCTGCTGGCATTACCTGCTGCTCTATGACATTGTCTGCCCACCTTTAGGTTGTCTGAAATAATGACCCCTAAATCCCTTTCCTCAGATACTGAGGTTAGGACTGAATCACTGATTTCATATTCTGCTCTTGGGTTTTTACGCCCCAGGTGCATTAACTTGCCCTTATCAACATTACATTTTAGTTGCCAAATTTTTGACCATTCCTCTAGTTTTCCTAAAATGTAGATCATCATTTAAAGTGGACCTGCCACCACAAAATGCAGTGTAATTGGCAGGCAGCATGCTATATGGCAGGAGGAGCTGAGCTAATGATTTATGTTTTTGTGGGAAAAGATTCGGTAAAACTTGTAATTTGTATATTTATATCTCTGCTTTTTTTTAGCTTAAGACCACCCCCATGAACAGCTCTCATTAATATCAGTGATTGATAGCATTCCTTTTATAAGTATGTATAAATATCAGTTACTGATAACACTTCCTCACTGTATGGAGAGCTGTTCCTGGGGGTGTTCGTAAGTTACAAAAAGCAGAGAAATAAATGTTTAAATGACAAGTTTTACTGAATATTTTCCCACAAAACTATATATCAATCTGCTCTGCTACTCCTGCTCTATAATAGGTTGTATGGAAATTCCATTACATTTTGTGATGACAGGTCCTAAAATACAATACTCCATTACCAATATTGCAGGTTGGGCCTCCCCAGTTAGCAGGACATGCACAGGAAAAGCCATTTATTAAGTCAATACAGATGCCACCATTACTACACGATCTGGGGGTACAGTCATTGATATCTGCCAAAGAAATTATAGATATCATCAGTAAAGGTAAAAAGGCACACATATACACAAAATACCCCACACTGTGTAAGGTACTCACTAATTTCACAGAATCTACCGGTGAATCCGGGAGCACAGGAGCAGGAGAATCTATTGACTAGGTTATTGCAGGTGGCCCCATTTCTACAGGGGTTACTCAGACACTCATTAATATCTGTTGGGAAAACAGTGTTATATGTAAAATGATAATCACTTTAAATATAGTAATAATAATAGTAATATTAATAGTAATCATCACATATCTGACTGGGATCATATCACAATGGCTACTATAAACATCTTCTTCTAGTACTATATGTGTATTCTCATTACATAAGCAGTTCAACAACTGTACTAAGATGAAAGTCATGATTGTCATTATCTATCTATCTATCTATCTATCTATCTATCTATCTATCTATCTATTTATCTACACACACACAGACACACACACAGTGGTGCTTGAAAGTTTATAATTTGGTGAACCTTTCAGAATTTTCTATATTATTATATTTTATATTTGACCTAAAAATACATCTTTTTACACTAGCCCTGAAAATAAATACAAAAAACCAAATCAAAGAAATTAGTCCCTTGTGCAGTGTTACCCATATCACTACCATCATCTCCACACAGCCGGAACTACGACTACTACTATCGCAAAAAAGCTGCGCATCTACTTGCTTTGTCTGTTTTGTGCTGTGCTGCTACTACTGGCACCACTATTGCTGTCACTATTGCCCCATTCTACATCTATGCTGTACTGCTGCTGCTCCCAAAAATAAAGGAAAAATGTTAAAGCCCTGTTCATAATAAGTTATTTCTAGTGTTGAGCGAACAGTTCGAGCATCGTTCGGGTTCGTACCGAATTTTGGGGTGTCCGGGACCCGGACCCGAACCCGGACATTTTCAAAAAAGTTCGGGTTCGGGTTCGTCGTTCGGCATGTATTTAGGCGCATTTTGAAAGGCTGCAAAGCAGCCAATCAACATGCATCATACTACTTGCCCTAAGATGCCATCGCAGCCATGCCTACTATTGGCAAGGCTGTGATTGGCCGAGTGCAGCATGTGACTCAGCCTCTTTATAAGCTTGTGCGCACGTCGGGACGTGCTCACTCCCGATGTGAATAGAACAGGGATAGACGCAGCTGATGCTAGGGCGAGAATAGGCAGGGATAATTGAATAACTGGAAGCAAATTTCTCTCCTCCACCTGTGATTCATCTGAACAACTGCAGCTGAGCTGCTTTTTTGATAGGGATTGGCTATTTTTAGAGTGGCCAGATTGATTATTCCATCCACATGTACCTGGGCTGACCGCCGGCCGCCATTTTGCGACTTGTAGTGCTGCAGCAGAAGCTGCCACAGTGTGCATTCCAAAGCTCCAAACAAGTCAGACATCTACACCTGGGATTCAGACCAATAGCGATTTAGCAGCACAGTCCAAGGCTATTTTTTTTAAAGGTTGTGCAGACCAATTTGTGGCACATGTTACTGGGCTGATAGGCGGCGGCCATCTTGGGACTAGTGCTGCAGCACAATCTCTCCCAACGTCCATTTATCACTTGTAATAGTGGTCTGTGCCATAGAAATCCTACATCAGGGACTTGGGTGTGCTTGTGTCACCCCTACTAATACCAGTCCACCTGTAATCCATACAGTCAAAAGACTGAAAGTATTCCAGTGAGGGAATTTTTTTTATTTAAAAAGGCCAAGTTAGTTTATCTGGCGTTCAATATACTAGATACAGTTAGGCCTGCGTTTCATACATCTGGAATTAGCAAATTAATGTGCTGGGGTTGGGAAAACATATATGTACCCATACTAGAATCTGTCAAAGAAAGCGGTACTCACATATAACAGTCATTCCATCTGTAATCCATACAGTCAAAAGACTGAAAGTATTCCAGTGAGGGAATTTTTTTTATTTAAAAAGGCCAAGTTAGTTTATCTGGCGTTCAATATACTAGATACAGTTAGGCCTGCGTTTCATACATCTGGAATTAGCAAATTAATGTGCTGGGGTTGGGAAAACATATATGTACCCATACTAGAATCTGTCAAAGAAAGCGGTACTCACATATAACAGTCATTCCATCTGTAATCCATACAGTCAAAAGACTGAAAGTATTCCAGTGAGGGAATTTTTTTTATTTAAAAAAGGCCAAGTTAGTTTATCTGGCGTTCAATATACTAGATACAGTTAGGCCTGCGTTTCATACATCTGGAATTAGCAAATTAATGTGCTGGGGTTGGGAAAACATATATGTACCCATACTAGAATCTGTCAAAGAAAGCGGTACTCACATATAACAGTCATTCCATCTGTAATCCATACAGTCAAAAGACTGAAAGTATTCCAGTGAGGGAATTTTTTTTATTTACAAAAGGCCAAGTTAGTTTATCTGGCGTTCAATATACTAGATACAGTTAGGCCTGCGTTTCATACATCTGGAATTAGCAAATTAATGTGCTGGGGTTGGGAAAACATATATGTACCCATACTAGAATCTGTCAAAGAAAGCGGTACTCACATATAACAGTCATTCCATCTGTAATCCATACAGTCAAAAGACTGAAAGTATTCCAGTGAGGGAATTTTTTTTTATTTAAAAAGGCCAAGTTAGTTTATCTGGCGTTCAATATACTAGATACAGTTAGGCCTGCGTTTCATACATCTGGAATTAGCAAATTAATGTGCTGGGGTTGGGAAAACATATATGTACCCATACTAGAATCTGTCAAAGAAAGCGGTACTCACATATAACAGTCATTCCATCTGTAATCCATACAGTCAAAAGACTGAAAGTATTCCAGTGAGGGAATTTTTTTTATTTAAAAAGGCCAAGTTAGTTTATCTGGCGTTCAATATACTAGATACAGTTAGGCCTACGTTTCATACATCTGGAATTAGCAAACTAATGTGCTGGGGTTGGGAAAACATATATGTACCCATACTAGAATCTGTCAAAGAAAGCGGTACTCACATATAACAGTCATTCCATCTGTAATCCATACAGTCAAAAGACTGAAAGTATTCCAGTGAGGGAATTTTTTTATTTAAAAAGGCCAAGTTTGTTTATCTGGCGTTCAATATACTAGATACAGTTAGGCCTGCGTTTCATACATCTGGAATTAGCAAACTAATGTGCTGGGGTTGGGAAAACATATATGTACCCATACTAGAATCTGTCAAAGAAAGCGGTACTCACATATAACAGTCATTCCATCTGTAATCCATACAGTCAAAAGACTGAAAGTATTCCAGTGAGGGAATTTTTTTATTTAAAAAGGCCAAGTTAGTTTATCTGGCGTTCAATATACTAGATACAGTTAGGCCTGCGTTTCATACATCTGGAATTAGCAAACTAATGTGCTGGGGTTGGGAAAACATATATGTACCCATACTAGAATCTGTCAAAGAAAGCGGTACTCACATATAACAGTCATTCCATCTGTAATCCATACAGTCAAAAGACTGAAAGTATTCCAGTGAGGGAATTTTTTTTTATTTAAAAAAGGCCAAGTTAGTTTATCTGGCGTTCAATATACTAGATACAGTTAGGCCTGCGTTTCATACATCTGGAATTAGCAAATTAATGTGCTGGGGTTGGGAAAACATATATGTACCCATACTAGAATCTGTCAAAGAAAGCGGTACTCACATATAACAGTCATTCCATCTGTAATCCATACAGTCAAAAGACTGAAAGTATTCCAGTGAGGGGATTTTGCTTATAAAAAATAATATATTTCATTGTGGTGCGAGTTGAATCGCAACAATGAAGAAAAATACTATTAAGGGACGAGGACGCGGTCGTGGTGGTGTCTGTGGAGCCTCTGTTGCTGGTAGAGGACGTGGCCGTTCGTCCCCAGGCGCACACAGTAGGGAACGAACTCCCTCAACTAGCCGGCAGAATGTACCGCAATATCTCGTGGGGCCCAATGCCGCTCTTAGGATGGTAAGGCCTGAGCAGGTACAGGCATTAATCGATTGGGTGGCCAACAGTGCTTCCAGCACGTTCACCACATGTGGTGCCTCTCTCCTCTGTCTGGGTCCAAAGGCCTAAATCACTGAAAGAGGCCTTCTCCTGTGGTGTGTGATATGATGCCTGAATATGTGCTGTGGTGCCTCTCTCCTCTTCCTGGGTGCGGGGGTCAAAGTAACTAAATGGTGGCTTCTCCTGTGGTGGCTGATATGATGCCAGAATATGTGCTGTGGGGCCTCTCTCCTCTTCCTGGGTGCGGGGGTCAAAGTAACTCAATGGTGGCTTCTCCTGTGGTGGCTGATATGATGCCAGAATATGTGCTGTGGGGCCTCTCTCCTCTTCCTGGGTGCAGGGGTCAAAGTAACTCAATGGTGGCTTCTCCTGTGGTGGCTGATATGATGCCAGAATATGTGCTGTGGTGCCTCTCTCCTCTGTCTGGGTCCAAAGGCCTAAATCACTGAAAGAGGCCTTCTCCTGTGGTGTGTGATATGATGCCTGAATATGTGCTGTGGTGCCTCTCTCCTCTTCCTGGGTGCGGGGTCAAAGTAACTCAATGGTGGCTTCTCCTGTGGTGGCTGATATGATGCCAGAATATGTGCTGTGGGGCCTCTCTCCTCTTCCTGGAGTGCGGGGTCAAAGTAACTCAATGGTGGCTTCTCCTGTGGTGGTTAGTATGATGCCAGTATATGTGCTGTGGGGCCTCTCTCCTCTTCCTGGGTGCAGGGGTCAAAGTAACTCAATGGTGGCTTCTCCTGTGGTGGCTGATATGATGCCAGAATATGTGCTGTGGTGCCTCTCTCCTCTGTCTGGGTCCAAAGGCCTAAATCACTGAAAGAGGCCTTCTCCTGTGGTGTGTGATATGATGCCTGAATATGTGCTGTGGTGCCTCTCTCCTCTTCCTGGGTGCGGGGTCAAAGTAACTCAATGGTGGCTTCTCCTGTGGTGGCTGATATGATGCCAGAATATGTGCTGTGGGGCCTCTCTCCTCTTCCTGGGTGCAGGGGTCAAAGTAACTCAATGGTGGCTTCTCCTGTGGTGGTTAGTATGATGCCAGAATATGTGCTGTGGGGCCTCTCTCCTCTTCCTGGGTGCAGGGGTCAAAGTAACTCAATGGTGGCTTCTCCTGTGGTGGCTGATATGATGCCAGAATATGTGCTGTGGGGCCTCTCTCCTCTTCCTGGGTGCAGGGGTCAAAGTAACTCAATGGTGGCTTCTCCTGTGGTGGCTGATATGATGCCAGAATATGTGCTGTGGTGCCTCTCTCCTCTTCCTGGGTGCGGGGTCAAAGTAACTCAATGGTGTCTTCTCCTGTGGTGGCTGATATGATGCCAGAATATGTGCTGTGGGGCCTCTCTCCTCTTCCTGGGTGCAGGGGTCAAAGTAACTCAATGGTGGCTTCTCCTGTGGTGGCTGATATGATGCCAGAAAATGTGCTGTGTGGCCTCTCTCCTCTTCCTGGGTGCAGGGGTCAAAGTAACTAAATGGTGGCTTCTCCTGTGGTGGTTGATATGATGCCTGATTCTCTGCTGTGAAACCTCTCTCCTCCATCTGGGTGTAGGGGTCAAAGTCTTTCAAAGTCGCCTTCTCCTGTGCTGATTGATATAAAGCTGATGGTTGTGCCATCTGACATGGTTGCCAGGGTCTGATTCAATGGGGGCCTACTCCTGTGGTGGGTGATCTAAATGCCTGATTCTCTGCTGTGAAACCTCTCTCCTCCGTCTGGGTGTAGGGGTCAAAGTCTTTCAAAGTCGCCTTCTCCTGTGCTGATTGATATGAAGCTGATGGTTGTGCCATCTGACATGGTTGCCGGGTCCCATTAAATTGGGGCCTACTCCTGTGGTGGGTGATCTAAATGCCTGATTCTCTGCTTTGAAACCTCTCTCCTCCGTCCGGGTGTAGGGGTCAAAGTCTGTCAAAGTCGCCTTCTCCTGTGCTGATTGATATAAAGCTTATGCTTGTGCCATCTGACATGGTTGCCGGGGTCTGATTCAATGGTGGCCTACTCCTGTGGTGGGTGATCTAAATGCCTGATTCTCTGCTGTGTAACCTCTCTCCTCCGTCTGGGTGTAGGGGTCAAAGTAACTAAATGGTGGCCTACTCCTGTGGTGGGTGATATGATGCCAGAATATGTGCTGTGGGGCCTCTCTCCTCTTCCTGGGTGCAGGGGTCAAAGTAACTCAATGGTGGCTTCTCCTGTGGTGGCTGATATGATGCCAGAATATGTGCTGTGGTGCCTCTCTCCTCTGTCTGGGTCCAAAGGCCTAAATCACTGAAAGAGGCCTTCTCCTGTGGTGTGTGATATGATGCCAGAATATGTGCTGTGGTGCCTCTCTCCTCTTCCTGGGTGCGGGGTCAAAGTAACTCAATGGTGGCTTCTCCTGTGGTGGCTGATATGATGCCAGAATATGTGCTGTGGGGCCTCTCTCCTCTTCCTGGGTGCAGGGGTCAAAGTAACTCAATGGTGGCTTCTCCTGTGGTGGCTGATATGATGGCAGAATATGTGCTGTGGGGCCTCTCTCCTCTTCCTGGGTGCAGGGGTCAAAGTAACTCAATGGTGGCTTCTCCTGTGGTGGTTAGTATGATGCCAGAATATGTGCTGTGGGGCCTCTCTCCTCTTCCTGGGTGCAGGGGTCAAAGTAACTCAATGGTGGCTTCTCCTGTGGTGGCTGATATGATGCCAGAATATGTGCTGTGGGGCCTCTCTCCTCTTCCTGGGTGCAGGGGTCAAAGTAACTAAATGGTGGCTTCTCCTGTGGTGGTTGATATGATGCCTGATTCTCTGCTGTGTAACCTCTCTCCTCCGTCCGGGTGTAGGGGTCAAAGTAACTAAATGGTGGCCTACTCCTGTGGTGGGTGATATGATGCCTGGTTCTCTGCTGTGGGACCTCTCTCCTTTGTCTGGGTGCTGTTGTCAAAATAATAGTAAGTGACCTTCTCCATTGGTGGGTGACTTGAAGCCTGATTCTGTGCTATGGGACCTCACTCCAATTAATATTGTTTAATTTTTATTTATTTTATGTTAACTCATCATTTCCCTATCTACATTTGTTTGCAGGGGATTTAACTACATTTTGCTGCCTTTTGCAGCCCTCTAGCCCTTTCCGGGTGTGTTTTACAGCCTTTTTAGTGCCCAAAAGTTCGGGTCCCCATTGACTTCTATGGGGTTCGGGTTCGGGATGAAGTTCGGGTCGAGTTCGGATCCCGAACCCGAACATTTTTCGAAAGTTCGGCCCAACTCGTCGAACCCGAACATCCAGGTGTTCGCTCAACTCTAGTTATTTCCTTTGAACAACTGAGTGTGTATAAATGTAAGCTTGCATTCCGCCCCAGTGAATGAATACTGTTTGGACGCTTGTACCGAACAAGTCAATCGTTCTTATGACATTAAAGTGTGTGTGAGGGGAGGGGGGGGGGGTCTTGTGTTAGGGATGAACAAAAATTTGTAAGGAAATTTAAAAAAGAGATAATGAAAATGTATCCTAGGAGACCTCAGAGTGTCATATACCAATTTTTAGGCCAGTCGGAACATATTTGATTTATATAGAATAAATAAATTAAAGAATCAGACACAAAACGAAGTTAGTTCATCTCTAATTATATATATATATATATATATATATATATATATATACATACTGTATATAGACTGTTTTTTACCTTCATTACAATTTACACCAGTGTATCCAGGATTACAATAACATACATAACTTCCAAAGGTGTTATAGCAAGAACCACCATTTCCACATGGATTTTGTAAACATTCATTTATATCTGGGGGGAAAATCAAACCAATTACTGTTATTTCCATGAATTCGTTATGAGCAAGCAAAACAATGAGCAATATAGTAACAAATTGTGTCGTGAAATAAATCTGTCAATTCATGAAGTCATTACAAAATTAATGTCCCTTTACAGATGGCACCCTCCCCAGGGATTTAACCACTTCCAAATCAGGCTTTTCACCTCTTTAACTTTACAGAAAGTTTGGCAAAATTTGCAATTTTCTGTATTAGAATTTCTCTGCATTTTAGACAGTGATGCATCACAAAATAGTTATTAATTAACATTCATCATATGTCTACTTTATGTTGGCATCATTTTGTAAATGCTATTTTATTTTTTAAGACATTAAAAAGCTTAGAATTTTAGAAAGCAATTTTCTTACATTTTAAGAAAATTTTCAAAACCAACATTTCAGTCCTGAAGTGAATTTGAGGGGCTTACATAACAGAAACTACCCATAAATGGAAACAACAACCCTGACATTACACATTACACCCCTTACATTATTTAACACTCATTTTGAAACTTTGTTAACCCTTTAGGTGTTTCACAGGAATTAAAGCAATGGAGGTGGAATTTAAAAATTTAATTTTTTTCAGAGATTTTCCATTTTAATCAATTTTTCCTTTAACACAGCAAGGGTAAACAGCGAAACAAAACTTAATATGTATTAATTACTCTGACTGCAATTTACAGAAAAACTCAATATGTGGTCATATAGTGCTGTATGGGCACACTGCATGGCTCAGAAGAGAAGGGATGTAGTAATTATTGGCGATGAAAATGAAAAAAATTATTTCTCCCAATAAAATGTAGCTTTAGTCCCAAATTTTTTATTTTCAAAATGGGCAACAAAAGAAAAAGCAGCCAACATTTTTTCATGAATATGGAAACAACCCGTACGTGGTTGTATGGACACACCGCAGGTCTCTGAAGAGAAAGAGGGTCATATGTTTTTTGCAGGGCAGAGCTTGCTGGAATGGTTTTTGGGCATCATGTCATATTTGAAGAGACCCTCAGGTACCCCTACAGTGGAAACGCCCCAAAAGTGACCCCATTTTGGAAACTATACCCCTCAAGGTATTAAAGGGTGGAGTTTGTATTTTATGCCACAGGTACAGTCTGTGCAAAATGGAAATGGCAATTTTTCCTCAGATAACATCTAAGCACACAATAAGCTGTGCCCAGCTCGTGCCATGTGATACTCTACATCACTTAATTTGTTAGGTGTCTTTTACCTGGTACGGAAATGCTATAAATGTGGACATAATCTACTGTATGGGCACAAGGTAGACATCAGAAGAGAAGGAATACCGTTTGGCTTTTGGAGTGTGGATTTTGTGAGAATGGTTTTTGGGCACTACACCATATTTGCAGAGATCTTGTACAGTAAAAACCTCCAATAACTGACTCTATTTTGGAAACACCATGTCCTTTAAGTTGTTAGGCAGGTTATACTGGGTACAGAAATGGCATAAATATGTATGTAAGCTGCTGTTTGTGTATGCTGCAAGGAAAACAAGGAAAGACCATCTTTTGGCTTGGATTGGACTATCGGCGCCATGTTATTTTCGTACAGCCTACGGGGTACCAGTACAGCCATTTTCTGAGAACTATACGTTTTCATATTTCTATTGTATGAGGGCATTTTTGTGGAATGAGTTGCCATTATAATTAATACTATTTTGGGGTACAAACAACTTTGTTTTGGATTTCCTTTTTTTCCGTCATTCACTTGATGGGTTAGATCATGTAATATTGTTATAGAGCCAGTCATTATGGATGCGGCAATGCCAAATATATCTATTTTTTATTTTTTCTATTTTTTTACAATGATAAATGACTTGATAAAGGGAAAGTGACTTTTTTTACACTTAAAACTTTTATTTTTTATTTTATTGAAACAATTTATTATTTTTATTATTATTATTATTTTCACCTCATGCTCCCCATTGGGTCATATAAGGGGTATTTAACATTACATTTTTATTGCTAATTTTTCTTATACCTGGGGCAGACATTGTAGCCCCAGTAACAGGGGGAATACAACCCCCCCAAGGGGTTGTACATTATAAAGCACTCTACAACCTGACTGCAGAGCTGATCTAGGTCTGCTAAGACCAAGCAGCTCTTGCAGACTCCCAGCCCTGACTGCTGGGGCCAGAAGATGAAATGGCATAGTACCTCTTGATCTCTATAAACAGCACTAGTTCAGCACTGTGTATAAAGCGATAAGGAAGGCATGGATGTTAAAAAAAAACATCCCTGCCTTCTTTATCAGGATATCTGCTGTCAGTGACAGCTGGCCCCTCACTCATTAGCATGCAGTTTCAATCTTTGAACGATAAGTCCCAAAAGCCCAGAGGTTTATAGCCTATGGGTAATCTGGAACTGGTTAATATGTAGGAGTGCCTTTGCCAGCGACTCTTGTGAAAGATGTGTGCTATGTAGTCACACCTTACATAAATGTAAAGATTTCTAGGAATGGAATTAACATTAACTAATTATGGTTTATTTACCATATTAGGCATTCTCTGACAGCGCTGGGGGCATTAAACAAATTTTTATGTGGGCATTGTTTATCAAGATTTACAATAAAGGGTATTTTTCAATTTATTATTTATCTTTTATTTCATTCACACTGACCAGTTATCATTTCTTACTATAGGCACATTTACTGTATAAAACAGGTTTCAGTATTCTAAGTGATATGATTCTGTCTGACTTAGAATAATTCCCTGCAATAGCTTATTATATGGTGGAAACTCCTAATAAGTGGTAGTAACATTTTTCACAGTTTTTTCAGTGATTATGAAGAATCTAACCAATTTAACACCTGAATAGTAATAATAAGTCACTAGTGAAAGAGTAACATGGAGTATGTGAATAAGAAACTCATCCTTGAAGTTTTACCTTCAGTACATGCTTGTCCTGTCCATCCCGGCTTACACAGACAAGTATAAGAGCCCATTGTGTTAATACAAGTGCCACGAGAACTGCAGGGGTTGTTTCTAGTACATTCATTAATATCTATAGGAGAAAATAGAAACAGAGACAGAAGTCTATGATAATACACTACATAACATTCCAAGGTCCAGTCATCACCAGCCCAGCTGCAGGAAAGCTATCAGTAATGCATGGTATTTCATAATATCTGAAGCACTTCTGCTTTTTTACCTGTATTACAGGTTTTTCCCTCCCATCCACTGATACACAGGCAGGTAAATCCATATCTTCCGTTCTGGCACTGGCCATAGACACAGGGGGAATTCTTACAATAATCGTTTTCTAGTGCACAATAAAAAATCTGATTATTTGATATGATATTCAATAATAAGAGGACAAATACACATACTTTGTGACCTTTGGTTGTACAATGCTTATCATTGGGACAAAGTTGCTGTAAAGCCCTAGCAATATATCTGCTATATCTGCTATATCTTACACAACTTTTTTCATTCATAGTTCCACCATTTTAATTTTTAACTCCCCTCACGCCATCCATACTTTTTACATTTTCCTGTTCATACGACCAGCAGTACTTTCTTATTTTGCCACCGTTTTCTGGGTTTCATTTTTACGAGCTTTCCTCAGCAGTAAATATTACATGTTAACTATATTCTGATGTTGCATCATCAGTTGTTGTTGAAAAATCGAAGTGGCACCAACTACTGAAAAAAGAATGCCATTCTTTTTTTGTGGCAGCCAGGCTGCATCTATGTGCAGTAGAGTGTCTTTCTCATCATCATTATTTACTGCTTCATCTGC
Organism: Bufotes viridis; assembly: GCA_033119425.1. NCBI lineage: Eukaryota > Metazoa > Chordata > Amphibia > Anura > Bufonidae > Bufotes > Bufotes viridis. The sequence goes on along the minus strand of CM065592.1, from coordinate 171,029,765 downwards.
TTAGACTCTCCCTACTTCGGGAAACAACCCTATGTGCCCAGAAATCTGATGGCAAAGCTTAACTTCCACCTGGCCAAGTTGCCAGAGGTGCAGTCACTGCAGTAAGACTTATTGGATCCTGCTGTCTTTAGGGAACTGATAGCATGCATTCAGCCTCAGGGGAAGATACCTAGCTATTATGACTTCCCCAAAAAAAGCCATCCCTGCATTGTAATGTTTTGTGGCAGAAAACGTGGGCCACACATTGCAATTGTCACTGTGTGGTAAGGTGCATGCCACCGTAGATTCCTACAGCAGCTGTTACGGGCAGGGAAAGTTTATTTCTTTCACAGTCCACTGGGTCGGTTTGAGCTGAAGCAGCGATGCAGCAACAAGGCCAGGGCCTAATGATCACACAAATGGCATAAAGTGAGTATGTATTTTTTTTCTTTTTACCGCCATTTCAGGAAAAATATATTTATTACCATGAAGCACAAGGAAATTTGGCTTTGTGGCGAATCTAATTTACTGTAATTCGGATTAAAGTCCATTTCAGATACTTTGATTTTCTCAACCCAATTGATTACCTGGCCAAAGGTTAGGCTATCAAAATTCAAATCTTGGACAGTCCCTTTAGAGGGTATTCTCATTGAAAATACTGAAAACACACTAATAAAAATAAATTCCTTAACCCAGGACCCAGCCTTATGTCACCTTAAGGACCCGGCCATTTTTTGCAAATCTGACCACTGTCACAGGTGATAACTTTAAAACGCGTTTACTTATCCAGGCCATTCTGAGAATGTTTTTTCGTCACTTATTGTACTTCATGACAGTTGTAAAATGGAGTAAAAAAATGTCATTTTTATTTATAAAAAAATATCAAATTTTCCAAATTTCAATTTATCTACTTCTATAATACATAGTAATACCACCAAAAAAGTTATTGATTAACATTTACCATATGTCTACTTCATGTATCAATTATTTTTGGAATGCCATTTCAATTTTTGGGGACGTTACAAGGCTTAGAAGTTGAGAAGCAAATCTTGAAATTTTTCAGAAATTTTCAAAAACCGACATTTTAAGGACCAGTTCAGGTCTGAAGTCACTTTGTGAGACTTACATAATAGAAACCACCCAAAAATTACACCCCTCAAGGTATTCAAAACTGATTTTACAAATGTCGTTAACCCTTTAGGTTTTCCACAAGTGTTAATGGCAAACGGAGATAAAATTTCAGAATTTTCCATTTTAATCCATTTTTTCCAGTAACAAAGTAAGGGTTAACAGCCAAACAAAACTCAATATTTATTGCCCTGATTCTGTAGTTTGCAGAAACACCCCATATGTGGTCGTACACTGCTGTATGGCCAAACGGCAGGGAACAGAATGAAGTGAACGCCATATGGTTTTTGGAAGGCGAATTTTGCTGGACTTTTTTTTTGACACCATGTCCCATTTGAAGCCCCCCTAGAGTAGAAACTCCATAAAAGTGACTCCATCTAAGAAACTACACCCCTCAAGGTATTCAAAACCGATTTTACAAACTTTGTTAACCCTTTAGGTGTTCCACAAGAGTTATGGGCAAATGGAGATGAAAGTTCTGAATTTCTATTTTTTGTTACCTTGCCTCAAAAAGAGTGTAAAATAGAGCAACCAAAATCATATTTACCTTACAATAGCACAAACAAAACTGCCACCTTATCCCGTAGTTTCCAAAATAGGGTCACTTTTTTGGGGTACATCAGGGGGGCTTCAAATGTGACATAGTGTCAAAAAACCAGTCCAGCAAAATCTGCCTTCCAAAAACCATAAGGCGTTCCCTTCCTTCTACGGCCTGCCGTTTGGCCATACAGCTGTTTTTATGACCACATATGGGGTGTTTCTGCAAACTACAGAATCAGGGTAATAAATATTGAGTTTTGTTTGGCTGTTAACCCTTGCTTTTTTACTGGAAAAATGGATTAAAATGGAAAATTTGAAAAAAAATAGCTGTTTTGGGACCGTTTTTATTTTTTGTTATTTACATCATTGATTTGACAGGTTAGATTGTGTGCTATTTCTATAGAGCAGGTTGTTACGGATGTGACAATACCAAATATGACTACTTTTTGGGGGTTTTTGTTTCAGTTTTTTATAAAAATATTTTTAATATCTCCACATTCTGAAAGCCATTTTTTTAATTTTTATTTTTTGGGCGACTGTCTTATGTAGGGGCTCGTCTGTAGAGATGACGGATTGATTGGCACTATCTTGGGGTGCATATGACATTTTGGTCGCTTGCTATTACACTTTTTGTGATGTAAGGTGACAATAATGACTTTTGACATTGTATTTTTTTTTCTGTGTTCACCTGAGAGGTTAGGTCATATGTTATTTTTATAGAGCAGGTTGTTACAAATGCGGCAATACCTAATATGTATACATTTTATTTATTTATTTAAGTTTTACACAATAATATCATTTTTGAAACAAAAAAAATCATGTTTTAATGTTTCCATAGTCTGAGAGCCATGCGCAATGAGATGACGGTTTGATTGGCACCTTATTTGAGTGCATATAAATTTTTGATCGCTTGCTATTACAGTTTTTGTAATGTGAAGTGATAAAAAAAGATTTTTTTGACATAGTTTTCATTTAATTTTTTTTTACGGTATTTACCTGAGGGGTTAGATCATGTGATATTTTTATAGAGCAGGTTTTTACAGACGTGCCGATACCTAATATGTATACTGTTTTTTTATTTACTTTACTTTAACACAATAACAGCATTTTAGAAAGAAAATAATGTTTTAGTGTCTCCATAGTCTGAGAGCCATATATTTTTTATTTTTTTGGGAGATTGTGCTATGTAGGGGTCATTTTTTGCAGGATGAGATGGCAGTTCCATTAGTACTATTTTGGAAGGCATATGCCTTTTTGATCGCTTGGTATTGCACTTTTTGTGATGGCTTTTTTTGCAGCATTTTTTTTTTACGGTATTTACTTGAGGGGTTAGGTCATTTGATATTTTTATAGAGCAGCTTTTTACGGCGATACCTAATATGTGTAGTGCATTTTATTTTTTTATTTTTATTCAGTGATATGTGGTTTTTTTTTGTTACTTATTTTTTTGACCCAGACACACTTGGTTCTTGGGTGTGTACTGTACTGTATTTTGTACTTTACACTGTCTGGTCAGACTTCTGCCTTTAGCAGAAGTCTGATCAGAGTTACTATTACCATGGCAAGCAGGAAGCCTCTGAAGGCCACTGTTGCCATGGTGACCATCACCCGCTGCCAGAACTGAGCAGCGGGTGATGGGGAGGGAGGGGAGCTCCCTCCCTCTATGATCCCATCCTGTCGGGGGGAGTGAAAAGGCACAGCAGCCCCTCGATGGGAGAGGGAGGGGGCTCCCTCCCTGTTAACCCCTTCCATACCGCGGTCCATATGGACCGTGGCATGGAAGGGGTTAAACGGCTGGCATCTGTACAAGCACAGATGCCAGCCATTTTTAGCAGAGTGTCAGCACTGTGCTGACACTCTGCTAACCACTGACCACCAATGAATATTACACAGGAGGCGGGCGGGGGATCACAATCCCGCACGCCGCACCACCCGCCTCCTGCAAACTGCCCACACTGCACCACCAAATAGGGGGACACATAGGGCTCAGGCTCATTTTTTTACGGGGTAAACAGTGGAGGAATTAGAATGGTCTGTCAGATTTCTCAATATGATTGCGTCGTAGTCACATAGGAGGTCTCCTTTGTCAGAATACAGAGCAAGAGACCTGCTCACTTCTCTGCCTGCCAGTTGTTAGCATACACTGTGTAAAGCTTACAGTTATCAAGGACATACCGAGACATACGAACGTCCCGGTTACAGTGAGTGCCAGGAGATTTGTAGGACTGGCAACACGTGGTTTGATCTGACAGGTTTTCCTTGTGTATCAATAGGCGTCTGTGTTGTTTCTTACAATGGCCACACCCCTTGCCTCCAGGTGTTGCTAATGTGGTCATTTAACCTTCTTTATTTATAATTGCTTCTCCCACAATGCTGTGCGGTTTATAGCTTCTTTGCCTGTGAATAGTTGGTAGTTGGATCTCAGCTGAGTTCTTGGTGCTTCCATAACCCCTTTGAAGTTAAATTATTCCTTTCCTTCTTGTATTTTGTTTGGGTTCTGTGTGTTGCATTTCCCTATTGTTTGTATTAGGCTTGTAGAAGACTGTTTGTCCTTCCTTTTGGAGGAACAGGTAGTCTTGTCCCTGCCATTAGTACCAGGGTCCTATAGGGCTAGACAGGACTCTAGGTATTCTTGCATTTGAACTCACCTACCTTTGGGGTCTGTTTATACTGGTAGTCAGTCAGGATTTTGGTTAGGGTTTTCACTAGGAGGTGTCCATCTTCCTTCCCTAGTTCTCAGGACTGATTCCCTGTTCCTCCATTCCCTCCTATGATCGGTGTGGTGTTTCCCTCCCACACCGAAGTGTGACAACAGTGCTGTGCTTTCTAATGACACACCTCCCGCACAGCCACATGTGTCTGGTCCCTCATTCCTATACATTGGCTTGTGTGTACCAGGTGAGCTAATTCGAAGGCATATAGACACAGCTCAGCCCTTATCTCAGCCATGATCTGTACAAAATATACTGCTTTAAAGGAAAGGGAGCAGGGCTCACATAGGACTCCTGCTCTGTGCTCTGCATTCTGTGTGATTAGGATGGATTTCCCAAACAAAACAGCCTTCATATTTATATTCTATTATATCATATTATATTATATTTATAATTTATAAATATAATTTATATTATATTTATAATTAAACGTATGTAGGAATATATTTATTTATTTATAATAACATGTTTTTTGAGTATTTTCTATTTGTTTTGCTTCCAACAGAACATATTTAAGGATAACTGTCACATTTAGACCCTAATTTCAGTTTTTATATATGTAGTTACTAATATGATAATATTCCTGAATCAATAACTATTAGACTTACTTACCCCTTATTTAATAAGAATCAGCCCTTAGCAACCAGTCTGCATAAAACTGCAACTTCACTATTCTATTAAAATGGCCGCCCTCAGCCCTGATCCTAATCCATAGGACGCCTGCAGTGAAGTTAGTGAAGACCAGCTCTGTATAGGGGGGTCTTGCAGTGAAGTTCCCAGGTCTGGCTGAAGCCAGTAGTCTTTCTACAAGCTCTCCTCTTATCAGATAAGGCTTTCATTTATACACTGAGCAGCCTCTCTCTGGGCTCTACATTGTCCAGCACTGCTAAGGGAGTGTCTGCCAAGCACAGGCATGTGGAGAAGTTCACACACACAGCCCAGCACTGTTATCTCCTGTCAGGAAGAACCTGGCTTTTTATACATTCCCTTACAATGTTGACTCACAGTGCACACAGCCAGCGTGCTCCGTCCTCATCTGGTAGATGGAAGGAGCATAGCAACCTGATTTTAATCTCAGGTAAAAATAGCCAATACTGGGGACTTTTAGGTGGCTTTTAGGGGTTATTTATTAAACAATCAGGAATTAAAACAGGGCCATCAAGGTGATATTAATCACCAAAATCCAATAGTAAAAAAATAAATAAATTGACAGTTATACTTTAAAGCTCAATCTTACCAATGCACTTTGTATTGTCATTTGGATTTGGAGAGTAACCATCTTGACAAGAGCAGAAATATCCACCAAAAGTGTTAGAACAGAATTGTTCACAGATATTCAGTACACATTCATTGACATCTGTAAGGTGGAATTCAGTTAAACATTAGTAAAGCTAAATTTAAGATCAATGGAAAGATGGATGGATAGAGGGATGATTAGATAGATAGATAGATAGATAGATAGATAGATAGATAGATAGATAGTATAGGTGAGGGTGAATTAAAAATGATCCCTATTCCAGTTATATTAAAACTTCTGTTTGCCATACTGTCTTATTAATGCTTTCCATACGTGGTCGCTGTATCCCCAGTCACTGCTGTGCTGGTTTGAGACAAACATGTTACGTCAGTTCATGCCTGACTGTGGTGCAAGAAAGAATGGCTGTCACCCTTGTGATCTGTACAAAAGAAGAGCAGCATGCAGTGATTCGTTTTTTGTGGTCTAAGGGTGTGTCTAGTGTCGATATTTCTAATATACTTTATGCACAGTATAGAAAAGATACTTTGTCTCTAAGAAGTGGGTATGAATGCATATGGAAGTTCAAGGAGGGTCACACAAGTGTATGCCATGAAGAAGGATGCCATTCCACGTTCACAACTGATGATAACATTGAGTGTGCACATGAACTGATTCAGTTGCATAAACGAGTGAGAGAGGATTATTTAACAAAAAATTTTCAAATCAGCCTGGGCTCTGCCCATGCAATAATCCATGACAGACTCGGGTTCGTTCTTGCAGATCACAAGTGGGGCAGCCATTGTTTCTTGCACTGCAGTCACAAATGAACTGATGTAACACATTGAAACCTGCACAGCAGTGACCTGGTATAGAAAGCACTCATGAGACAGGGTGACCAACAGAACCTTTTAATATAGTGATCACACAGGTATAACAAGACTCCACTGGCGCTGATTAAAGACGATTAGCTGCAATATCACTGTATGGCCATATCCATACAGTACAACTCAGACCTTTAAACTTCTGATATCGCGCTCAACCCTACACATGCCAGTTCTGTAAACCTACTAGGTTAGATTCTAACTGCTATTGCAAATACATTTGGTGTATCTTCCCACCTTGTTTATATCGCTTGCAGTGTCCTACTTCTGTCCTTCAAGCAGGTTCCAAAGCCAGAATGTTACTTGTGATGGGTGTCTGTATTCCAAACTAGGAGCGTGCTCCGGCCGGTAGCACTTTGCTCCAAAAGTCTTTACACTTACGTTACGTGCAGATGCGAGTGACGTCACTCTGTCTGAGCTACAGGTTGCAGGTGGAGGCAAAACATTCCATCCAATGCGTTTCGAACGAAGTACGTCGTTCTTAGGCACCTGTAGCTCAGACAGAGTGATGTCACTCGCACCTGCACGGAACATGAGCGTAAGGACTTTTGGAGTAAAGGGCTACCGACCGGAGCACACTCCTAGTTTGGAATACAGACACCCATCACAAGTAACATTCTGGCTTTGAAACCTGCTTGAAGGACAGAAGGAGGACACTGCAAGCGATATAAACAAGGTGGGAAGATACACCAAAAGGATTTGCAATAGCAGTTAGAATCTAACCTAGTAGGTTTACAGAATTGGCATGTGTAGGGTCAGCGTGATATCAGAAGTTTAAAGGTTAATAGAACTTTTAATATAATTGGAGTGTGGATAATTTTTTATTCACCCTTGTAGGTAGCTAGACAGAGCCATTAGGTTGACTTTCTGAACACCAGAAGCAAAAACTCACCAATACACATTCTCTCTGACTGTGCAGGATCAGGAGTAAAGCCATTTTGACACTGACACGCAGGGGTTGTAGTTCCAGGCTTGAAATAGCATTGACCATGTTCACACGGAAGATTGCAATAGATAATTGCTATTTGGACAAAATGTTAATGAGACAAGCAGAGAATTTTGGTTGATGTCAAGCAAATGTCATGCAGATTCTTGTAACTCACCATAAATTGCAAATGTATTTTGTATTTTCTACAAAAGCAAGTTTCTGAATAACTGATACAAATGACCCACAAGACATTATATCGTACATTTAGGGTTTTACGGCAAAATAAACATATATTGGTATGCAATTTTTATGAATTTTGTACACAAGTAAATTAACCTTTTTCAAATGACTGTTTGCAATTAACACTTTTTAGGGCTTATTCGTATGTTAGTGAATCATAGATGTGTACTGTTTATATTCTCCACAGTCTAATCATGTATCCAGTGATTTTAGTGCGAGGCAACACACACCCGTAGAAGTCAATGGGTTTGTGCGAACCACAGCTCAGATGCCATCTGTGTTTTGTCCATTTTTTACTGATCTATTGCATAGAAAAAATGTTTTAAAAAAAGGTTGAAAGTTCTGAACTCTGAACTTTGTGGATTAAAATTTTGGATGCAAAGTAATCTATAAAACATACTTGAATGTGTGAATAAGCCGTTATATATCTTTCTCCTATCAGTAGTGAAAAACCTGTGGCTCTCCAGCTGTGATAAAACTACAACTGCCTAAAGGCTGTATTACACAGCCCAATGTGGCAGACAGATTATCTGGAGGGAAGCGTTCCATCCCGGCAATATCCTGCTCGCTTACGGAGGAGACCACTGCTATTACATGCAGCGATCTCCTCCGCAGCATGGGGAGAAGCAATTGCTATGCCATCGCTCGTCCACATGCTGTATAGTGGATTGCCAGAGGAAGATCTTGATTAGACACCATGATCTGCCGCCTGTAAATGATAATTTTTTAACATGTCAAAAGATCTGCATTGCCGGATGATTGAGCTCGTTCATCGGGCAATCGGCGGCAGTATTACACTGACAAATGATTGCTAACGAGCACTCATGCAAATGGTCGTTAGCGGTCATCTGCTGAAAAATCGAGCAGTGTAATACAGGCTAAACAGCTGCAGGATTCAGGCTGTAACTGAAGTCTTTTAGTATGCATAGTATGACTATGTAATTTATAAGTTACATTATTTTCATGAATAGTAAATATCTTGCTATATAAATTCTCCCACAATTTTGAACTTAAAATAAAGACGTTCACTTCCAGTTAACTCAACTTGTGAACTATAAGCACTGTAGTTAAAAATAAAATAAAAATACTTACAAGTTGTAGTTATGATTGTCGTTGTAGAGTTGGCCAATGCAGATGTAGATGTTAAAGGTCCAAAAGGTGTTGAAATACCTGTGTATTTTGTGGCTGTTGATGTCACTGGTCCAAAAGATGATGTTATAGGTGTATAAGAAGTTACAGAGGTATTAAAAATGTCTACGGTTGTTAAAATGGTTGTGTAACCAGTGTTTACACTAGGCATGGTAGGTGGTGGTGATGATACAGTTATTGCTGGATTCAATGTACTCATAGTAAGTGCAGTTGTAGGCTCTATGGTTGTTGGTGTGGTGATGACGGTGCTTGGTTTGGTTGTACTGGGAATATGTGTGGTTGTAGGGCTAGTGAACTGTGGTGTTGCAGCAGATGTAGCTGTACTACTGGCTGTTTCTGTAGGTTGGGTTGTTATGGTTGTTGATGATTTCACAGTACTGGTGGGTTGTGCAGTTACTGATGGTAAAGTCTCTGATGCAGCACTGGGGCTACTTTGATCTTTTGTGATTGAGTCTGATGTATTGGTAATATTAGCTGTAAATTTCTGTTCAGTTGTAGATATACCATCCAGAGTTGTTTTGGTGGTTAAATCAGTGGTTGTCTCTAATGTTGTTGTAGATTCAGGAGCTTTAGTGGTCTTGGTTTCAGGTGTAGAAAATTGAGAGGTAATGATTGTTGTATCGCGGATGGTTATAGTCCCCTCAGTTGTCCCATGTTTGGCTGTGGATATTTCAAATGAGCTACTAGTAATTTCAGTAGTTTTAAGTTCAGGTTCACTGCTTGTAACTACTTTAGCTGTTGAGATGCTGTTTGTAGTTGTATTTTCTTCAGGCACCTTACTTGTAGTTATCACAGATGTTGCTCCCTTTCCAGTTGTACTCTGAACAGCGCTGATAATTACATGAGATGTTAATATATCCTCTACAGTACTGTGCTCAGGAGCAGCACCGGTAGTTATCTCCACTGTGGTTATAACTTCTGTTGTACTCGTTCTTGGAGCCTCACTTGTGTTTATACTAGTTGTTGAAATGTCTGCAGATGTACTTGACTCTGGAGCACCACTGACGTTTACAGGAGCTGTTGATATACCTCCAGTAGTACTCACTTCTGGAGAATTACTAGTATTTGCATCAACTGTTGTGAAGCTTTCAGATGGGCTCACTTCTGAAGCAGAACTGGTACTTATACCTGATGTTATAATATTATCAGCAGTATTTATTGGAGTTTTATTAGTGCTTATGTCAGATGTTAATATGCCTGAAGATGTACTTCCTTCTGTGGCAATAGCGGTACTTCTGTCAAGAGTTGAAAGTATTCCAGCTGTGCTCACGTGTGTAAATTTACTAGTATTTATTATATCTGTTGAAATGCCTTCACCTGTGCATTACTTCAGTAGCGCTGCTGGTACTGGTATCAGATGTCACTAGGTCTGTACCTGTAGTCCCCACAGCAATACTGCTGATACTTGTTTCAGCTGTTGATGTGACTTCAAAAGTACTCAGTCCTGGGGTAGCACTGCTACTTATAGCAACTGTTGATATAACTTCAGTACTCACAACGGGTGCATTACTTGTACTTATGTCAGATGATGAAAGTATTTCAGCTGTACTCACATCCAGAGCATTACTACTTGTACTGACATTAACTGAAGATATACTCTCAGTTGTACTCCTTTCTGGAATATTACTTGTACTGATATCAGCTGTAGATATACTTTCAGTTGTACTGACATCTGGAACATTACTGGTACTGATATAAGCTGTAGATATACTTTCAGTTGTCCTCACTTCTGGAAGATTACTGGTGCTGATATCAATGGTAGATATACTTTCAGTTGTACTCACTTCTGGAACATTACTTGAACTAATAGCTGTACTTTCTGTTGTACTCACTTCTGGAGCACTAACTGTAATGATATCAGTTGTAGATATACTTTCAGTTGTACTCATTTCTCCAATGCTACTTGTACTGATATCAGCTGTAGATATACTTTTAGTTGTACTAACTTCTGAAACACTAATTGTACTAACATCAGCTGTAGATATACTTTCAATTGTACTCATTTCTGGAAAGCTACTTATAGTGATATCAGCTGTAGATATGTTCTTAGTTGTACTCATTTCTGGAACATTACTTTTACTGATTGCAGCTGTAGATATACTTTCAGTTGTACTCACTTCTGGAATATTACTGGTACTAATATCAGTGGTAGATATGCTTTCAGTTGTACTCATTTCTGGAAAGCTACTTGTAGTGATATCAGCTGTAGATATACTTTCAGTTGTACTCAATTCTGGAACATTGCTTGTACTGATATAAGCTGCAGATATACTTTCAGTTGTACTCAATTCTGGAACATTACTTGTATTGGCATCACCTGTAGAAATACTTTCAGTTGTACTCACTTCTGGAACACTACTTTTACTGACATCAGCTGTAGATATACTTTCAGTTGTACTGAGTTCTGGAAGGCTACTTGTACTGACATCAGCTTTGGATATACTTTCAGTTGTACTCACTTTCTGAACATTACTTGTACTGACATCAGCTGAAGATATGCTTTCAGTTGTACTCACTTCTGGAATATTACTGGTACTGATATCAGCTATAGATATACTTTCAGTTGTACTCATTTCTGGAATGCTACTTGTACTGACATCGTCTGTAGGTATAATTCCAGTTGTACTCACTTCTGGAACTTTACTCGAACTGATATCAGCTGTAGATATACTATCAGTTCTACTTATTTCTGGAACATTACTTGTACTGATATCAGCTGAAGATATAATTTCAGTTGTACTCACTTCTGGAACTTTACTTGAACTGATATCAGCAGTAGATATACTTTCATTTGTACTCACTTCTGGAACATTACTTGTACGGACATCAGCTGTTAATATGCCTTCAGTTGTACTCATTTCTGGAATATCACTTGTACTGACATCAGCTGTAGTTATACTTTTAGTTGTACTCAGTTCTGGAATATCACTTGTACTGATATCAATTGTAGATTTACTTTCAGTTGTACTCAGTTCTGGGACAGTACTTGTACTGATATCATCTGTAGATATACATTCAGTTGTACTGACTTCGGGAACATTACTTGTACTGATATCAGTTGTAGATATACTTTCAGTTGTACTCACTTCTGGAACATAACTTGTACTGAGATCATCTGTAGATATACTTTTAGTTGTACTCCGTTCTGGAACATCACTGGTACTGATATCAATTGTAGATTTACTTTCAGTTGTACTCATTTCTGGAACATCACTGGCACTGATATCAGCTGTAGATATACTTTCAGTTGTACTCACTTCTGGAACATCACTGGAACTGATATCAGCTGTAGATATACTTTCAGTAGTACTTAGTTCTGGAACATCACTGGTACTGATATCAATTGTAGATTTACTTTCAGTTGTACTCACTTCTGGAATATTACTTGTACTAATATCAGCTGTAGATACACTTTCATTTGTACTCACTTCTGGAACATGACTTGTACTGACATCATCTGTAGATATACTTTCAGTTGTACTCACTGCTGGAACATTACTTGTACTGACATCTTCTGTAGATATACTTTCAGATGTACTCACTTCTGGAACATTACTTGTACTGACATCATCTGTAGATGTACTTTCAGTTGTAGTCACTTCTGGAACATTATTTGTACTGACATCATCTGTAGATATACTTTCAATTGTAGTCACTTCTGGAACATCACTGGTACTGATATCAGCTGTAGATATACTTTCAGTTGTACTCACTTCTGGAATGCTACTTGTACTGATATCGTCTGTAGATATACTTTCAGTTGTGCTCACTTCTGGAACATCACTAGTACTAATATCAGCTGTAGGTATACTTTCAATGGTACTCACTTCTGGAATACTACTTATACTGACATCATCTGTAGATATACTTTCAGTGGTACTCACTTCTGGAACACTACTTGTACTGACATCATCTGTAGATATACTTTCAGTGGTACTCACTTCTGGAATGCTACTTGTACTGATATCGTCTGTAGATATACTTTCAGTTGTGCTCACTTCTGGAACATCACTAGTACTAATATCAGCTGTAGGTATACTTTCAATGGTACTCACTTCTGGAATACTACTTGTACTGACATCATCTGTAGATATACTTTCAGTGGTACTCACTTCTGGAACACTACTTGTACTGACATCATCTGTAGATATACTTTCAGTGGTACTCACTTCTGGAACACTACTTGTACTGACATCATCTGTAGATATACTTTCAGTGGTACTCACTTCTGGAACACTACTTGTACCGACATCATTTGTAGATATACTTTCAGTTGTACTCACTTCTGGAACATTACTTGTGAAATCAGGTGTAGATATAACTTCTGTACTAGCATAAGTTGCATCTATGACATGTGTTGATATACTATCATATGTAGTCACTCCAGTAGCATCATTGGTATTGTCAGAACGGGAAACAAATTCAGTTGTACTTTCTTCTTCAGTATGAGTTAAATCTGCGGTCATATCAATAGTACTCGCACCTGATGGAAAATAATAGAAGAGAAAATATTGTAGAACTTTGTGCATACAAGAGATCTACGAAATTCTGTATAGTAGTAATATGCTTCTATCTTTCAGTACCTGGTGATACATTTCTAGTATCCTCTACAGCAGTGCTCCTTAACTCCAGTGTTCAGGACCCACCTGCAGATCATGATTTGAGAATTTCCCACAGATTAAATACCTGTGATAAGTCCTAATGCATTAACACTAATTATATCCCCAGCTCAATAGTAACCCTGGGTTCAGACCTGAGCGTTCTAAAAATGCGCGTTTTACGCGCGTTTTTGTCGCGCGTATTTTGTCACGCGTTTTTGCAAATAGGAAACGCGCGTAAAACGCGCGTTCTTGTGATTGACTACTGTGGTGTCAATAACAAAACGCGCGTCAAACGCCCCAAAAGAAGCTCAAGTACTTGTTTATGCGTTGGGCGTTTTACAGCGCGTTCAAACGCGCTGTAAAACGCTCAAGTGTGAACCACTCCCATAGGGATGCATTGGTTTTAATCTGTTGAGCGTTTTACAGCGCGTTTGAACGCGCTGTAAAACGCTCAGGTGTGAACCCAGGGTAAGGGATTGCTGAAAACATGACCAGCAGTTGTGCCCTGAGGAAAACTATAGCACATAAGTTACCTGGCTGGATAAACTAATAATTCTGTTAATTAATTCTAATAGGATCATTTAAGCTAAAACTATATGGTTAAGTTCAGTTATGTTCTGCACACATTTTTACCCAAATTAAGGTCATATCTTTTAAAGGAGGAAAAGTATAATAAACATATTTAGGCTGAATTCACATCAGTGTTGTGGTTTCTGTTGTTTCACTCCATCAAAGGTACAGAACAATGAAAATAATGTACATAACTTAAATGAACAGACCCAAACAGACCTCATTGACTATAGTTTGTTGCAAGTGCCAATTTGCAACAAAATTTGTGACTTTCATTTTTTCCAACACCTTTGCCAGACTTCCAAAAAGTGGACAGGGTATGGGTGGCTAATGAGGAGGCGTGCAATACAGCAGAAGATGCAACAAATTTATTCATAGGCATGCATCTCTTAATAAATTAGTCAAATGTTTTTTTTTTCTAGACTTGCATGTGAAATGACAGTCTTTAGTAAATGTTGCTCTCCAAGGAAAGCTGTTCAGGATGGAACAGCACTAATAATAGTACTTGTGCCCCATCATTTGAGCGATTGATTGAGGTTTTCAGCACCTGGACTCCACTGATCAAATTTTTTGATATGTCATAATGACATGAGAAGTTTTATGAAATGTTAATTACATTTCAAAGGGTAAAAAAATGTATAGATAGTTGGAGCCACCGCAGTTAAAAGGGTTTTTCAGGATTTTCATATTGATGACCTGTCCTCACATAGCTGAATGTAGTTCTGGACATACAGCATTTATTAAAGTGCTTATGGCACTACTGTGGCATAAAAAGTAGGTTCGCCGTTAGGTTTCATTCGGAATTATTCACTGTGAATAGTGTTAAAAAATGTCTGTTTCCTGGCTGTAGAGAGCCTTTATAATGGTGTAGAACACTGTGCCTGGCAGTAACACGCATAGGGAGTCTGCTGTAGTAGTAAAATAATAATGTGAGTCCATATGACATGCAGATGACAGGTGTTGCTCTTATAATCACTGCACACTTCACTTACTTGGGCAGTCATGGGGCCAAAACTGACCAAATAACTTAAGTATGAACTCAGCCTTACAAGTCGATGTTAGCGCCAAGAAGAAGCGCACTTCTTTTACACAATCGTCAGCTGATTCCAAATAGATGTCTACAGAACCTGTTCTATTAAATGCTTATACAAGTAGAGCCTCCCGACAGAGTGGAAAGGGTGTCAGCAGTAAGTTTATGTTGACGTCACTGATTATTTTGCCCTTCCTCTGATCTGTCATAACAATAACGCCCAAAAAACTGATCCTGTCTGTTGAGCATCCGCCTTCACTCGGTGAGCATTTGGTCAGTAATCCATCAGTATTGCTAATGCAAAAAAAAAAAAACAGAACTGACATGTGATTGGAATATTTGCATTTCTTCTGTGTTTTGTACCCACTCCTGCTTTTGGCTATCAAATCACAAGCCAATTCTGATGGGACCATGCAGGCCTTACAGCTGCTACACAAACAGGATCCGTTGTGCATCTCATTTTTCCTTCCTTCTGAAGGCCAGAAGAAGGGTCAAATAAATGATGATTTCAGCCAGGCTGAAAGGCAAAATAGTGGCCCAGTCGTGAAGTGTGAAGGGTGCGAAAAGCATGAGGAGACTACAAAGTGGCCCAATGACAGAGTCTGGAGGTGGTGGTAGCATCAGAAGGAGGCCACAGAGTTGAACAATGACAGTGTGGAGGTGGCGACAGCATCAGGAGGCCACAGAGCGGCACAATGACAGTATGGAGGATGCGGCAGCATCAGGATGCCACAAAGTGGCAAGGTAATATGGTTTTGAGGTGGAAGCAGCATGAGGAGACCACAGAGTGACACGGTGACATAGTGTGAAGGTAGCAGCATCAGGAGGCCACAGAGAGGCAAGGTGACATAGTGTGGAGGTAGCAGCATCAGGAGGCCACAGAGAGGCAAGGTGACATAGTGTGGAGGTAGCAGCAGCATGAGGAGACCACAGAGTGACCTGGTGACAGAGTGTGGAGGTGGAGGCAGCATCAGTAGGCCACAGAGTGGCAAGGTGACATAGTGTGGAGGTGGCAGCATCATCAGGAGACCACAGAGAGGCAAGGTGACATAGTGTGGAGGTGGCAGCAGCATAAGGAGACCACAGAGTGACACGGTGACATAGTGTGGAGATAGCAGCAGCATCAGGAGGCCACAGAGAGGCAGGGTTACATAGTGTGGAGGTAGCAGCAGCATGAGGAGACCACAGAGTGATCCGGTAACAGAGTGTGGAGGTGGAGGCAGCATCAGTAGGCCACAGAGGGGCAAGGTGACATATTATGGAGGTGGTAGCATCATCAGGAGACCACAGAGTGGCAAGGTGACATAGTGTGGAGGTGGCAGCAGCATGAGGAGACCACAGAGTGACCCGGGGACATAGTGTTGAGGTGGCAGAAGCATCATGAGGCCACAGAGTGGCAAGGCGACATAGTATGGAGGTGGCAGCAGTATGAGGAGACCACCTAGTAGCAAGGTGACATAGTGCGGAGGTGGCAGCAGCATCAGTAGGCCACAGAGTGGCAAGGTGACATAGTGTGAGGAAGGCAGCAGTATCAGGAGACCACAGAGTGGCAAGGTGACATAGTGTGGAGGGGGCAGCAGCATCAGGAGGCCACAGAGTGGCAAGGTGAAATAGTGTGGAGGTGGCAGCAGCATCAGGAGACCACAGAGCGACCCGGTGACAGAGTGGGAAGGTGGGTGGCAATACCAGTACCCGCTGATGATGGCAGGTATAAGAAGGAGCACTTAGCATTAGATGTGTGCATCAGGCAAATGGCAGCATCAGAATAGCAGCTGAGGAAGGTAGCCAGAAGAAACCGGTCTCTTTTGTCAAAGTGTTGGTGTGGTACCATGGATGATCTAGTCTGATGCATCAAGCATTGGTGGGGGAAATCCTGGCTGATCCACGCCTGATTCATTTTGACAAAGATCAGCATCTCCACATTTTGGGTGGACAGGCGAGTTCTTCTTGGGGTAACTATGGCCCCCGCCGCACTAAACACCCGCTCTGATGCCACACTACTGGCCCGGCAGAACAGGCTTTCCAGGGCAAACTCTGGCAGTTGCGGCCAAAAATCCAGTTTGGCTGCCCAGCAGTCTAGTGGATCTGCAATGTAGGATGGCACGGTACTGTCAAAGTATGCCACCACCTGCTGGTTCAGGTCCTGCTCTATGTCTAGCTGCTGGTGAGTAGTTTCTTCACTATGCGGGTAAAGAAAGCTGTTCATCAGCAACTCTAGACTCAGGCTGCTGCTGATGGAGCTGGTACTGCTCTTGCCACCCCACCCCTCCCCAGCAGCCATGGCAGTGGAACATGAGCGCAAAGGGCCAACTCACTACATAGGATGTCTCAATAATAGTTCAGTTTGTCCTCCCTCTGAGCGGGTGTAAAAAAGGCCCCAATTTTGTACAGTAGCGAGGATCCAACAAGGTCGAGAGCCAGTCGTCATCCCTCTGCCGAATGGTGACAATTTGGCGGTAACTACGAGAACAAGTGAGCATGCATCGGGCGATTTGTGCAAGTGACTCGGAGGAGTTACCTGCCTCCATCTCCACTGCATACTGCCACTGTGTGTCTGGGTCCTCCTCCTCATCTTCCTCATCGCCCTGTAGCTCCTCTGGCTGCTCCTGCTCCGCTTCTCCTGTCACCTGTGTAGAAAAACCACCCATTTTGGTGCAAATTGCTTGTGCTCCAATGTCCTCCTCCTCCTCCAGTTCAGCCCCCACAGGGCTTATTCCGCTGTGAGATCTCAGCGCCACGTCTCCAGTCTCCTTACTAGCATCTGTTCCAGGACATGAAGCAGTTCATACCGTAGTCTGGGCGACTGACAAATAACGTGGCCTCCTCAAAGGGCCTGAGTACAAAGCAGGTGTCAGGCATGAGCTGCCACTGGCTGACATCGAAGTTACACAGTGGAGTACTCCGGTCCGTTTGGATCATGAAGAAATCGTTTATGGCCTTTCTCTGTTTGTATAGTCATTAGTCAGTCCAACGTATGGAGGGTGGAATTCCAAAAGGTGGAAACGTCGCATATCAGCCTATGTTGGGGGATGCCGTTGTGCCGCTGAAGCTCAGGGAGGGTGTGCATTGCGGTGTTCGAGTGGCTGAAGTGCATGCAAAGTTTTTTGCCCATTTTTAGGATGTCTTGCAGATGGGTGGAAGAATTAAGGAACCGCTTGACAACCAGATTGAACACATGTGCCATGCAGGGCGCATTGTTCAGCCCTCCTTGACACAGCGCCGACACCATGTTCTTCCTGTAGTCGGTCACCATTTTCAGTTTTCAGTTCCGATTTTCAGTTGTCATGGAGAAAGCTAGGATTCTATTTCTTGATGAAGGACACAGAGCAGTTTCTCCCCTGTGTGACTCGAACGAAGTGCAGAACAGCATGACACCGCCATGCCTTGCACATGGGGTATGCTGGAGGGTCACTGTGAATTGTCCCTGCAATGGAGGCTGAGGACATGGTGGAGGATAAGGAGACAGACATTGTCGCTGGACCAACGGCGTGAGAACTTGGAGGTGGAAGCGGCACCAGCTGGCCAAGTTGCTGTTGTGGCTGTGAAGTCGAAGATCAAGTCAACCATTCAAGAACCGCTGGGTTGCTGGTCAAGACACGACTGATAGCTGACACTGGGAGCTCAAGCCTCTCAAAGTGACTCCTGCTGCCACGGCCCCTTACTCTGCTGCGACCTCTGCCTGAGCCAGAAACATTTAGGCCTTTTCCACTCCCCTGTGCAGGGCCTGGCTCTTCTCTGTCTGACATACTGTTAGATCAAATAAATAAATAAATAAAAAGGAAAATAAAACACCCCAAAAAGGTCTGTAATTTTCTCACTTCACCACACAACGGCTAATAAGCCCTCCCCCCCCCCAATAATACTCTCAAAAATGGCCTTTAGAACATATAACTGCACCGCTGAAAGTCAAATATATTTTTATTTTGCCACTATTACATGACAAAAGGGCTTTATTACATATAACTGCCTACTGAACGGCAAATATATTTTTCTTTTGCATTTAACACATGCCACAAAAGGCTTTAGAACATATAACTACACTGCTGAACGGCAAATATATTTTTATTTTGCCACTATTACACGACAAAAAGGGCTTTATTACATATAACTGCACCGCTAAACGGCAAATATATTTTTCCTTTGCTACTAATACATGCCACAAAAGGCTTTATTACCTATAACTGCCCAGCTGAACGGCAAGTATATTTTTCTTTTTCCACTTATACATGCCACAAAAGGCTTTAGAACATATAACTGCACCGCTGAACGGTAAATATATATATTTTTTGCCACGATTAAACAAAAAGGGCTTTATTACTTATGACTGCACTGCTGAATGGAAAATATATTTTTATTTTTCCACTGGTACACATTTCAAAAGGCTTTAGAACATATAACTACACTGCTGAACGGCAAATATGTTTTTATTTTTCCACTATTACATGACAAAAAGGGCTTTATTACATATAAATGCACCGCTAAATGGCAAATATATTTTTCTTTTGCTACTAATACATGCCACTGAACGGCAAATATATTTTTGTTTTTCCACTAATACACGCCACAAAAGGTTTTAGAACATATAACTGCACTGCTGAACGGCAAATATATTTTTATTATTCCACTATTACATGACAAAAAGGGCTTTATTACATATAACTGCACCGCTGAACGGCAAATATATTTTTCTTTTGCCACTAATACATGCCACAAAAGGCATTAGAACATATAACTGCACCTTTGAACGGCAAATATATTTTTCTTTTTCCACTAATACACGCCACAAAAGGTTTTAGAACATATAACTGCACCACTGAACGGCAAATATATTTTTCTTTTGCCACTAATACATGACAAAAAGGGCTTTAATTTTAGCACTTCACCACACAACGGCTAATAAGCCCTTTTTTCCACCAATACAAGCCAAAAAATGCTTTAGGACATATAACTGCACCACAAAAGGGCAAATAAGATGTAGAAATATTTCCTTGTAATAAACTCTGTTAATAGCTGTATCAAACAGTATTTGCATCCCAATAACAAGAACGGTTTGTTGGAATTACAGAGCTGTATAATGGCAATTTGGGTCCCTACTCAGTGCAGCAAGGTGTAATAGAATTGTTCCTAATCCCCAGGCTGTAACCTCCCCTACTGAACGCTGTTCAACAGTCTCTCTCTGCACTAAGTACACTGAAAAATGGCAGAATCCAAGATGACAAAGGCTATTTATAGGGCTGTGACATCACAGGGCTGACTGGCTGCTTATTGGCTACATGCATGGGATTATGGGTGATCCCGGCTTCCCAGAGTTCCTTGCTCCATGTCCTCACACGTGCAGCAGCCATTTTAGGAAAAATCCGATTCATTACCACGAAGCGTGAGGAAATTCGAAATAAGTATTCAGAGTTGCATCTGTGGTAATTTCTAACAACTGGACAGTTTGTATAATAATTATACATTACTATCTTCCAATACCACTTGATACATTGCTAGTATACTGTACAGCATTGTAGGTGCATTAGCTAGGTAAATTAATAATGGTGCTAAATAGTGCTAATCATTTAAGATTGAACTATGTGGCTAGGTTTACATAAGCTCTGCATAATTTTTTAGCCCAAATTAAGGTCAGATCCTTAAATTAGGAAAAGCATAATTATAGCGTTTTAGGCTGAATCCACTTCAGTGTTGTTGTCTGTGTTGCTCAGTTCCATTAGAGGAGTACAACAATGAAAATAATGAAAGTGCCAATGAAAGTGCATATAATTAAAACAAACTGAGCCGAACAGACCTGACTGACCATATTTTTATTGCAAGTGCTGATTGATTTGCAACAAAATTTGTGACTTTTTACCTTTTTCCAACACCCTCACCAAATTTCCAGAATGTGAACATTGGGACCTCTGCAGTTGAAACAAATTATATAATGTACACCTAAAAACTGCCACACATTATTATGGCAGAAGCTGTGTCAAATTTATTAATCAGCATGCACCTCTTAATAAATTGATCAGATCTTACTCCAATAGGGTTCTTACTAGACCAGCAGTTAAAGGGGTTTTCAACAGGATAGTTCATCAATGTAAGATTGGGAAGGGGGACCAACTCCCAGCTTCCCTGTCGATCTGCTGTATGAAGAGGCCATGTGCTGTCACATTCATCAATCACATGGTCTAGGCTCAGTCCCATTTAAGTGAATGAGCTAAGCTATTACACCAAGTATAGCCACTATCAAATGGGTGGTGTTATGTATGGTAAGCAACACTAACTCAAGAACCACAGCCTTATCAAATCCCCACCAATCTCATATCAATGGCTTATATTGAGGAAAGGCCATCAGTATGAAACTCCTGGAAAATCCCTTTAAAGTATCACATTCAGACACTGATCAGTCAAACTGTAAAGGTCATTCCAGGGCACACATTTCTCTCTCCCATTCTTTTTACATTTTACTAATTGATATGAGCAGATATACCTAGCACTGCAGCTCGACTCATTTACTGATCAAACACTTAAGGACTATCCCATGTTAAAGTACTGGAGTACCCCATTAAGCTTAGCTAATGTACAAGGGTGCACCTAGCCTTTCTGCTGTCTGAGGCGAAAACTGACACGGAACCCCCCATGCCAATTTTTTAACCTAACCCCTTTGCCACAATGAAATAACTCATTGCCCATGGCCCTTCTGCTGCCCTCCTCTTGCCCCTTCCTGGTGCTGCCTGAGGCGATTGCCTCACCTGGCCTCATTGGTGGTACACCCCTGCTACTGGATTAGGTATGTATGACAACACACTGCTGAATGGCTCCAAAAGAAGCTAGGAGAAAGATGAATGTAGTTCTGGACATTATTGTGCCACTCTATTGTGGTGAAAAAAAGTAGCAAATTATGGCACACACCAAAATTGCACCATAATTTGCTACTATTTGAGCTTCTCAACACTTTTCTAAAGTGGCATGAAAAGGGGGCAAGGGCTTAGTGGGAGGGGGCAGGGCTTGGTGCAGACCGCTGGACGTACTATAACTTACAACAGAAACTGGCCTAAGTGATAGCTGAAGTCTATGCCATCCCCTATCCGCAGTAGACTTAGGAGCACATTTATTAAGACTAGCATTTGTTACGCTGGTCTAGACAAGGCATGTACAGGCGCTGGTCTCTACATAACTTTGGCTTCCTAGCTGTCTTACATTTAAACCATTTTCTTCTCCTGAACCAGGCATAGAAAAGGATGAATGAGACAGGCCTGCCGGCCTGTTTCCTTCCCCGCGCAAACCCACCTTTTAAGACCAGGCGTGAGTGGGGAAAAGTTGCAGATTGCAGCGCAAAAGTCCTTTGCGGCTCAATCTGCGCCAGAAATAATCCTAATATAGGTGTATTTTGGCTTAATAAATGACCTCCTAATTTTTTGTTGCATGGACTGCCAGAGTTGTGACTAATTTATTAAGAAGCATCTGCCTCCTAATAAATTAAGCTAATCTCACTCCAGCACACAGGTATCAAGACTGGCATCAGTTGTATCTATGGAAGATGATATACTTTCATATGTACTTTCATATGTAGTCACTGTAGTAGCATCACTGATACTTGTGTCAGAAGTACTTGTTTCTCCAGTAGAAGATAAATCTGTGGTCATTTCCGTGGTACTTGCACCTGATGGAACATAGTAAAGAGAATTCATTACAAAATGTTACGCATACAAGAGATCTAACAACTGGGCAGGTTCCATACTAATTATATATTGCTCTCTCCCAATACCTGTTAATACATTGCTAGTATCCTGTACAGCACTGAAGGTACTGCGGCTGGGTAAAGCAATAATGCTGCTAAATAATGCTAATGGGATCATTTAAACTGGAACTATGTGGCTAGGTTTATTATTTTCTGCAAACCCCCCACAAAAAAACTGTTACCTACCAAGTAACCAAAAAGAAAAAAATGTGGTAATTTTACGAACAAACACCAAAACGAGACCACACTATTATAGATATAAATACACTGATATCTTTATTAAAATACACAACACATTATATTAAATAACATACATATATATAAAAATTGGATCCCAGCGTGACAATACAGAGATGGTGTCAGAAAATGCATACAAATCAGGTCGCGTATTACCCAAATGTGATAGGGAGAAAGAATCATCACATAAGAGTATATATAGAGAAGTCACTTATCCTCACACCAATCACAGGCATCATCTATCCTTAGTATGCAAGGTGGAAACATAAGGTCCAACCTCTAGCTAGTACATACACTTTAAGGTATAGCCATTAGGTAAATAAAAGATACAGACCGCAATGAGCGACACCACTGCCAACACCCGACGTATGTTTCGCCTATCCAGCTTCTTCCAAGGGGCATTGTGAGGATAAGTGACTTCTCTATATATACCCTTATGTGATGATGGAATATCTAACAAAGCTAGAACCAGCCCCGTACCTGAGATGGCATCAGAGATCTCTTCAATTATTGTTCCAATTTCTCTGCTAGGTTTATTTCAGACTGGCAGATTAGTGGGCATACCCTTTATGCTGTTCCCCAGATAGGGCTGGTGCCAGCTGAAGATTTGAGCACTGAGGACTTCCGACAACCTTAGTGTAGTGAACAAGAAATAAGGGAAGGAACAAACAGGTGCTATACAGGTTTTATTGAATAGCTCACTGGCTATACAAAAATTTTAATTACATACACAAGTATTCAGATCCAGGTGCTGGTTTGGAAAATGTAGAATATTTCTCATTACACAACCCCTTTAAATCAAGTTATTTTACTAAAAAAAATGTTGGTTACTAATGTTTGATGATGTTATTTTAATTTTCCTTGTGACTATCTATATTTTAAAAAAAGGGCAATTCCTGTTTTGTAAAGATTACTTTTAAGCAGACATCTCACATCATCACAGGCAGGATGAAAAATATAGGTAATGTATTTCCTGTAATATTTCATGCATATTTTACCTGCTTTAGATTTTGTGCATGTCCTTGAATATAGATATTCTATTTTAATCTCTTTCTGACCCTCGACATACATGTAAAAGACTAATCACACAGTAACCGGACTAAGAAAACTGATCTGCCTGACACTACCTCCCACTGCACTTTAGGGGCGTACAGAATAAGAAGAATCTCTCTGCACGCCATCATTCTCTCTCTGTCCACTTTCAACAGCTTTTTTGTAATTTCTTGTGTGCGTGCTGTGACCCCCAAGAGCTGATCACACACAATACATTTGCTTGCGTGGATCGTACAACTGCTGAGCAACGATCAGTACTGTCCATTACTGATCACATCTGTGTTCTGTTTTCCTTGCAGGATTTTTAAAGAAATTGCAGTTAGTGATAGACAGATTTATAGATTAATATAGTGCAGTTGGAAAGTCTTCACACCCTTTCACATTTTGTTATGTTGTGACCTTGTGCTAAAGTAAAAGGAAAAAAAATCTGCACTCAGTACCCCATAATGAAAAAAAGAAGAAAAGTGAAACATTTTTTTTAGAAATGTTTGCAAATTTATTAAAAATCAGAAACTAATGTTTTGCCTGGATGTAAGTATTTAGACCCTTTACTGTGAGAATTGAACTTTAGGTCTAGGGCTTCCTATTTCTCAGGATCTTCTTTAAGATATTTCCACACATTGATTGGAATTCACCTGCGGTAAATTCAGTTGAATTGTTATAACTTGGAAAGACACATCCCTGTCTGTGTAAGCTCTCACAGCTAATGATGCATATCAGAGCAAAAACCAAGCCATAAGGAGTAAATAACTGTCTGTAGAGATCATAGACAGGTTTATGTGGATGTATAGATCTGGGGAAGGGTACAAAATGTATTTGGCTGCACTGAAAGTTCCCAAAAGCACAGTGGTCTCTGTAATTCTAAAATGGAAGATGTTTGGAACAACCAGGAATATTCCTGGAGCTGGCCATCCAACCAAACCAAGTAATTGAGGGAGAAGGGCCTTGGTAAGAGAAGTGGCCAAAAACTCAATCATCACTTTGCTGAGCTCCAAACATCCTGTGTGCAGATGGGAGAAACTTCAAGAAAGTCAACCATCACTGCATCATCCCAGCAATCTGGGCTCTATGGCAGAGTGGCCAGAAAGAAGCCTTTCCAAAGTAAAAGACACATAAAAGTTAGCAAATTTTACCTACATGATTTTCAGACTGCGAGAAACAATATTCTCTGGTCCAATAAAACCAAGATTGAACTTTTTGTCCCAATTCTAATCGTCATGTTTGGAGAAAACAAGCACTGCTCATCTACTGCCCAATCCTATCCCTACAGTGTAGCATGTGGGGGCAGCATCATGCTGTGGAGGTGTTTTTCAGTGGCTGGAACAGGGAGACTGGTTGTTGAGGAAAAGCTGAATGAAGCAAAGTACAGAGCTATTCTAACGAAAATCTGATCTAGACTGCTCTGGACCTCAGACTAGGCTGATGACTTACTTTCGAACAAGACAATGACCCCAAGCAACCAGCCAAGACAACACAGGAGTACCTTAGGAACAACTCTGTGAATGTCCTTAAATGGCCCAGTCAGATCCCCGACTTGAACACAATCAAATATATCTGGAGAGACCTGAAAATGGCAGTACATTGATGGTCCCCGTGAATTAAAATATATTGTCTACACGTAGGCAAATGTCTTTTCACCTGAAGTTGTGCGAGACTTTGGTGAATTAATTCGGTATTCACTCCTGCATCTTTAAAAACTTTTAAAATTAGGAATTCAAAGTCAGATTTGGTACCGGCCTGAAATGTGACTGTCTATTTAAAATTAGGCCAATGGTCGACCTGTTTTGCACCAAGTGTGGTGAGGTGTACACCCCCAAAAAATATCTGCATAGACAGGTCCCTTATACATTTTAAAGGCAGGGTATGGCAGGGTAAAATTTCGCCAGTACCTGTCCAGCAAGCAGGACAGGTATGGCATTAAAATGTATAAGCTGTACGAGAGACAAAGACAACCGAATTGAACCCCAAGAATGCCCCTCCACTCATCCTAGGAGTTATTTTGAAAATAGTGCACCCACTGCAGTGCAAGGATTACCAACTCTATGTGAATAATTGTCCTTGTACTGACCACAGTTCACAGTAAAACTCTGCAGTTGTACGAGGTACCACTACTACTAACCACAAGCCAGACTGCATCCTGTAATAAAGTTGGCTCATGGGAGAGATGATCTTTCAGATCAGGTACTGATTCTGTATGGTGCCATGTGGAAAACAAAGGCGTGGTACAAGAAACTGGCCGTGCACATGGTACAGATGGCATTGTATAACTCATGTGTTATTTCGATCTGCAGGCCATATATGAACATTTTTTCAGTTTCAAGAGGTGATGATCAAGAATGTACATTTTTGGAAGTCAGGAAGTTGGGAGCCCCAATACTTCTAAATGTACTTGGGCAACATTTTCCTGGTGACATCCCCCATGGGATGGACCCAGAAAAGATGTAGAGTATGTCCTAAAACGGGTATACGAAAGGACACCATTTATCACTGTGAAATTTGCCCTGGAAAACCAGGCCTCTGCATAAAGGATTTCATCAAAGTAGTGATGAGCATGACCAAAGTGTCCGGGTGTTCGGGTACTCGGTCCAAGCACCCGAGTATAATAGAAGTCAATGGGAGACAACCAGGCACCCCCTGCTCGGATGAACAATTGTTCAGGTACACTACTACACTCATAAAGCCTATGCACTAACTGAAAGGGCTGCCAAAAATTACAAGGAACCTGCACTCCAATACACCCTGTATTACACATAAAGGAGAGCATCAGACACACCGTTGAAAAATTATGATTGATGGCCTACTGGTGATCCTCAAAAACATTTGAAACAAGGGCCTACTGGTTACCCTCTAAAACATTATTGCTGAGGGCCTGAAGGTGAGCGGACACTATAATGAATTGAAGTGAGGGGCTAAAGGTGAGCAAACCCCATTAAACATTGCAGTGATGGCCTACAGGTGAGCAGACCGTATAAAACATTGGAGGTGAGGGCCTGAAGGTGATCGAAGCCCATAAAACATTGCAGTAATGGCCTACAGGTGAGAAGACCATATAAAATATTGGAGATGAGGGCCTGAAGGCGAGCAAACCCTATCAAAAATTTCAGTGATGGCCTAAAGGTGAGTAGACAGTATAAAACATTAGAGGTGAGGGCCTGAAGGTGAGCAGACCATATAAAACATTGGAGGTGACGGGCTGAAGGTGAACGAACCCCATACAACATTGCAGTGATGGCCTAAAGGTGAGCAGACCGTGTAAAACATTAAAAGTGAGGGCCTGAAGGTGAGCAGATGGTATAACACATTGGAGGTGAGGGCCTGAAGATGAGCGAACCCCATAAAACATTGCAGTGATGGCCTAAAGGTAAGCAGACTGTATAAAACATTAGCAGTGAGGGCCTGAAGGTGAGCAGACTGTATAAAACATTGGAGTTGAAGAAGTGAAGGTGATCGAACCCCATAAAACATTTCAGTAATGGCCTACAGGTGAGAAGACCGTTTAAAACATTGGAGTTGAGGGCCTGAAGGTAATCGAACCCTATAAAACATTTCAGTAATGGCCTACAGGTAAGAAGTCCGTATTAAACATTGGAGGTGAGGGCCTGAAGGTGATCGAACCCCATAAAACATTGCAGTGATGGCCTAAAGGTGAGCAGAGCGTATAAGAAATTAGAAGTGAGGAACGGAAGGTGAGCGAACCCCATAAAACATTGCAGTAGTGGCCTACAGGTGAGAAGACCATATAAAATATTGGAGATGAGGGCCTGAAGGCGAGCAAACCCCATAAAAAATTTCAGTGATGGCCTAAAGGTGAGTAGACAATATAAAACATTAGGGGTGAGGGCCTGAAGGTGAGCAGACCATATAAAACATTGGAGGTGAGGGGCTGAAGGTGAACGAACCCCATACAACATTGCAGTGATGGCCTAAAGGTGAGCAGACCGTGTAAAACATTAAAAGTGAGGGCCTGAAGGTGAGCAGATGATATAACTCATTGGAGGTGAGGGCCTGAAGATGAGCGAACCCCATAAAACATTGCAGTGATGGCCTAAAGGTAAGCAGACTGTATAAAACATTAGCAGTGAGGGCCTGAAGGTGAGCAGACTGTATAAAACATTGGAGTTGAAGAAGTGAAGGTGATCGAACCCCATAAAACATTTCAGTAATGGCCTACAGGTGAGAAGACCGCTTAAAACATTGGAGTTTAGGGCCTGAAGGTAATCGAACCCTATAAAACATTTCAGTAATGGCCTACAGGTAAGAAGTCCGTATTAAACATTGAAGTTGAGGGACTGAAGGTGATCGAACCCCATAAAACATTGCAGTAATGGTCTACAGGTGAACAGACCGTATAAAACATTAGAGGTGAGGGCCTGAAGATGATAGAACCCCATAAAACATTGCAGTAATGGTCTACAGGTGAACAGACCGTATAAAACATTGGAGGTGAGGGCCTGAAGGTAAGCGAACCTCATAAAACATTGCACTGATGGCCTAAAGGTGAGCAGACCGTATAAGAAATTAGAAGTGAGGAACGGAAGGTGAGCGAACCCCATAAAACATTGCAGTAATGGCCTACAGGTGAGCAGACCATATAAAACATTGCAGTAATGGCCTAAAGGTGAGCGAACCCCATAAAACATTGCAGTAATGGCCTAAAGGTGAGCAGACCATATAAAACATTGGAGGTGTGGGCCTGAAGGTGATCGGACCGTATAAAACATTGGATTTGAGGGCCTGAAGTTGAGCGAACCCCATGCGTTGGTCAGTGCACGGGTGATGTTCTGGGTCACATGCTGGTGTAAGGCAGGCACGGCACACCGTGCAAAATAGTGGCAGCTGGGGACTGCGTACCGAGTGACGGCCGCCGACATCAGGCTGCGGCTGGCCTCAGTGTCTACAAGCCTAAATGGCAACATTTCAAGGAACAGTAATTTGGAAAGTTGCATATTTAGTGCTATGGCCTGTGGGTGGGTGGGTATTTGCATTTGTTTTCAAATGTCTGTGTTATCGACAGTTGGATGCTGCGCTGGGACAGTGAAGTGGATGTTGTTGCTGACGGTTCATACGAAGGTCCTGGTGCAGGCCAAGGGGCATCCGGGCGCCACCTTCGACAGGGTATTGGCCAGCAGTGCATAACACAGGGGAAAGGGAGGCAGTGGTGTGACCCGCAGACCCAGATTGTGGATACAGGCGTTCGGCCCACTTATTAGGGTGCTTGGATACCATGTGGTGGATCATGCTGGTGGTGGTGAAGTTACTAGTGTTCAAGCCCCAGCTGATTTTGGTACAGAACAGTTTGCAAACTACAGTACCACTCTTTTTTCATCTGCGCTTTCCTCAAAAAAGTGCCATACTGCTACTCCTACTCCTTGGCAAGGAAGATTTACGCATGGGGTGCTCGGTGTAATGTTTGCGGGCCTGTTTGGTGTTGTCAGACATCTCCTTTTTGCAAGACCACTGCCTCTTCTAGACTGTTGCGGTGCTGCGGATCCCTCCCCCTGCTGTCCTCACTCAGCTTTTCACCTTCCCATGTTGGGTCAGTGACCTCATAATCAAGCACCTCCTCTTCCACTTCCTCACTCTGCTTATTCTCCTTATTCTGACTTGACCTAACAGCAACCTGAGTGTTTGGCAACTGTGTCTCATCATTATCCTCCTTGTGAACGGATGATCGCCAATCACCACCGTCATCTTCTTGCAACTGCGAAGGCTCAAGAGGTTGGGAATCAGGGCACAATATCTTCAAGTGTGCTGGGCGAGAGGGCCAAATGTAATAATGAAGCTGGAAAGGGCTCCTCGGATTATCCGATTGTGGGATCACTCGTTTGGCAAGCATCAACATGGTGGGTGGAAGGATGGTGGGAGGAAGGATGATTAGAGTGAGGATTTGGTTGACCAGATTCTTGACTACAGAGACTGAACCTGGAGGAAGAGAGGGTAGTGCTTAGCAGACTGGAAGCATTATCTTCTGCAATCCAACCGACCAACTGTGCGCACTTGTCCGATTTTGACAGTGTAGTCCTGTGCCGCCCATCTAATTTGGACATGAATCTGGGTACATTTATATATATATTTTTTTCGGGTGCGGTGGCAGCAGGCACAGTTTGATTGCGCCCAGGGCCACTGCCTCTGCGTGCACCATCAGCATCAAGACCATGTGCCGTATATACGGCCGGAATTAGTCATTAGTCACATGTTCCCAGATCCATCCTCTTATTGGCCAGTCCAACTTTAAAGTCCCTTCCCGTCCCAGTCCAAACCACTCCTCCAGGAGAAGCTTAATTGCAAAACGCGCGTAGAGGGAATTGTGGCCGCATCGTCATTCCTATCCTGGTATGTCTTCCATTTAGTTACTTCTGCCATTAGTCATGCACTATGCACTTTACCAATCACTTATTCGGGGTTCTAGGCTAACTATGTAGAATTAGATACAATCTTGAGGTGGCGTTTTTGTACCCGTGTTTGTACTAGTATCATGCATTCATTCTACGGCTTGTACCAGGATTAATTTTAAACCTTGGTCTTTTTTGGCTTTTGGCTTGTTTATTCATTTGTACCCACATGGGAAGGTTTTATTTTGTCATGCAATGCTATTTTATTGGATTCCCTACCATCATGTTGTATTGATTTGTCTTAATCATGATTAATAAAAATGGATTAGTATATTAGAAAATAGTTTTACTCATCCTTTGTTTTTGGAGGTATATATGTTTTGAGTGTTCCTGTTATATTGTCTAACCACTTTAGGACCGCCGCACGCAGATACGCGTGATCTCGGCGGTCCTTCTGTTCCTCCTTGACGCGCACAGGTGCACAGACTATCGGGAGCTGCTCAGGACAATTTCTTCACCAGCCTGCCAGCCAATCATCGGCGCTGGCAGGCTGGTGATGTTTAAAAAAACTAATGAAAAGCCAGGAAATGCATTATATTTATAAATATAATGCGTTAAATAGCTACTGTGCCCTCTCCTGGGTCCTTTTTGTCGGTTGGACCCAGGAGAGAGCACACCTCTACTGTAAGTACACCAAGCACACTTCACATAGGCCCTGATCACCCCCCATCACCCCAATTAACCCCTTGATCACCCCTTTCAATCACCTGTCAATCACTAGTGAAAGGGAAAAAAGTGATCAGTGTAAACTGTCACTTTTTTTTTCACTAGTATTGACTGTTAGGTTTAGATTTAGTTTAGGCCCCTTTGGTAGGTAGTTAGCTTCCGTTAGCGCCCACCCCACCGCACCGCAGTCACTGATTCGCTGATTAGCGTAGCGCTAATCAGCATTTGTACATTTATAGTATCTGTAAGTGATCAGAATTGATCACAGTCAGATCTATAATAGTATTACTGTCACTTTAGCTCGCCCCCCACCCAAAACGCAGTGTTTGCCCGATCAGGCCTGATCGGTCGCCCACACGTGCGTTCACCCACGCCTGCCCCGCCGCAGTGACAAAAAAAATTTTTTTTTGAATTCACTGCACAATCACTTTACAAGCGCTGCGGCGATAAAAAAATCAGTTTTGATATTTTTTATCAATCGCAGCGGCTTCTGTACTTCGCTACCCTCCCATTTGTAACACAGGCTTGCTTTTTTTCTTGGGTAGTCTCAGGGAATACCCTCTAAATTTAGTCGTCCAAATGTCAAATAAGGGGTATTCTCCTGAAGAGGCCTACAGGATTCTGACCCAGTCGGATGAGGAATGGGAACCCTCATCTGATGAATCTAGCGGGTCAGAATATGAACCTGTAGAAAACAGTGGCAGTCTGACCCAAAGTTCGGACGAGGAGATTGAGGTCCCTGATACCACCAGGCGTACCCAGCCCCGTGTAACTAGACCACAGGTAGCGCAGGATCCGTTTCAAGTGCAGCAGAGTGGGGCTGGGGCTGCCAGATTACGTGGTGAGGCATACACCAGCAGCGCAGCCCATCCTGGACCTACTACCAGCACTGCTGTACAACATGGTGAAGTGGCGAGCACCAGAAGGGCAGTTAAAGCTGGTACGGTGGCACGTGCAGTAGTTCCCTCGTCGCAGCCACCGCGCACACAGGCCCGTAGAGCCCTTAGAGTCCCTGAGGAGCTGGCAAACCCTTATTGTCAGCCCCCATCTTCAGCCGCACCATTAGTTCCCCTTTCACCGCCCAGTCAGGAGTTCGGGTAGAGACAGCTCAGATCGGATCGGCACTGGGGTTTTTTGAGCTGTTCTTCAGTGCGGAGCTCTTTGACCTTGTCGTGGCAGAAACAAATCGGTATGCCACTCAATTTATAAACGCCAAAATGGAAAGCTGCTATGCCCAGCCTTTCCAGTGAAAGCTAGTCCAAGTTTCCGAATGTAAAACTTTTCTGGGCCTTCTCCTCAACATGGGCCTGACAAAAAAACATGAATTGCGGTCATATTGGTCCACAAACCCAATTCATCACATGCCCATATACTCTGCTGCCATGTCCAGGACACGATTTGAGACCATCCTGCGTTTCCTGCACTTTAGCGACAACACCACCTCCCGTCCCAGAGGCCACCCAGCTTTTGACCGGCTCCACAAAATTCGGCCCCTCATAGACCACTTCAACCTGAAATTTGCAGATTTGTGTACCACTGCACAAAACATCTGCGTAGACGAGTCCCTGATACATTTTACAGGGCGCCTTGGCTTCAAACAGTACATCCCAAGCAAGAGCGCCTGGTATGGGGTCAAATTGTATAAGCTCTGTGAAAGGGCCACAGGCTATACACACAAATTTCGGATCTATGAGAGAAAAGATCAGACCCTGGAGCCGGTCGGTTGCCCTGACTACCTGGGGAGCAGTGGGAAGATAGTCTGGGACTTGGTGTCACCCTTATTCGGCAAGGGGTACCATCTTTATGTGAACAATTTCTACACAAGTGTGGCCCTCTTCAGGCATTTGTTCCTAGAACAGATTGGCTGCTGTGGCACCGTGCGACCTAGTCGCCGGGGCTTCCCCCAACGGCTCGTTACCACCTGTCTTGCAAGGGGGGAGAAGGCTGCCTTGTGTAAGAGAGACAAGCGTGACGTTTACATGCTCTCCTCCATTCACGCAGACACGACAATACAAATTGAACGGGCAACCAGTGTCGTTGAAAAGCCCCTCTAAGTCCACGACTATGACCTCCACATGGGAGGGGTGGACTTCAATGACCCGATGTTGGCCTTGTATTTGAATTCCCGCCGCACCAGACGCTGGTATAAGAAGGTGTCTGTATATTTAATTAAATTGGCTATGTATAATAGTTATGTTCTCTACAGTAAGGCTGGGAGAACAGGATCCTTCCTCAAATTTCAGGAAGAGATTATTGAGAACCTCCTGTATCCAGGAGGTTCCGTGGCCCCAAACCCCAGTGTAGTGAGCCGCCCCCATGAGCGACATTTCCCCAATGTCGTTGCTGGTACCTTAACCCAACCGCCACCCTGAAAAAGTGTGGAATAAGGCGTGACACCCGTTATTTCTATTATGACTGTCCTGACCACCCTGCCCTATGCCTAGGGGAGTGTTTCCGGAAGTACCACACTCAGGTACACTTAGGGACGTAGGGACAGCACAACACAGGTAGTTTTTACAATCAAGCTCTAGGGTCTCTCAGGATACTACGTTTTGAGAGACCCTAACACATAGGGGTGCTGGTGTGCTACAGCAGAAATGTGAAACGGTAGAAACCTCTCCTTTCACTTGGGATAAAGTGCATAATGTACTTCGCACCATCTCTGTGTGATTTACACTTTACACATTGTCCCATGGGAAAGGAGAGGTTTCTGCTAGGAAAATAATGAGTGAAATGCTAAAAAAAAAAAAAATTAAACAGGTAGCAAGAAAAAGAAATCTTGAGTTAGTTCAGGTTTTAAAAGTTTTGATGTTCAAGTTTTATAAAAAAACGTTTTATGTTCAGGTTTTATAAAGTTTGTAACGTTCAAGTTAATGAGCCTGCAACCTGTTTTTTCTTCTTCTTTTTTTCCCCCCTAACCACCCTTTATTTTCCAGGTAGACCAACGGACCAGCCGACGAAAACACTGCAGCACTGATGTGCATTCTGAGAGAAGCATTGCGCTGATGTCAGAAGACACGTGAAGTCGGTGTATGAGACGCTGCAAGACGAGAGCTGAGGAGAGGTGTTGGAGTCCATATGCTTTGGCAAACACTTTGTATCAAAAATCTGGCAAAGATGTCTTCCTCCACAACGATCGATTGATCGATGTGAATGGAGAAATCACGTTTGCCAGGACGTAGGAGCTGAAGTGGGTATGGATGTTTGGGCGGAGCCCCTATGACCTGGCAATCGCCAGGCCAATCTTTTTTTTCAATCGATGCGAATTAAGAAATCTGTGCCGTTCATTTTTTCTTTCAGCCCAGAGGCTGAACGGAAAAAAAATCTCATTACCTGTATGCTCAATATAAGGAGAATAGCAGAAACTCCTAATGCTGGCCATACATGTAATGATTGCGGAGACCCTCAAATGCCATGGCAGTACAAACACATCACATATGACCCCATTTTGGAAAGAAGACACCCCAAGGTATTCGCTGAGGGGCATATTGAGTCCATGAAAGATTGACCTTTTTTGTCACAAGTTAGCGGAAAAGGGAGACTTTGTGAGAAAAAAATTTAAAAAATTAAATTCCGCTAACTTGTGCCAAAAAAAAAAATCTTCTATGAACTCGCCATGCCCATCACAGAATAACTTGGGGTCATATTCGGGGTATTTTTACTGCCCTGGCATTTTAGGGGCCCTAAAGCGTGAGAAGAAAAATGCGTAAAAATGCCTCCCAAAAGGTACTTATTGGAATTAGGGCCCCTTTGTAGAGATGAGCGAACACCTGGAAGTTCGGCCGAACTTCCCGAAAATGTTCGGGTTCGGGATACGAAATCGACCCGAACTTTATACCGAACCCGAACCCCATTGAAGTCAATGGGGACCCCAACTTTTAGGTACTAAAAAGGCTGTAAAATAGTCGGGTTAGACTACTTTTAGGAACGGGCTAGAGGGCTGCCAAAGGCAGAAAAATGTAGGTAAATCCCCTGCAAACAAATGTGGATAGGGAAATTAATTAAAATAAAATAAAATAAATAAAATTTAACCAATATCAATTGAAGAGAGGTCCCACTGCAAGGAATCATGCGTCATATCACCCAGCACTGGAGAAGGCCACTTTCAGTTATTTTGGCCCCAGCACCCAGACAGAGGAGAGAGGTCCCACAGCAAGGAATAAGGCGTCATATCACCCACCACTGGAGAAGGCCACTTCCAGTTATTTCGGCCCCAGCACCCAGACAGAGGAGAAAGGTCCCACAGCAAGGAATCATGCATCATATCACCCACCACTGGAGAAGGCCACTTTCAGTTATTTCGGCCCAGCACCCAGACCGAGGATACATGTCCCACAGCAAGGAATCAAGCGTCATATCACCCACCACTGGAGAAGGCCACGTTCAGTTATTTATGCCCCACCACCCAGACAGAGGAGAGAGGTCCGACAGCAAGGAATCATGCGTCATATCACCCACCACCGGAGAAGGCCACTTTCAGTTGTTTCGGCCCCAGCACCCAGACAGAGGAGAGAGGTCCCACAGCAAGGAATCATGCGTCATATCACCCACCACTGGAGAAGGCCACCTTCAGTTATTTCGGCCCAGCACCCAGACCGAGGATACAGGTCCCACAGCAAGGAATCATGCATCATATCACCCACCACTGGAGAAGGCCACTTTCAGTTATTTAGGCCCCACCACCCAGACACAGGAGAGAGGTCCAACAGCAAGGAATCATGCGTCATATCACCCACCACTGGAGAAGGCCACTTTCAGTTATTTTGGCCCCAGCACACAGACAGAGGAGAGAGGTCCCACAGCAAGGAATCATGCGTCATATCACCCACCACCGGAGAAGGCCACTTTCAGTTATTTCGGCCCCAGCACCCAGACAGAGGAGAGAGGTCCCACAGCAAGGAATCATGCGTCATATCACACACCACCGGAGAAGGCCACTTTCAGTTATTTCGGCCACAGCACCCAGACAGAGGAGAGAGGTCCCACAGGAAGGAATCATGCCTCATATCACCCACCACCGGAGAAGGCCACTTTCAGTTATTTCGGCTCCAGCACCCAGACAGAGGAGAGAGGTCCCACAGCCAGGAATCATGCGTCATATCACCCACCACTGGAGAAGTCCACTTTCAGTTATTTCGGACCCAGCACCCAGACAGAGGATAGAGGTCCCACAGCAAGGAATCATGCGTCATATCACCCACCACTGGAGAAGGCCACTTTCAGTTATTTATGCCCCACCACCCAGACAGAGGAGAGTGGTCCCACAGCAAGGAATCATGCGTCATATCACCCACCACTTGAGAAGGCCACTTTCAGTTATTTATGCCCCACCACCCAGACAGAGGAGAGAGGTCCCACAGCAAGGAATCATGCGTCATATCACCCACCACTGGAGAAGGCCACTTTCAGTTATTTCGGCCCAGCACCCAGACCGAGGCTACAGGTCCCACAGCAAGGAATCATGCGTCATATCACCCACCACTGGAGAAGGCCACATTCAGTTATTTCGGCCCCAGCACCAAGACAGAGGAGAGAGGTCCCACAGCAAGGAATCATGCGTCATATAACCCACCACTGGAGAAGGCCACTTTCAGTTATTTCGGCCCAGCACCCAGATAGAGGAGAGAGGTCCCACAGCAAGGAATCATGCGTCATTTCACCCACCACCGGAGAAGGCCACTTTCAGTTATTTCGGCCCCACCACCCAGACAGGGGAGAGGTTCATTGAACTTTGGGTTGCACCGCAAGATCATGGTAAAGTTAAAAAAATGAGGATTCAATAAAGAAGTGCCCCGGAGTACAAGAATACATGGTTGAGGGGGAGGCAGTTATAAATGTCTATTCTGCACAAGGGAGGCACAGGTCCTGTGGGATCCATGCCTGGTTCATTTTTATGAATGTCAGCTTGTCCACGTTGGCTGTGGACAGGCGGCTGCGTTTGTCAGTAATGACGCCACCTGCCGTGCTGAATACACATTCAGACAAAACGCTGGCCGGTGGGCAGGCCAGCACCTCCAAGGCATAAAATGCTAACTCTGGCCACGTGGACAATTTGGAGACCCAGAAGTTGAATGGGGCCGAACCATCAGCCAGTACGTGGAGGGGTGTGCAGACGTACTGTTCAACCATGTTAGTGAAATGCTGCCTCCTGCTAACACGTTCCGTATCAGGTGATGGTGCAGTTAGCTGTGGCGTGGAGACAAAACTTTTCGACATTTCTGGCATGCTAACCCTGCCCTCAGAGGAGCTGGCCGTGACACAGCTGCGTTGATGACCTCTTGCTCCTCCTCTGCCTTCGCCTTGGGCTTCCACCTGTTCCCCTGTGACATTTGGGAATGCTCTCAGGAGCGCCTCTACCAGCGTGCACTTGTACTCGCGCATCTTCCTATCACGCTCCAGTGCAGGAAGTAAGGTGGGCACATTGTCTTTGTACCGGGGATCCAGCAGGGTGGCAACCCAGTAGTCTGCACAAGTTAAAATGTGGGCACCTCTGCTGTCGTTGCGCAGGCACTGCAGCCTATAGTCGCTCATGTGTGCCAGGCTCCCCAGAGGTAAGGACAAGCTGTCCTCTGTGGGAGGCGTATCGTCATCGTCCTCCATATCCCCCCAGCCACGCACCAGTGATGGGCCTGAGCTGTGTCGGGTGCCACCCCACTGTGAACCTGCTTCATTCTCATCCTCCTCCACCTCCTCCTCATCCTCCTCGTCCTCCAGTAGTGGGCCCTGGCTAGCCACATTTGTACCTGGCCTCTGCTGTTGCAAAAAACCTCCCTCTGAGCCACTTCTAACAGACTGGCCTGAAAGTGCTTAAAATGACCCCTCATCCTCCTCTCCTCCTGGGCCACCTCCACTTCCATCATCGCCCTAAGCGTTTTCTCAAGGAGACATAGAAGTGGTATTGTAACGCTGATAACGGTGTCATCGCCACTGGCCATGTTGGTGGAGTACTCGAAACAGCGCAACAGGGCACACAGGTCTCGCATGGAGGCCCAATCATTGGTGGTGAAGTGGTGCTGTTCCGCAGTGCGACTGACGCGTGCGTGCTGCAGCTGAAACTCCACTATGGCCTGCTGCTGCTCGCACAGTCTCTCCAGCATGTGCAAGGTGGAGTTCCACCTGGTGGGCACGTCGCATATGAGGCGGTGAGCGGGGAGGCCGAAGTTACGCTGTAGCGCAGACAGGCGAGCAGCGGCAGGATGTGAACGCCGGAAGAGCGCACAGACCGCCTGCACTTTATGCAGCAGCTCTGACATGTCGGCGTAGTTGTGAATGAACTTCTGCACCACCAAATTCAGCACGTGCGCCAGGCAAGGGATGTGCGTCAAACCGGCTAGTCCCAGAGCTGCGACGAGATTTCGCCCATTATCGCACACCTCCAGGCCGGGCTTGAGGCCCACCGGCAGAAACCACTTTTCGGTCTGTTGTTCAATACCCCGTCACAACTCCTGCGCGGTGTGGGGCCAGTCCCCCAAACATATGAGTTTCAGAATGGCCTGCTGACGTTTACCCCGGGCTGTGCTGAAGTTGGTGGTGAAGGTGTATGGCTGACTGGATGAGCTGGTGGAAGCAGAGGAGGAGGAAGCCGAGTAGGAGGAGGAGGCTACAGGAGGCAAAGAATGATGCCCTGCGATCCTTGGCGGCGGAAGGACGTGCGCCAAGGAACTCTCCACCTGGGGCCCAGCCGCCACTACATTTACCCAGTGTGCAGTTAGGGAGATATAGCGTCCCTGGCCGTGCTTACTGGTCCACGTATCTGTCGTTAGGTGGACCTTGCCACAGATGGCGTTGCCCAGTGTACACTTGATTTTATCAGATACTTAGTTGTGCAGGGAAGGCACGGCTGTCTTGGAGAAGTAGTGGCGGCTGGGAACAACATACTGTGGGACAGCCATGGACATCAGCTGTTTGAAGCTGTCTGTGTCCACCAGCCTGAATGACAGCATTTCAAAGGCCAGGAGTTTAGAAATGCTGGCATTCAGGCCCAGGGCTCGAGGGTGGCTAGGTCAGAATTTACGCTTTCTCTCCAAGGTTTGTAAGATGGAGAGCTGAACGTTGCCGTGTGACATGGTGGAGATGCTTGGTGACGCAGGTGGTGTTGTCGGTGGCACATTCCTCTGTTTGGTGGGCGGCAGGTGCCAACATTCCTCCCGAGGCGGAGGAAGAGGCCGAGGCAGCAGCAGAAGAGGGAGCAGGGGGAGCCTGAGTGAGTTCCTTGCTTTTAAGGTGTTTACTCCACTGCAGTTCATGCTTTGCATGTAGATGCCTGGTCATGCAGGTTGTGCTAAGGTTCAGAACGTTAATGCCTCGCTTCAGGCTCTGATGGCACAGCGTGCAAACCACTCGGGTCTTGTCGTCAGCACATTGTTTGAAGAAGTGCCATGCCAGGGAACTCCTTGAAGCTGCCTTTGGGGTGCTCGGTCCCTGGTGGCGGTGGCCAGTAGCAGGCGAACTCTCTTGGAGGCGGCTGTTCTGCTTTTGCCCCCTGCTCTCTCTTTTGCTACGCTGTTGGCTCGGTCTCACCACTGCCTCTTCCTCTGAACTATAAAAGTCAGTGGCACGACCTTCATTCCATGTAGTGTCTAGGACCTCATCGTGCCTGCATCGTCTTCCACACAGTCTTCCTCCCTGACCTCCTGTTCGGTCTGCACACTGCAGAAAGACGCAGCAGTTGGAACCTGTGTTTCGTCATCATCAGAGACGTGCGGACTCCGATGAGGTGGTATTCCCATGTCCTCATCATCAGGAAACATCAGTGGTTGTGCATCAGTGCATTCTAAGTCTTCCACCACTGGGGAAGGGCTAGGTGGATTCCCTTGGGAAACCCTGCCAGCAGAGTCTTCAAACAGCATAAGAGACTGCTGCATAACTTGAGGCTCAGACAGTTTCCCTGATATGCATGGGGGTGATGTGACAGACTGATGGGCTTGGTTTTCAGGTGCCAGCTGTGCGCTTTCTGCAGAAGACTGGGTGGGAGATAATGTTGTGAACATGCTGGATCCACTGTCGGCCACCCAATTGACTAGCGCCTGTACCTTCTCAGGCCTTACCATCCTTAGAACGGCATTGGGCCCCACCAAATATCGCTGTAAATTCTGGCGGGTACTGGAACCTGAGGTAGTTGGTTCACTAGGACGTGTGGCTATGGCAGAATCCCCAAGTCCTCTCCCAGCACAAGAGGGTACACTAACACCACCACGACCACGACCGCGTCCCTTACTAGATGTTTTCCTCATTGATAACGTTCACCAAGCACCACAATAAGAAAAAAAATATTTGGCCCAATGTATTGATTTCAAATTCAGGCCATTTTTTACAGGCACCTAACTCTATCTGCCTATTTATTTAAGTAGCGTATTACACTAATCCAGGCACAGCAATAACCACTGATTTAGGGGAATATCTCTTTTAGGGCTAGTATTTAGGCCCTGGATGAAAGGTATCCTTTTATGGACAGATTTACAATTGGCCTGTAACAGATCGAACACCAGATTCAGGGTATTGCTATTTTGGTAATTGAATTTAACTCCATAACAAAATATATGTTTTGGCGGACACTAATATACTTTGCCAGCCACAGCTGAAACCACTGATTTATGGTATTGCTATTTTGGCAATTGAATTTCAACCCAGAACAAAATATGCCCTTTTACGGACCGATTATCACTTGGCCTGCAACAGCTGGGACACCAGATTTAGGGTATTGCTATTTTGGCAATTAAATTTCACCCAAGAACAAAATATATGTTTTGGCGGACACTATGAAACTGGGCAAGCAACAGCTGGGACACCAGATTCAGGGTATTGCTATTTTGGCAATTGAATTTCACCCCACAACAAAATATATGTTTTTGCGGACACTATGAAACTTGGCCTGCAACAGCTGTGACACCAGATTCAGGGTATTGCTATTTTGGCAATTGAATTTCACCCCAGAACAAAATATATAATTTGCAGAACACTATGAAACTTGGCCAGCCACAGCTGAAACCACTGATTTATGGTATTACTATTTTGGCAATTGAATTTCAACCCAGAACAAAATATATGTTTTTGCGGACACTATAAAACTTGGCCTGCAACAGCCGGTACACCAGATTCAGGTTATTGCTATTTTGGCAATTGAATTTCACCCCACAACAAAATATATGTTTTTGCGGACACTATGAATCTCGGCCAGCCACAGCTGAAACCACTGATTTATGGTATTGCTATTTTGGCAATTGAATTTAACCCCAGAACAAAATATATGTTTTTGCGGACACTATGAAACTTAGACTGCAACAGCTGGGACACCAGATTCAGGGTATTGCTATTTTGGCAATTGAATTTCACCCCAGAACAAAATATATGTTTTTGCGGACACTATGAATCTCGGCCAGCCACAGCTGAAACCACTGATTTATGGTATTGCTATTTTGGCAATTGAATTTCACCCCACAACAAAATATATGTTTTTGCGGACACTATGAATCTTGGCCTGCAACAGCTGGGACACCAGATTCAGGTTATTGCTATTTTGGCAATTGAATTTCACCCCAGAACAAAATATATGATTTGCAGGACACTATGAAACTTGGCCAGCCACAGCTGAAACCACTGATTTATGGTATTGCTATTTTGGCAATTGAATTTCACCCCAGAACAAAATATATGTTTTTGCGGACACTATAAAACTTGGCCTGCAACAGCTGGGACACCAGATTCAGGTTATTGCTATTTTGGCAATTGAATTTCACCCCACAACAAAATATATGTTTTTGCGGACACTATGAATCTTGGCCAGCCACAGCTGGAACCACTGATTTATGGTATTGCTATTTTGGCAATTGAATTTCACCCCAGAACAAAATATATGTTTTTGCGGACACTATGAAACTTGGCCTGCAACAGCTGGGACACCAGATTCAGGGTATTGCTATTTTGGCAATTGAATTTCACCCCACAACAAAATATATGTTTTTGTGGACACTATGAATCTTGGCCAGCCACAGCTGAAACCACTAGATTTATGGTATTGCTATTTTGGCAATTGAATTTCACCCAAGAACAAAATATATGTTTTGCGGACACTATGAAACTTGGCCTGCAACAGCTGGGACACTAGATTCATGGTATTACTATTTTGGCAATTGAATTTCACCCCACAACAAAATATATGTTTTTGCGGACACTATGAAACTTGGCCTGCAACAGCTGGGACACCAGATTCAGGGTATTGCTATTTTGGCAATTGAATTTCACCCCAGAACAAAATATATGTTTTGCAGGACACTATGAATACTTGGCCAGCCACAGCTGAAACCACTGATTTATGGTATTGCTATTATGGCAATTAAATTTCACCCCAGAACAAAATATATGTTTTTGCGGACACTATGAAGCTTGGCCTGCAACATTTGGGACACCAGATTCAGGGTATTGCTATTTTGGCAATTTAATTTAACCCCAAAACAAAATATACAATTTGCAGGACACTATGAAACTTGGCCAGCCACAGCTGAAACCACTGATTTATGGTATTGCTATTTTGGCAATTGAATTTTCCCCCCCCCTAACAAAATATATGTTTTTGCGGACACTATGAATCTTGGCCAGCCACAGCTGGGACACCAGATTCAGGGTATTGCTATTTTGGCAATTGAATTTCACCCCAGAACAAAATATATGTTTTTGCGGACACTATGAAACTTAACCTGCAACAGCTGGGACACCAGATTCAGGGTATTGCTATTTTGGCAATTGAATTTCACCCCACAACAAAATATATGTTTTGCAGGACACTATGAATCTTGGCCAGCCACAGCTGAAACCACTGATTTATGGTATTGCTATTTTGGCAATTGAATTTCACCCCAGAACAAAATATATGTTTTTGCGGACACTATGAATCTTGGCCAGCCACAGCTGGGACACCAGATTCAGGTTATTGCTATTTTGGCAATTGAATTTCACCCCAGAACAAAATATATGTTTTTGCGGACACTATGAAACTTGACCTGCAACAGCTGGGACACTAGATTCAGGGTATTGCTATTTTGGCAATTGAATTTCACCCCAGAACAAAATATTTGTTTTTGCGGACACTATGAAACTTGGCCTACAACAGCTGGGACACCAGATTCAGGTTATTGCTATTTTGGTAATTGAATTTAACCCCACAACAAAATATATGTTTTTGCGGACACTATGAATCTTGGCCAGCCACAGCTGAAACCACTGATTTATGGTATTGCTATTTTGGCAATTGAATTTCACCCAAGAACAAAATATATGTTTTTGCGGACACTATGAAACTTGGCCTGCAGAAGCTGGGACACCAGATTCAGGGTATTGCTATTTTGGCAATTGAATTTCACCCCACAACAAAATATATGTTTTTGTGGACACTATTAAACTTGGCCTGCAACAGCTGGGACACCAGATTCAGGGTATTGCTATTTTGGCAATTGAATTTCACCCCAGAACAAAATATATAATTTGCAGGACACTATGAAACTTGGCCAGCCACAGCTGAAACCACTGATTTATGGTATTGCTATTTTGGCAATTGAATTTCACCCCAGAACAAAATATCTGTTTTTGCGGACACTATGAATCTTGGCCAGCCACAGCTGGGACACCAGATTCAGGTTATTGCTATTTTAATTGAATTTCACCCCAGAACAAAATATATGTTTTTGCGGACACTATGAAACTTGGCCAGCCACAGCTGGGACACCAGATTCAGGGTATTGCTATTTTGGCAATTGAATTTCACCCCAGAACAAAATATATGTTTTTGCGGACACTATGAATCTCGGCCAGCCACAGCTGAAACCACAGATTTATGGTATTGCTATTTTGGCAATTGAATTTCACCCCACAACAAAATATATGTTTTTGCGGACACTATGAAGCTTGGCCTGCAACAGCTGGGACACCAGATTCAGGGTATTGCTATTTTGGCAATTGAATTTCACCCCACAACAAAATATATAATTTGCAGGACACTATGAAACTTGGCCAGCCACAGCTGAAACCACTGATTTATGGTATTGCTATTTTGGCAATTGAATTTCACCCCAGAACAAAATATATGTTTTTGCGGACACTATGAATCTTGGCCAGCCACAGCTGGGACACCAGATTCAGGTTATTGCTATTTTGGCAATTGAATTTCACCCCAGAACAAAATATATGTTTTTGCGGACACTATGAAACTTAGACCAGCAACAGCTGGGACACCAGATTCAGGGTATTGCTATTTTGGCAATTGAATTTCACCCCAGAACAAAATATATGTTTTTGCGGACACTATGAATCTTGGCCAGCCACAGCTGAAACCACTGATTTATGGTATTGCTATTTTGGCAATTGAATTTCACCCCACAACAAAATATATGTTTTTGCGGACACTATGAATCTTGGCCTGCAACAGCTGGGACACCAGATTCAGGGTATTGCTATTTTGGCAATTGAATTTCACCCCACAACAAAATATATGTTTTTGCGGACACTATGAATCTTTGCCAGCCAAAGCTGAAACCACTGATTCATGGTATTGCTATTTTGGCAATTAAATTTCACCCCAGAACAAAATATATGTTTTTGCGGACACTATGAAACTTGGCCTGCAACAGCTGGGACACCAGATTCAGGGTATTGCTATTTTGGCAATTGAATTTCACCCCACAACAAAATATATGTTTTTGCGGACACTATGAATCTTGGGATTCTTGGCCAGC
Organism: Bufotes viridis; assembly: GCA_033119425.1. Taxonomy (NCBI): domain Eukaryota; kingdom Metazoa; phylum Chordata; class Amphibia; order Anura; family Bufonidae; genus Bufotes; species Bufotes viridis. The sequence continues at coordinate 170,984,976 of CM065592.1, read as the reverse complement.
CACAACTGAAATCACTGATTTATGGTATTGCTATTATGGCAATTAAATTTCACCCCAGAACAAAATATATGTTTTTGCGGACACTATGAAGCTTGGCCTGCAACAGCTGGGACACCAGATTCAGGGTATTGCTATTTTGGCAATTGAATTTCACCCAGAACAAAATATATGTTTTGTGGACACTATGAAACTTGGCCTGCAACAGCTGGGACACCAGATTCAGGGTATTGCTATTTTGGCAATTTAATTTAACCCCACAACAAAATATACAATTTGCAGGACACTATGAAACTTGGCCAGCCACAGCTGAAACCACTGATTTATGGTATTGCTATTTTGGCAATTGAATTCCCCCTAACAAAATATATGTTTTTGCGGACACTATGAATCTTGGCCAGCCACAGCTGGGACACCAGATTCCGGTTATTGCTATTTTGGCAATTGAATTTCACCCCAGAACAAAATATATGTTTTTGCGGACACTATGAAACTTAACCTGCAACAGCTGGGGCACCAGATTCAGGGTATTGCTATTTTGGCAATTGAATTTCACCCCACAACAAAATATATGTTTTTGCGGACACTATGAATCTTGGCCAGCCACAGCTGAAACCACTGATTTATGGTATTGCTATTTTGGCAATTGAATTTCACCCCAGAACAAAATATATGTTTTTGCGGACACTATGAATCTTGGCCAGCACAAGCTGGGACACCAGATTCAGGTTATTGCTATTTTGGCAATTGAATTTCACCCCATAACAAAATATATGTTTTTGCGGACACTATGAAACTTGACCTGCAACAGCTGGGACACCAGATTCAGGGTATTGCTATTTTGGCAATTGAATTTCACCCCAGAACAAAATATATGTTTTTGCGGACACTATGAAACTTGGCCTACAACAGCTGGGACACCAGATTCAGGTTATTGCTATTTTGGTAATTGAATTTCACCCCACAACAAAATATATGTTTTTGCGGACACTATGAATCTTGGCCAGCCACAGCTGAAACCACTGATTTATGGTATTGCTATTTTGGCAATTGAATTTCACCCAAGAACAAAATATATGTTTTTGCGGACACTATGAAACTTGGCCTGCAGAAGCTGGGACACCAGATTCAGGGTATTGCTATTTTGGCAATTGAATTTCACCCCACAACAAAATATATGTTTTTGTGGACACTATGAAACTTGGCCTGCAACAGCTGGGACACCAGATTCAGGGTATTGCTATTTTGGCAATTGAATTTAACCCTAGAACAAAATATATAATTTGCAGGACACTATGAAACTTGGCCAGCCACAGCTGAAACCACTGATTTATGGTATTGCTATTTTGGCAATTGAATTTCACCCCAGAACAAAATATCTGTTTTTGCGGACACTATGAATCTTGGCCAGCCACAGCTGGGACACCAGATTCAGGTTATTGCTATTTTAATTGAATTTCACCCCAGAACAAAATATATGTTTTTGCGGACACTATGAAACTTAGACTGCAACAGCTGGGACACCAGATTCAGGGTATTGCTATTTTGGCAATTGAATTTAACCCTCAACAAAATATATGTTTTTGCGGACACTATGAATCTTGGCCAGCCACAGCTGAAACCACTGATTTATGGTATTGCTATTTTGGTAATTGAATTTCACCCCACAACAAAATATATGTTTTTGCGGACACTATGAAACTTGGCCTGCAACAGCTGGGACACCAGATTCAGGGTATTGCTATTTTGGCAATTGAATTTCACCCCAGAACAAAATATATAATTTGCAGGACACTATGAAACTTGGCCTGCCACAGCTGAAACCACTGATTTATGGTATTGCTATTTTGGCAATTGAATTTCACCCCAGAACAAAATATCTGTTTTTGCGGACACTATGAATCTTGGCCAGCCACAGCTGGGACACCAGATTCAGGTTATTGCTATTTTGGCAATTGAATTTCACCCCAGAACAAAATATATGTTTTTGAAGACACTATGAAACTTGGCCTGCAACAGCTGGGACACCAGATTCAGGGTATTGCTATTTTGGCAATTGAATTTCACCCCACAACAAAATATATGTTTTTGCGGACACTATTAAACTTGGCCTGCAACAGCTGGTACACCAGATTCAGGTTATTGCTATTTTTGCAATTAAATTTCACCCCAGAACAAAATATATGTTTTTGCGGACACTATGAAACTTGGCCTGCAACAGCTGGGACACCAGATTCAGGGTATTGCTATTTTGGCAATTGAATTTCACCCCACATCAAAATATATGTTTTTGCGGACACTATGAAACTTGGCCTGCAACAGCTGGGACACCAGATTCAGGGTATTGCTATTTTGGCAATTGAATTTCACCCCAGAACAAAATATATGTTTTGGCGGACACTATTATACTTTGCCAGCCACAGCTGAAACCACTGATTTATGGTATTGCTATTTTGGCAATTGAATTTCACCACAGAAAATAATCTATCCTTTGCCAGACAGCAGACAGTATTATACTTGGCTAGCCAAAGCTGGAACACCAGATTTAGGGGATTGGTATTTGGGCAATTGTATTTAACCCCTTAATAAAATATAGAAATTGCTATCCTGAGTTTCTAGTGGTGACAGTTAGCACAGCCAAGCCCTTGATGTAGGATATAGCAAAAAAAAAAAAACTAGTATTGATGGATTGATGGACTTGGTGGCAGCTTGTTCTGGTGCACCACAAGTCACAAAATGGCCGCCGATCACCCCAGAAAATAAGTGACAGAAAAACGCTCTGTGCAGGCTAAAAACCAGTGAGCAAGTAACTAGCAGAAGTTCAATCATTCACAGCTGTAGATCGATCCGTTCATTAGGTGCTGTTGCTGACTTTTCCCTGCCTAATCTCGCCCTCACAGAAGCTGCGTCCTCTCCCTACACTAATCAGAGCAGTGTGACGTGCGGCGCTACGTGACTCCAGCTTAAATTGAGGCTGGGTCACATGCTGCACTTGGCCAATCACAGCCATGCCATTAGTAGGCATGGCTGTGATGGGCTCTTATGGCAAGAAGTAAAACGCTAGCTGATTGACTGCTGTGCAGCCCTTCAGAAAGCGGGAAGTAATCGCAGAACATCGAACCCGAACTTTTTTGAAAATGTCCGGGTTTGGGTCCATGTCCCGGACACCCCAAAATTCGGTATGAACCCGAACTATGCTTGATCTGTTCGCTCAACACTACCCCTTTGCGCATCTTGGCTGCAAAACAGTGGCACACATGTGGTATCGCCGTACTCAGGAGAAGTAGGGCAATGTGTTATGGGGTGTTTTTTTACATATACCCATGCTGGGTGAGAAAAATATCTCTGTACATTGACATGGATAATACGATCCACCGCTGCACTCAGGATAATAGCAAAATTCTTCTTTTATTAGCACCAAAGTGTAACAGCAACGTTTCAACCTTTCGGTCTTTGCCAAGCTCTGTAAATTGACAACTTTGTATAAAAATTTTAAAAGTTGTCATTTACAGAGATTTTTTTCACACATAGTATGGGTATATGTAAAAATACACCCCAAAACACATTGCCCAACTTCTCCTGAGTACGGCGATACCACATGTGTGCCACTTTTTTGCAGCCAAGATGCGCAAAGGGGCCCTAAATCCAATGAGTACCTTTAGGATTTCACAGGGAATTTTTACGCGTTTGGATTCCAGACTTCTTCTCACGCTTTAGGGGCCCCTAAAATGCAAGGGCAGTATAAATTCCCCACAAGTGACCCCATTTCGGAAAGTAGGCACCCTAATGTATTCACTGAGGGGCATAGTGAGTTCATGGAATCTTTTATTTTTTGTCACAAGTTAGCGGAAAATGAAATTTTTTGAAGAAAATAAAATAATCAATTTCCGCTAACTTGTGGCAAAAAAATTTAAATTTCCATGAACTCACTATGCCCCTCAGAATACCTTAGGGTGTCTACGTTCCGAAATGGGTCATTTATGGGGAGTTTCTACTGTCTGGGCATTGTAGTACCTCAGGAAACAGGACAGGTGCTCAGAAAGTCAAATTGCGGAAATTCACTTTTTTGTACCATAGTTTGTAAACACTATAACTTTTACCCAAACCAATAAATATACACTTATTGCATTTTTTTTTTATCAAAGACATGTAGAACAATAAATATAAAGAAAAATTTATAGACAAATTGAGTAGTTTTATTTGGCAAATTTTCCAACAGAAAGTGAAAAATGTCATTTTTTTGCAAATATTTCGTCAAAAAAAGTAAAATATCAAAAAAGTAAAAATGTCAGCAGCAATGAAATACCACCAAATGAAAGCTCTATTAGTGAGAAGAAAAGGAGGCAAAATTCATTTGGGTGGTAAGTTGCATGACCGATCAATAAATGGTGAAAGTAGTGTAGTGCAGAATTGTAAAAAGTGGCCTGGTCAATAAGGGTGTTTAAGCTAGAGGAGCTGAGGTGGTTAAGTATCCATTGTGGTGCTAATTAAAATGGAAAAAGTTGCTAAAAAATTTATTTTTTTACTTTACCTCCATTTTGCTTTAATTCCTGTGGAACAACTAAAGGGTTAACAAAGTAGATATATGGTGAATGCTAATTAATTATTTTATGATGCATCATTATCTGTATTAAAAGAAGAGAAATTTTAATTTAGAAAAGAGTGCTTTTTTAAAATTTTATGTAAATTTTGGATTTTTTTTCACAAAGGTAAAAGATATTGACTCAAATTTTCCAACATGAAGTACAATGTGTCAGGAGAAAATATTCTCAGAATAGCTTGAATAAGTAAAAGCATTCCAAAGTTATTACCATATAAAGTGATATACAGGCAGGGTCAGGGTGGAAAATAGTAGGGACTTGGTTGGGTTCAAATAGTCTCTAAAGTATCATTATTCTATAATCTTCCTTTATTTATGTGATGTTTATTGTAGTGGTAACTTCTTGTCCGGTGCTCTTGCCAATACCTCTTTTAGCCTGCAGATGTCAGCAGTGCTGGTCTAGTCTAAGCTCTGTTCACTTCTTTACCATAGGTACCCTTTGTAGCCTCCATTGCAGATTCTGTTGGTTTTGATGGGGAAAATAAGATCTGATCAGATGGCTCTTGAGTCTTTTACTTAGGGCTCATGCACACGACCGTTGGATGCTTTGTGGTCCATAAATTGCAGATCTGCAAAACATGGATACCAGCCGTTTACATTCCGTATTTTGCTAAACAGAACAGCTGGCCCTTAATAGAACAGTTCTATCCTTGTCCGTAATGCAAACAATAATAGGACATGTTCTATATTTTTTGCAGAACGAACATACGGAAATGGAATGCACACATTCATTTCTTTTTTTGCGACCCTATTGAAGTGAATTGTAGCAAAATTCATTTGTTTGCAAGAGCCCTTAGTGGTATAAATTTTGGGAGGAATCTGTGAACAGTCCTATAACACAAAATCTCCAGGAGGATGATATTGTCAAGTACAAAAACATAAATGTTATAGGTGACACAGCTTTTTGTATTTTGTATTATTTTGTCCTCTTTTAATATTATAAATATATATGTAAGGCATCGTTCACATTTTTATCAGACTCCATTAGGGGCTCCATTCTATTAAAAAATAGCTATTTTGTTCAGTGAAAACGTTTTTGGTGGAGCTTCCCCCTCCAAACACTGCACTTTTGATCGGCAGTTTCATGGTGTAATAGATAGGGAGTTATGTTAGAGCTGTCATTTCAACAACGAAGACAGGCATAACCCTCTTGCACAGTGGCACTGTTACAGACAGGTGATAAAGGCAATAGTTGTGGAAGCACTGTGCCAACTAACTAGTTTGGTGTAAGGATAAACCCTAAGGGTGTTATTCTATAACCTTCCCGACACTCACCCTTTAACTCCTATCAGGGATGTGGACTTCACTGCAGGTTAGCAACAAGAGTGCTACCTCCTGGGATATTCCCAGTGTAGTTGGCAGCTGACACTCATGGGTAGTGATGAGCGGGAGGTCCCATATTCGATAGAATATTCGTCATATATTCGTCGAAATCGAATATTCGTCATTATTCTATTTTTCGCGATTAATATGCGATTTAATTATTTGCCTATTGCAAATTGAACTTTGAACGGGGTATAAAGTCAACTTTCCTATTGGTTGGCTATCTAGAATTAACGAATAGAATGAAAATATCGCTATAATCGCTAATTCTAGCAAACCAATAGGAAACTTGACTGTACCCAGCTCTAAGTTGGATGTGCAATGCGAAAATATTACTTTGTCTATTTTTTGCAATAACTCGAATAATGATGACTCAGTATTCTATTTATTGCAAAAAAAAAAGGTAGTAATATTTTCGCATTGCGCATCCAACTTAGAGCTGTCTATAGGCAACTTTCCTATTGGCTTACTAGAATTAGTGAATATAGAGAATATAGCTTTATATTCGTATTCGTCATATTCGTTAATTCTACCTAGCCAAACAATAGTAAAGTAAGTTGCATATACTCCGCTTTAAGTTAGATGTGTAATGCGACTAATATTACTTAATATTCTCCAACTTAGAGATGTGTATAGGCAAGTTTACTTGCCTGCTAGAATTAGCGAAGATAACGAATACATGCAGTGTATTGAACAAGTATTCATACGCCTTAACTTTTCCACATTTATTACCGGTCTGCCCACAAACTTTTTTTTTTATCAATTTCTTTATTTATAAATGTATAAAACATTACAATTATAAGGTAATATACTTATTTTCCATTATTCCCTCCCAGTAGCCTCCCACTTCCCTTACCCAAGGATAAGGACTGTCCTGCTGGAGAGGGAAAAAAAGGAAAAATGAGACATTAGTTAGGCTCTCAATCAGACCAAACATTGCTCCACTGTTTTTTCTTATTGGCAATAGTGTTGAGCGAAGCATTTAAAGCAGAATTCCATCAGAAGTTTAGGAAAACCTTTATTCTCAACATATTCGAATTTCCTCGCACTTCATGGTAACAAATCATGTTTTCCTAAAATGGCGGCTGCATATGTTACAGAGTGAAACTAAGTGTAGAAAAGCCAAGCCCAGGAACACAAGATCCCCCAAAATGCAGCCAGCCAATCCGCTGATTTGCGGATATTAGATAAGATATGCAATTCAATACCAATAAGATGGAAGCCTTTCTTATTCCAGTGCCAACGTTTAAACCAATACCATCCAGTCTGCACCCCTTAGGGGAGGGCAGGTCTTAATGATGACTATCCTATTTGCTGGCTTTACTTCTTCCAAATCATCCTCCAAAGTCTCCATGTCCTAAAAAGGTCAGCAAGATACAGATATAGGAGGAGCTGGATGTTCCTGATGACATATTCTCATTAATATTAGATGATGTGGAAAAGGAGGAAAAACAGATGGCAGTAGAAGGACTCTCACCTGTAGGGCAGGAAGAGAGCGCTGGGGTTGGAAAAGTGGGTATGCCAGAGCTGATTAATATTCTTTGTTTACTGTCAAATCATCTAAAGGAAATTGTAGCCAATAACAGCAATATTTTGTATATTAAGGGTGCCTTGGTGCCATTTACAATGAAGATTGACTATACAGTGTGGTCTTCATTACTACAGATCTTCACCGCAGCATGGCAGCAACCCACCTGCAGCACATCTGCTTTGTGTGGTTGTAACCTGGGGCAGAGAAACCATGGTATATCACATTTATAGTGATTCATGACAAATTAATTCAGATTAATTCAAATTTTTGGTGAACCTCAGCAAAGTTTGCGAATCTAATTTTTATAAGCTTTGCTTGTCTCTCCTTATTATGAATTAACCCAATGTACCAATTAGTTCAAAAAAATAAAATAACATGCATGATCTAGATTTATTAGATTATACTACACAAAGTAAATCTTCTTTAATAAAGTCAGTATTGTGTCAGAGAAACTGAGTGGAGATTGAAAGTTCCCACGGTCTTCAACTCCACAGTCAACCAAGAACATAAAATCTATTTTATACAGTATATCCCATCAATTATACTTGTCTTAACATTCAAAGATAGAGTTGTCTCTGCAAAAAGCTAATAAAACTTTTTGTTGCATCATTGGCAGAAATGAGCCTTTGCATAGAAATCAACTAGTTAAACGGCTTCTCAACAGTTGCAATTTTTTTTTTAATGAATCTAAATAAATAAAAAAAACACTGCACCATTCTGAATTTCAGTGTAGGAACGGAGCAAAGATCTCAAGGTCGGCATTGCACGAATATGTGTATGTATGTCCAAACAAAATCTTACAGTGCGGTTCCCCAGGCTATGGTTATAGAAAGGAAAACCTAAACCTAAACGAAACCCTTTAGCTAAATGCAATAACTTCTATCTAAACAGGCAGTACTAAGGAATGTACACATGCAAAAAGGCATAAGTGATGAAGGTACAGTAATGCTTCCTAACAAGGTATATGTGCCATTCAGCAAGATTTTAACAACTTGAGAGAAAATTGCAAACTAATATGTTTTTCGTATTAATGGAATTGCTCTGTTAACATAAAAACAATCTATGTAACATGGACTAAAATTGAATTGAACTGCAAAAAGTGCAGACTACAAAATGTGAATGACAAGTCCATCCTCAACTGCCCATCTAAGACATGTGTACAGAGATATAGCCTAGAAGACATCACAGAGGTGTATATCATTTATATAATATAGGATAAGATAGCGAGAGCTGATATCAGGCAACTGGAGAAAAGATACTGCTGTCTAGTTTCAGCAAACACATTTAGGAATGTTCCTCTACTGTAGCAAGACGTAAACGTGAAAAACTAAACTTTCGGACCAAGATGATCTCTGCAAAGAATATGTATAGTTAGCTGATTAGCTCTTGCTCCTATCTCAAATCTAGCTGTCAATGAACCATACAAGTACACATGACATACCATCCTGAGATAGATAGCATATTTAATTAATGCCAGGTAGTAATAATAATCTAAAGTTAATTCAAAAAGTAGGCAAATTAGAAAATCTTACCACCCAGAGATAAGACACAGTGGATCAAATAAATCCAGGTAGCTAGTCTGGCCATTTTTTCCCCTTTATTCCACTTATTGTCAGAACATAGTGCTGAAATGCAGTCCTCCTCACAGGAACAGGTGTATGTGACTGTCCTCTCCACACTGATTCCACCTTGTTCTTCTGTTAGGGGAGGGCAGCAGGTACTGTTATTTATTGCATATCCACACCCAGATCTTCAGATTCCTATCTCTTTCTTGGTGCTCTTTTTCCTTCCCATTATTAACACCTTCACTGCTGGCAGAGGAATTACTTAACTAGCCTGTGTTATTGGAGAAGTTTAGGACATAAGACAATATTAAAATGGAACAGAGAACAGGAAACATCATTGGAAGTTACAGTCATTTCCAAGTAATGAGGGATTTAAAAAAAAAAAAAAAAACTGCTCCCAAGGAGGTGCACAGTTGCAGGAATAGACTCAAAACCAGTGAAAATAAAATGTATGCAGGGGCGTCGCTAGGGCCTTTTATCCGGGGCCAGGGCCCCGAATCAATATACCACTGCCCCGAACCTCGCTCCAGCAGAAGCCCCAACAACTAGTATCCGATAGGATTCCAACCCCATGGCAAGTGGCAGAGCCACGCAGCACGTCCAGATCACACAGCGCGCTGTGACATCACAACGTCATCAGTGCTGCTGCACCGCCGGACAATTTTTGTTTCTGCGGGAACAGACAAGAGCAGTGCCGGTGCCACTGCAGTGCTTACTCCACTGTACTCACTGGTGCCTGGCACATCCATATTGTTGAAACGGTCGGTCGCCCTCTGACTTATTCTCTGACTGCCAGCCAGGCCTAGGCATAGTCAGTCAGCATTGACTCAGCCAGCCAGAGCCAGCCCAGCCTCTAGTGTTCAGCAGGCAGCACTAGTCAATTCAGCATGAGCCAGCCAGCCCACTGGTATGAGACTGGGGGCAAATTACTTAATGTGGGGCAGTGTGCGGGGGGAAAATTACTTAATGTGGGGCAGTGTGGGGGGGGGATTACTTAATGTGGGGCTGTGTGGGGGCCAAATTACTTACTGTAGGGCAGTGTGGCGGCAAATTACTTAATGTGGGGCAGTGTGGCGGCAAATTACTTAATGTGGGGCAGTGTAGGAGGAAAATTACTTAATGTGGGGCAGTGCGGGGGGCAAATTACTTAATGTGGGGCAGTGTGGAGGGGAAATTACTTAATGTGGGGCAGTGTGGGGAGCAAATTACTTAATGTAGGGCAGTGTAGGAGGCAAATTACTTAATGTGGGGCAGTTCAGGGGGGCAAATTACTTAGTGTGGGGCAGTATGGGGGGAAAATTACTTAATGTGGGGCAGTGTGGGGGGCAACTTACATAATGGGGGCAGTGTGGGGGTAAATTACTTAATTGGGGGGCAGTGTGGGGGGGAAATGACTTAATAGGGGCAGTGTGGGGGGGCAGTATTACAAATGAGGGCATTCTAGAAAGGAATTACTATTGGTGGGACTATAAGCAGTACTATTACGATGGGGAAGATTATCTGTATGGCACTTATTTTTCTTCAGAACAGTATTTGGGGTTATCAGGGAGCACAGCGAGCAGCAGGATAACACTGTGGGGGCTCCAGGGTGTCTGTGTGCCACACTCTGCAGAGATGAGGCGGCTGAGAGAAGTTGACCAGACCGAATCGAGAAGATAATGACAGAGAGGATTGGGGCTTGTGCCCTGGATATTTTTCGACCCTAGCAACGCCCCTGAATGTATGTAAGCAGTGGTGTAACAATTTATACAAAGAGGCAGCAATTTTTTTTACACTGAGCCCAATCCATGGCTACACTCCCCCAGTACTAAGTAATATAATCTGGTCCTACCTTATCCAGGGTGTTGCTGGCGTCTGTGTGATGTCTACTAGATCCAGAACAAGGTCCCTGTGGTGATAGAGAAAAAAAGAATAATCACAAAAGGAAGGGATGGTGACTGTGCTTGGTAAATCACCAGCAGGGGGTGCTGTGCTGGCCTGTAAGACTGAGCCATGCCAATGTATAGCAGGGTAATCTAGGACATTTCCCCTAAGTGCTATCACACAGTTCAAATGCCCACATTGTGGCCCTCATAGTAATGAAGCCCACCTTGTGGCCCCTTCACAATAGTTATGTCCCCCTTGTGGCCCCTTACAGCAGTTATGCCCACCTTTGTTCCTGTCACAGTAGTTAAGCCCACTTTTGTGCCCCCTCACAGTAGTTATGGCCAGATATGTGCCCCCTCAGAGTAGATATGTCCAGATATGTGCCCCTCAAGTAGTTATGGTCAGATATGTGCCCCCTCACAGTAGTTATGCCAGATACGTGCCCCTCACAGTAAGTATGTCAGATATGTGCCCCCTCACAGTGGTTATGGCCAGATATGTGCCCCCTCACAATAGATATGCACAGATATGTGCCGCCTCACAGTAGATATGCACAGATATGTGCCCCCTCAAGTAGTTATGGTCAGATATGTGCCCCCTCACAGTAGTTATGCCAGATACATGCCCCTCACATTAGTTATGCCAGATATGTGCCCCCTCACAGTAGATATGCACAGATATGTGCCCCCTCACAGTAGATATGTGCCCCCTCAAGTAGTTATGGTCAGATATGTGCCCCCTCACAGTAGTTATGCCAGATTCGTGCCCCTCGCAGTAGTTATGCCAGATATGTGCCCGCTCACAGTGGTTATGGCCAGATATGTGCCCCCTCACAGTAGATTTGCACACATATGTGCCCCCTCATAGTAGTTATAGCCAGATATGTGCCCCCTCACAGTAGTTATGCCAGATTTTGGGCCCCCTCACAGTAGTTATGTCCAGATATGTTTCCCCCTCACATTAGTTATGCCAGATTATGTGCCCCCTCACAGTAGTTATGCCCAGATATGTGCCCACTCACAGTATATATGCCCAGATATGTGCCCCCTCACAGTAGTTATGCCCAGATATGTGCCCCCTCACAGTAGATATGCCCACATATGTGCCCACTCACAGTACACATGCCCAGATATATGCCCTTTCACAGTAGTTATGCCCACATATGTGCCCCCTCACAGTAGTTATTCTAGATTTGGTGCCCCCTCAGTAAAGATGCCCACTTTTGTCCCCCCACACTCTAGTGGTTGCCCCCCTTTTGCCTCCAGTCTGCAGCTTTATGGCAAAAAGAAAACACATACTTACCTTCTTCCCTGATGACACGCTGCTAGCTGTGCTGGATGCCGATTCCTGGGCATTCAGTTCTCCTCCCACAGTCTGCAGCACGATGTGCGGCCTGCAGGGGGAGCACCAGACCTCAGAAAAACTGTGAAGCAGGGAGTGGAGAGGGCTCCCTGCTTCCCTCTGGAGACAACAACCCGGCAGTAACAAGAACTGCTGCGTGAGTACATGTGCCCCACCTTGCCTTTGCGCTCCCCCTGCCTCTTTACCCGGAGCGCATATTATACATCATGTTTGAATAGCTCTCTGACGGGGCCCGGCATTGTCACTGTACTTCATGCCGGGCCCCGTCAGAGCGCTCCCATTACATGTGAGTGCAGCGGGCCCCTCTTCCTGCCGGGCCCGGTCGATCATTATGCCCCTGTATGTAAGACAGGAGCATGTCAATAGCTGGTTGATAGAACTAAAACAATATAATGATATAGTCGTCTTCATGGTATTATGTAAAGGCATGTATACAAATAGAATTTATATTTAGCTATAAATATGATGATTGCTCCATCCACACCGACATATACACTTGTATAAAATAGACAGTGTTCACATAGCAGATTTTCCACATGGATCTTAGACTGGATTTTTACACACCAATTCAGCAAGGTATACAATCTCAATGTAGTTCATTTGCATTTTTTTTTCCATGTTTGGGTTGAAAATCAGCATTTGAAAAACAAAAAAGGAAAATGTTAATTATCCTCTGCACTTTCAAAGTTTCCAGCCTGTGCACTGGAAATCTAGTGATTTTTAACTGCTTTTATAAAGGACTATATAGCTAAGTTCTGGAGAGAAAACAGAGAGCAACAACTGGTGGTGATACCTTGATACCTCCAGGGGACCCAGTAGTGTTGGGGCCAACCCAAACCTTGCCATGACAGTTTGCCACAAGTAGCGCAGTCAAGGGCTACTAGTCGAATGCCCCAGTACTCATCTGATAGTCCCAGCGGATCAAGGCAGTCAGGGGCTACTAGTGGAATGCACCAGTACTCATCTGAGGTCAGCCACATGAGAGCGTCAGCAACTGTAAGTGTTCATCTTGTGGGATCTGGCGCAAGCAAGTGACTGTGCTAGTGAGACTGTATCCTGCATTACTAACTAGGAAATTGCTAGTGAGGGACTGTATTTCTGCCTTATTGTACTACTATACTTTGTTGCCATGTCAGTAGACAGAGACTGTGATATGCCTGCTAGTCTTGGGGTATCTGCTAGTCTTGGGGTTGCCAAAATACAGAGGAGTACCTACAGTCCTCCAATACTTTAGGACTCGAATGAGTGCCATTTACAAGATGACTCCTCTTAATGATGAACAGAAAGTTAGTAGGTTGATTGTTCAGTTGGAGGGAGCAGTCGTGGCCTAGCTCTGAGAAGTGTACTGTCGACCGAATTTTAGACAGGCTTGCCAGCATGTTTGACATTCACACACTATCATGGTTAAAATGTGATTCTTTATACTCAAACTAAAGATGGGTAAAAATTTGGAGGTTTTGCTCTGATTTTCCAGGAAGCTTTGCGGGCAATCCAGCATTTGGGACCACTTGATGTACTTAACCCAGAGCAGACTCTCGAAGACTAGTTTGTAGAGAGGGCCAGACTTGATGTAGTAAAAACCAAGCTGAGAGTTCTTGCTTTACAACACCCTGATCCAGACCCAGGTTATAATTGTGCTGTTATGTCTGAACAAAGGGGCAAACCTATAAAGTCTAATGTTAAGAAACAGGATGATAATACTGATGTTGACTTGAAAGAGTTGGTGTTACAGCTTGCCAAAAATGTCGAGGTGTTACAAAAAGAGATATGCGGCCAAAATTAATAATGTGTCATGCCTTGCTTTAGTAGACACTGGGTCACAAGTGACTACTATGCAACTGCCATTCTATCAGCAGCATTGGGCGCTAGATCAGCTAATCCATCCTACTCAGGGTAAGATAAATGGGATTCCAGCAAATCCAAGCCCATAGCATACCAGTGATACTGGAAGCCCACTGTGTAAATTGGTAACAGTGAATTACAAAAGCAAGGCCTAATATTTGTGCATATGCATGATAAAGGTTTTCTATAGTAGTATTGGGGATGAATCTTCTGCAAAATTGTGTGGAAGAATTAATGTGTATACTCCAGCAAGATTTGTAGCCCCTTTGTTTGTTCACAATGTGTTATAGCAAATTGTGAGGTAACTCTGAGGGCATACAAATTTTAGTGATCACAGGAGTGATAGAGTTTACAAGGGAGGAGGCTACCTCTTTCACCCCATCGGCTCTCTGCTGTGCAATTGTAGGGTGCTGACGGCTGCTAATGTAGCCTGCTAACTATGAAATGTAATGAAACTTTATAAAATTAAAAGAATAAAAATGTTTTCCCTCCACTTCCTCCCAGTGTCATGTAACCATAATTTCATTACATACTGAGGAATTGCCCTTTTGCTTTCCTAGAAACCAGTTTCTATTTACCATTTATAATTGGGCATGTCAGTGAGTTTATAGTTGTGTGATTGAACACGTACATAGCTGCAATATAAGGGGTGGATAAGGTGCAGCAGCAAATGTATTTCACATCAGTAATTCAAATTATAACTGTGTTACTGAAGGCAACTGCATTACAGCATCTAGTTTCTAAAGATGTCTGACATTATTGCCAAAAAATTGTAGTCACAAACGAGTTCTAGTGAACACGCGTTATTTTTTTAGTAATATAGCAACATAGTTTATAAGGCTAAAAAAAGACATCTGTCCATCCAGTTCCACCTATTATCCTGCAAGTTCATCCAGAGGAAGGCAAACAAAAAAAGGCTGTAGCACTCACAAAAGCACCAGTGCCTTCTCAAACAGCTGATCGACGAGGGTCTCGGGTGTTAGGCCCCCACTATTAAAATGTCAGAAAACCCTTTTAAATAATCTGAAAACTTTGACTTTGCATAAGCCTAATAATTAGAGTTGAGCGAACACCTGGAAGTTCGGGTTCGATGGGTTCAGCCGAGCTTCACAAAAAAGTTGGAAGTCAATGGGGACCCAAAATGGCCTAAAAATGTAATGGAAAGGGCTAGAGGGCTGCAAAAGGCTGCAAAATGTGCTTAGGAGCATGGCAAGTACTCTGCAAACAAATGTGGATAGGGAAATAACTTAAAATAAAATAAAACAAATAAAAATTAAAAATTATTAACCTGCAACTCGGAGGAGGAGGTGGATGTGGAGTCGGAGGTTGAGGAGGTTGTGAATGTGGTGTTGTAGGTGGAAGCAGCGATGGAGGAGGAGGTAGCCAGCTAACAATGGTTTTTTTTTTTATTGGGGTAGCTCCCAAAATAATGGGACAAATAAATAGAAAGAAATCAAAGAATAAGTGCACTTGAGTACAAGAATGTATGGTTGAGGCGGGTAAAAATGTCTATTCTGCACAAGGTACAGACAAGTTTTGTGGGATCCAAGCCTGGTTCATTTTAATGAACGTGAGCTTGTCCACGTTGGCTGTGGACAGGCGGCTGCGTTTGTCTGTAATGATGCCCCCTGCTGTGCTAAATACACGTTCAGACAATGCACTGGCTGCAGGGCAGGCCAGCACCTCCAAGACATAAAGGGAAAACTCAGGCCATGTGGACAATTTGGAGACCCAGAAGTTGAATGAAGCAGAACTATCAGTCAGTATGTGTAAGCGTGTGCACACATAATGTTCCACCATGTTGTTCAAATGCTGCCTCCTGCTAAGACATTCCATCAGCTGGTGGTGCCGGTTGCTGTGGCGTGGTGACAAAGCTTTTCCACATTTCGGCCATCCTAACCTTGCCTTGTGAGGTGCTGGCCGTGACCCAGCTGCGTTGGCGGCCTCTTCCTCCTCCACCTCTGCCTTCGCCTTGTGCTTCCACTTGTCCCCTGGTGTCAGTTGGGAATGCCCTCAGGAGAGCGTCTCCCTGCGTGTGCTTGTAGTCACGCATCTTTCTATCATGCTCCAGTGAGGGAATTAAGGATGGCACATTGTCTTTGTAATGGGGATCCAGCAGGGTGGCAACCCAGTAGTCAGCACAAGTTAAAATGTGGGCAACTCTGCGGTCGTTGCGCAGGCACTGCAGCATGTAGTCATTCATGTTCGCCAGGCTGCCCAGAGGTAACGATAAGCTGTCCTCTGTAGGTGGTGTATCGTCTGTGTCCTCCGTATCCCCCTAGCCACGCTCCAGTGATGGCCATGAGCTGCGTTGGGTGCCACCCTGCTGTGAACCAGGTTTCTCCTCCTCTACCTCGTCCTCCAGAACTGTGCCCTGGTTGGCCACATGTGTACCTGTCCTCTGCTGGTTCAGGAACCCACCCTCTGAGCCACTTCTGAATGACTCGCATGAAACCCTAAGAAATGCACCCTCTTCCTCCTCCTCTTCCTCCTGTGCCACATCCTCTTCCATTATCGCCCTAAGTGTTTTTTCAAGGAGACATAGAAGTGGTATTGTAACACTAAGAATGGTGTCATTGGCACTGGCCATGTTGGTTGAATACTTGAAACACCGCAACAAGGCACACAGGTCTCGCATGGTGGCCCACTCATTGGTGGTGAAGTGGTGCTGTTCCACAGAGCGACTGACCCGTGCGTGCTGCAGCTGAAACTCCAATGTCACCTGCTGCTGCTCGCACAGTCTCTTCAGCATATGCAAGATGGAGTGCCACCTGGTGGGCACGGCGCACATGAGGCGGTGAGCGGGAAGGCCGAGTTTACACTGCAGCACAGACAGACGAGCAGCAGCAGGGTGAGAACACTGAAATTGCGCACAGACGAACCGCAGTTTCTGCAGCAGCTCTGACATGTCTGGAATTTCTGCACCACCCAATTCAGCACATGCGCCAGGCAAGGGATGTGCGTCAAACCGTCTAGTCCAAGAACTGCTACAAGATTTCACCATTATCGCACACCACCAGGCCGGGCTTGAGGCTCACTCGCAGCAACCACTCATCGGTCTGTTCTTCAATGCCCCTCCATAGCTCCTGTGCGGTGTGGGGTTTGTCCCCCAAACACATGAGTTTTAAAACCACCTGCTGACGTTTCCCCCTGGCTGTGCTGAAGTTGGTGGTGAAGGTCTTTCGCTGACCGGGTGAGGAGGTGGTAGAAGAGGGGGAGGAGGAAGCGGAGTAGGAGGAGGAGGCAACAGGAGGCAAAGAATAATCATCAGGGGTGGAAGGACATGAGCCAAACCGATATCCGCCGCGGGCCCAACCACGATAACATTTATCCAGTGTACAGTTAGGGAGATATAGCGTCCCTTCCCGTTCTTAATAGTCCATGTATCTGTGGTTATGTGGACGTTGCCACAGATGGCATTGCGCAGTGCCCACTTTATCTTATCCTCCACTTGGTTATGCAGGGAAGGGACGACCCACCTGGAAAAGTAGTGGCGGCTGGGAACGATGTACTGAGGGACAGCCACCGCCTTTAGCTGTTTAAAACAGTCTGTCTCCACCAGACGGAATGACAGCTTTTCAAAGGCCAGTAATTTTGAAATGCTGGAATTCAGGGCTAGGGTTCGAGGGTGGGTAGGTGGGTATTTTCTCTTTCTCTCCAGTGTTTGGGAGATGGAGAGCTGAACGCTTGACATGGTGGAGATGCTTGGTGATGATGACAGAGGAGGTGGTGTTGGTGGCACATCCTCTGTTTGCTTGGTGGCAGGTGCCACTGTGACTCCAGAGGTGGAGGAAGAGGCAGAGACTGCAGCAGAAGAGGAAGCAGGAGGAGCCTGAGACCTTTCCTGGTTTTTAAGGTGTTTACTCCACTGCAGTTCGTGCTTTGCATGTAGATGCAGGTCATGCAGGTTGTGCTCAGGTTTAGAACGTTTATGCCTCACTTCAGGCTCTGATGGCAAGACGTGCAAACCACTCGTGTCTTGTCATGAGGACATTATCTGAAGAACTGCCACGCCAATGAACTCCTTGGAGCTGGCTTTGGTGTGCTAGGTCCCTGCGTGCAGTGGGCAGTAGCAGGCATACTGTCTCAGGGACGGCCACTATGCTTTTGCAGCCTGCTCCCTCTTTTGCTGTGCTGTTGCCTCTCTGCGACCACCGCCTCTTCTTCAGAACTGCACACGTCACTAGCATGAACTTGAGTCCATTCGGGGTCTAGGACCTCATCATCCTCCACATCATCTTCCACCCATTCTTGACCCCTGCCCTCTCGTTGGTCTGCACATTGCAGAAAGCTGCAGCAGTTGGCACCTGTGTTTCATCATCATCAGAGAGGTGCTGCAGTGGTATTCCCATCTCCTCACCCTGCAAAATAAGTGGTTGGGCATCAGTGCATTCAATGTCTTCCACTTCTGGGGCAGGGCTATGTGGATGGCCCCGGGAAACCCTGCCAGCAGAGTCATCAAAAAGCATAAGAGTCTGCTGCATGACTTGGAGCTCAGGCTTCTTGGCTGCTTTGCAAGGGGGTGAAGTGAAAGACTGATGGGCATGGGCTGCAGGTGCCAACTCTGAGCTTTCTGCAGAGGACTAGGTGGGAGATACTGTGAAGAAACTAGTGCCACTGTCCGCCACCCAATCTATCGCCTGTACTTGTTCTGGCCTAACCATCCGTAAAGCGGCATTCGGGCCTACCAAATAACGCTGCAGATTCTGTCTGCAGAACGGCCACATTCTCTCCCAGCAACAGAAGCTCCACCAACACCACCACGACCATTACCACGTCCCTTATTTGATGTTCTCCTCATTATTTGTGTTCACCCACCAAACCAACAGAAGTTTTATCTCAGGTGTCAATTTAACTGCCAAAAGTCAACAATGAAGTTCACTAACAGTAAGGCAGTGCCTGTGTCATAAACAGAATAATTTTTTTTAGGTCACACAACAGTGTAACGGAGCAATTCAGTACAATTACTTACACTATCAACAAAAATTAGATTTTTCAAACCAACAATGTAACAGCAGAGGTTAACAGTTTAATTTGACTGTCAGAAATGCAGCGTACACCGCAAATGTGCTATCTAACACAAAAGCGGTGTTTTTGCAACCAACTATGTAAATGGAGAGTTCAAAGGGTTACTTAAAATGACTGAAATACAGGGTAGCCTCAGATCTGCTATGTATCACATAACCAGTGCAACACTGCAGAAATGCAGTACGTCACCCCAAAAATTATAAAACAGGTTTTCCTGCGTTGTGTGCAAACGTGCTGTATGGCACAACAGTACGGGTTTAATAACCCAACTACAGAAATGCAGTTTTTTACCTTAAAATTTTAAAACAGTTTTTTCTGCGTTGTATGCAAACGTGCTCTATGGCACAACAGTACGGGTTTATTAACCCAACTACAGAAATGCAGTATGTGACCCCAAAAATTATAAAACTTTTTTTTCTGCGTTGTATGCAAATGTATTCTGTGGCACAACAGTACGGGTTTATTAACCCAACTACAGAAATGCAGTTTTTCACCGTAAGATTTTAAAACAGTTTTTTCTGCGTTGTATGCAAACGTGTTCTGTGGCACAACTGTACGGGTTTATTAACCGAACTACAGAAATGCAGTTTTTCACAGTAAAACTGTAAAAAAGTTTTTTCTGCGTTGCATGCAAACGTGCTCTATGGCACAACAGTACGGGTTTATTAACCCAACTACAGAAACGTAGTTTTTCACTGTAAAACTTTAAAACAGTTTTTTCTGCGTTGTATGCAAATGTGCTGTGTGGCACAACAGTACGGGCTTATTACAGCAACTATAGAAATGCACAATGTGACCGCACAATTTTAACTGCTACAGGACCACGGGCGGTCTGCTTTCTCTGGGTTGACGCATCGTTGCGAGACGACGTGCTGATCCCGCCGCGCACTGCTTCATAAGGAGTTGGTCATCAGCCTGCCTGCCAATGATCAGCGCTGACAGGCTGATGACTTTTAAAAAAAACGAACCAAAAGCCATCTAACACATTATATTTATAAATATAATGTGTTAAATGGCTTCTGTGCTCTCTGCTGGGTCCTTTTCGTCGGTTGGACCCTGCAGAGAGCACATGTAACAGTGAGTACACCAAGCACTACACACTTAGCCCCAGATCACCCCCCATCACCCCAATTAACCCCTTGATCCCCCCTTTCAATCACCTGTCAATCACTAGTGAAGGGGAAAAAGTGATCAGTGTAAACTGTCACTTTTTTTTTCACTAGTATTGACTGTTAGGTTTAGTTTAGTTTAGGCAGATTTGGTAGTTAGTTAGCTTCCGTTAGCGCCCAGCCCACCGCACCACAGTCACTGATTCGCTGATCAGCGTAGCGCCACTCAGCATTTGTACTTTTATAATATCTGTAAGTGATCAGAACTGATCACAGTCAGATCTATAATAGTATTAGTGTCACCTTAGTTCGCCCCCCACCCAAGACGCAATGTTTGCCCGATCAGGCCTGATCGGTCGCCCACACGTGTGTTCACCCACGCCCACCCCGCCGCAGTGACAACAATTTTTTATTTTTTTTATCACTGCATAATCACTGCACTAGCGCTGCGGCGATAAAAAATCCATTTTGATCTTTGTTATCAATCGCAGCGGCTTCTCGTACTTTGCTAGCCTCCCATTTGTAAGACAGGCTTGCTCTTTTTCTTGGGTAGTCTCAGGGAATACCCCCTAAATTTAGTTGTTCAAATGGCAAGTAAGGGGTATTCGCCTGAAGAGGCCTAGAGGCTTCTGACCCAGTCGGATGAGGAATGGGAACCCTCATCTGACGAATCTAGCGGGTCAGAATATGAACCTGTAGAAAGCAGTGGCAGTCTCACCCAAAGTTCGGACGAGGAGGTTGAGATCCCTGATACCACCAGGCGTACCCAGCCCTGTGTCGCTAGACCACAGGTTGCGCAGGATCCACTTCAAGGGCAGCAGAGTGGGGCTGGCGCTGTCGGATTATGTGGAGAGGCATACACCAGCAGCGCAGCCCTTCCTGGGCCTAGTACCAGCACTGCCGTAGAACATGGTGAAGTGGCGAGCACCAGAAGGGCAGTTGAAGCTGGTACGGTGGAACGTGCAATAGTTCACCCGTCGCAGCCACCGCACAGACAGGCCCATAGAGCCCCTGAATCCCTGAGGTGCTGGCAAACCCTGATTGTTTTTTTTTTTAAATTCGTTTTATTGAACAAATAGTCAAGTACATTGTCATCCAGATATTGATGTGACATTGTAATATACGTAATTGTACTATTTTGTATTGTACAAAAGCAAAAATGATAAAGTAAACATAAAACAAATAAAACATTTTAACATCTGTGCCGCGTCGGTGTTTTTCCTCCAATGTCTAGAGAAGAGGACTCTATCGCATGAGTAGCATTAACAGTAATGACAGTAGAGATACATCTAGGTCTATTATTTCCCGACTCTACATTATTAATGATTACACATTTCTACTTAGTTCCGTTTGCAGTGCATCTGTCAATCTGCGAGCAGAGTAAAGTGTCTGCGTAGATGAGCACCATGTACCCCACACCTTCTGAAATTTAGTTGCACATCCTCTGTTTTTGTACACAATATTCTCATATGGGATCACTGTGTTGACTAATAGTTTCCATTGTGTCAGTGTGGGTGATCTATCTCCCATCCACCTGATTGCTATTGCCTTTCTTGCCAAGAATAGGGTTTCTCTCAAGAATATCCTAGTATGATGAGGATATACAATCTCGTCTAAAATGCCGAAGAGGCAAACCCTGGGATGAAGTGGTACCGCACATCCCAGTAGATCTGTGAGTAGAGTCACCACCTCCTCCCAGAACTTATGTATATATGAGCAGGCCCATATAAGATGCCAGAAATCAGCGTTTTCTAATGCACACCTATGGCATCTGGAGTGGGTAAGTCTGCCCATCCTGTGAAGCCTCAGTGGTGTTAAGTAACTTTGGTGTATTATGCATAGTTGTATAAACTTATTATTTATAGCTGGCGAGACTAGTGTAGGGGATTCTAAAATATCTTCATTATCTTCATCTACTAAATCTGGAATAACTATCCTACATTTCGACAGTGCCTGCATTGGGTTACCTTTTAATTTGATGCACAGGAGATGGGTGTATAGTGTGGAAATAAAACCACAGGGTCCCTGGGAGCGTATGACTCCTATCATTGGAAATGTAGATAAGAGGACTGGGGTATCACGGTAGTGTGTCTGCATAGCGTGTCTCACCTGAAGAAATCTATAGAATGCAGTTCTAGGGAATTCGTGTCTGCGACTCAGAGACTCAAAGTCATTAAAGACATTATTATTATATAGATCTCCCAGTGTGACCACACCATGTTCCTTCCAAAATACACCATCTTGTAGTGTTAGCATATCAGGGAACATGGGGTTGTCCCATACAGGAGTCTCAGCTAGATCCTTCTCAATTTTATGTATTTGCTTGCATGCTGACCACATCTGAACAGCTACCTTGTGAATAGGTAGTAGTTTACGGGGGAACAATTTAGGTTGTTCTAGTACTGGCCATAACTTAGTGAGATCCAGGTATCTGGCAAGTAGTGATGAGCGGCAGGTGCCATATTCGATTTCGACGAAATTCGCGAATATTCGAATGAATATTCGTTTCATATTCGTCGAAATCGAATATTCGTCATTTTTTCTAGTTATCGCGATTAACATGCGATTTAAATAATCGCATATTGCGATTTGTACTTAAGGCTACTTTCCTATTGGTTTCATATCTAGAATTAGCGAGGATGACGAATATGACGAATGTATTCGTCTATTCCTCAAAACGAAGATAACGAAGTATTCTACATCTTCGTTTTAGCTACCTATTCGTCAACTTCGCTAATTCTAGCAATCAAATAGGAAGGTTGACTATAGAGACAGCTGTGTTAAATTCGCTATGCGATTTTTTTTTTTTTTTAATAAATAGAATACTTATAATAATTTTATCAAGTAATATAATTATTGTATTAAAAAAAAAAATCGCATAGCTGAATTTAACACAGCTGTCTGGTAAGTCAACCTTCCTATTTGATTGCTAGAATTAGCGAATAGCTAAGTTGACGATGACGAGATCGAATAGGTAGCTAAAACGAAGATGTAGAATACTGCTATCTTCGCTTTGAGGAATATGACGAATACATTCGTCATATTCGCTATTCGCTAATTCTACCAAGCCAACCATAACTTCTGTGCTCATGGAGCGTCCCCATCACCATGGGAACGTCTCCATATACTAAAATGTACTGTCGGATTTGAGGAATTACGTTGAAATCGCAATGCGATTAATTCAAGTTATATTAATCGCATTGCGATTTCAACTTAGAGCTGGGTTTATAATGGGTCAGCTTGCTAGAATTAACGAAGTTAACTAATATGGAATATAGCAGCAGTGCTAAGTTGAATTCGCAATGCGATTAATTTAACTTAAAGTATTCGTGATTGCGATTTCAACTTAGCACTGCTAGTGCATAGCTATATTCCATATTCGCTAATTCTAGCCTATGTAAGATAGCAGTGCTAAGTTGTAATCGCAATGCGATTAATATAACTTGAATTAATCGCATTGCGATTTCAACGTAATTCCTCAAACCGACAGTACATTTTAGTATATGGAGATTCTCCCATGGATGGGGACGCTCCACATGAGCACGGAAGTCGGCAGAAGCGGCAATGGGCACTGACTAGAGCAGCCAGGAAGCCAGGAATCCTCAGGACAGGTAAGAACTACTTTTGGGAAGTAGGAAGAAAAAATATAACTAAAAAAAAAAAAAAACGAATATTCGAAATAGCGAATTTATAGCGCTATATTCGAAATATTCGCGAATTAGCGAAGTGCCGATATTCGCTAAAAAAATTCGCTTTTCGAATATTCGCGCTCAACACTACTGGCAAGATGACGCTCATGTCTACATAGGTTGTCTGTTGTTGATATCCAGGACTATATGTTTCTTAGTTGTCCAGCCAAATAATATAGGTATACATCTGGCAGAGACATGCCTCCCTCCTTCTTAGGACGAGTCAGACTCAATATAGATAACTTCGGTCTATTTGTACCCCAGATAAAAGGGGACATTAAAGATGTAAGCTTTTGGAAGAATGTCTTTGGGACTACATAGGGAGCGTGCTGTAATACATATAAGCATTTGGGTAAAAAAATTAATTTATTTAAATTAATTCTCCCAGATACCGAGAGTGGCAACCCTTGCCATATCCTAAATTTGTCTTTGCAGTACTCTAGAATTGGATTTATATTCAATGTGTGAAAGGAGGCAGCATCCCTGGTTATATATACACCCAAGTATTTGTAGCTGGGCACTACAGGTAGTTCTACCCTGGGGAACGCATCATCCAGTAAGTATAGGGGACACAAGGTTGATTTGGACCAATTGATCCGTAATCCAGAGTATTGGCTAAATGTTTCAATTATGGAAATCGCCCTAGGAAGTGTGGATTCTGTTTGGGACATGAACAGCACCATGTCGTCAGCATATAAGCCAACTCTGTCCTCCTGTTCTCCTATGTTAATT
Organism: Bufotes viridis; assembly: GCA_033119425.1. Classification (NCBI taxonomy): domain Eukaryota; kingdom Metazoa; phylum Chordata; class Amphibia; order Anura; family Bufonidae; genus Bufotes; species Bufotes viridis. Next base: position 170,960,332 of record CM065592.1, on the reverse strand, counting down.
CCGCAGAATTGCGAATCCGTTCTAATTCGCATAGCCAATGGCTCTATGGCTAGAGCAAATAACAAATAACAGGGACATCCCTGCCGCGTGCCTCTACCTAAGTCAAAGCTATCTGACATCAACCCATTAACCAATATTTCAGCTCTAGGTTGTTTGTATAGTAATGTTATCCACTTAATAAAATTAGGACCAAATCCGAACTTATGCAATACTTGAAACAAGTAAGGCCACTCAACAGAGTCGAACGCCTTAGCGGTGTCAAGAGATGCTAGTGCCCATTTTTCCCCCTTCTGTATTCCAATCTGGGTTATCACTTGTACCCGTCTGATGTTATCAGTAGTAGATCTACCGGGCAAGAATCCAAACTGATCCGGATGAACCAACGTGCTCGCCACTCTTCTGAGGCGCATGGCTAAAATTTTTGCTTTGATTTTATAATCGATATTCAGTAATGAATCGGTCGGTATGATCCACACTCGTCTGGATCCTTGCCCGGTTTAAGGAGAATCACAATGGTAGCATCATACAGAGATGGAGGTAAGCCTCCCCTATGAAATGCATCTTCAAACATACGTATAAGTAATGGGTTGATGTGAGCAGCATATTCAACATAGACTTCTAAAGGTAGTCCGTCGGGGCCTGGTGATTTACCTCTGGCTAATTGCGCTATTGCATCTGCTAATTCCTGGGCCGTTATGGGGGCCTCTAAGTCATTCACTGCTTCCTGTGTTAATGTGGGGAATACTAGGTCATCCAGATAGCGTATAACCTCGTCTGTCTCATAGTTATCTCTGGTTTCGTAGAGATCTTTGTAAAATTCTTGGAATCTGCCTGCTATATGTTCAGGCTCTGTTAGGATCTGGCCGTCCAAGGCCTTAATACGAAGCACCATCGGGGATGCCTGATTTTGTCTAACTATATGAGCTAGCAATTTGCTGGACTGGTTTCCGAATTCAAAGTATGATTGCTTTGTGAAGAACATTTTACGTTGGGCTTTTTTTTTTAGTAGGGTCAGATATTGTCTCCCCATAGACAGCCAAGATTCTCTATTCAAATCAGTAGGGTCAGCAATATGTTCCGCTTCTAGCCTAGAGCAGTTCGCTGCTATTCTTTCCTCCTGTCTAGCCGCTGATTTTTTTATAAAAGATATGGTGGATCTTAGGCATCCCCTCAGGTAAGCTTTCATGGTTTTCCATAATAGCGAGTAGTTAGTAATTCCGCCATGTCCCTCTATAAAGGCCTGTAATTGGTCAGGAATGCGATCAGAAGGTCCAAACATGGACAACCAAAAGGGATTTATCCGTGTGGAGCGTCTGATCCCAGTCCCCCCTGTCCGCAATACCAGTTGTAGCGGTGAATGATCGGATATACCTCTCGGTCCGTATTTTATATTATCATAAGTCATTGCACACATAAGCGAGTTACCAAAAGCGTAGTCAAGTCGTGACAGGGCGTTATGGCTGGTTGAGTGGCATGAGTATTGTTTAGTGTGTGGAAATTTCATTCCCCACATGTCTATCCAGCCTATCTCTTTCGTCAGTGTGGCCAGGGATGTCGCGGTACTATTCCGGTTTTCAGTTCCCTCAACTGAATGGTATCTATCTAAGTCTCTATCCATTGTCATATTAAAGTCACCCATACAGATCACTCGGGCCGAGGTATATGAGGCTGCAAAGCTTACAGCTTGCTGAACAATCTGGAGTGCGGAGGGTGGCGGTATGTATATACCCATGATGACATATAGTACGCAATTAATGTAGGCAGCTACGAACACGTATCTTCCAGCTGGATCCATCTGACTAGCCTCAATCTCCCATCTGAGTGATTTATGCACTAGCAGTGCCACCCCTCTAGACAGATTAGAATAGTATGAGTGTTGCGCCCATTGGACCCAGGGTTTGTGAGTCCTTCTAGTGGTATCTGCTGTTAGATGGGTTTCCTGCAAGCATAGTATATGTGGGTTGAATCCCCTAATTGCAGAAAATACCATAGTACGCTTTCTGATGCTGCCCAGTCCCCTAATGTTCCAAGATATTATACGTATTTCAGACATATCGATCCAATAAAAGTAATCTTAATGCTTCTATACCCCATCTCCTGTGTTTTTCTCCTCTGTTTTTCCACCCAGTCATATTCCCTTTGAAAACATTTCAATTCGTCCCTTCCGATTCGGCGCATATTGTATAACATTAAAACATTGAAAAAGAACATGTAGTGGGTGAAGAGCGTCTGCATAATGCACCTCTGAAACCTCAATAGTGTACTTAGTTGCTAGGTGTAAGACGCTTCACCGGTTGTGTGGCACTATAAAGTAACAGGGAGTGCGAATGGTGAATCACCAATGGCACTGTAGAACATATATCTTACTTATAGATATGTAACATAACAACTATGGACTCCTTCCCTAACTTCCATACAATAACCATCCAGAACTGGAACCCAACTGTGCCATCTAATAAGGGTACTACAGACATTCAAACAGTTTTAGCGATGCTAATAAAAGTGGTATCTTCTTTTCTATTGCACCTGTTGCTTCAATTCTTTATCTATCACAGCCGACCTGTTCTATCTAACAGGGCTTGGGTCCGGAGCTCAGCTAAGTGCGTCCGCTCATGTCGGCTTCCGGCCATGCCCCCTGGCAAACCCTGATTGTTAGCCCCCATCTTCAGCCGCACCATTAGTTCATCCTTTCACCGCCCAGTCAGGAGTTCGAGTGGAGACAGCTCAGATCAGATCGGCACTGGGTTTTTTTGAGCTGTTCTTCACTGCGGAGCTCTTTGACCTAGTCGTGGGAGAAACAAATCGGTATGCCACTCAATTTATAACCGCCAACCCGGGAAGCTCTTATGCCCAGTCTCTCCGGTGGAAACCAGTCCAAGTTTCCTAATTTAAAACTTTTCTGGGCCTTCTCCTCAACATGGGTCTAACAAAATAGCATGAATTGCGGTCATATCGGTCCACGAACCCAATTCATCACATGCCCATGTTCTCTGCTGCCATGTCCAGGGCACGATTTAAGACCATCCTGCATTTCCTGCACTTTAGCGATAACAGCACCACTCGTCCCAGAGGCCACCCAGCTTTTGACGAGCTCCATAAAATTCGGCCCCTCATAGACCACTTTAACACCAAATATGCAGATTTGTATACCACTGAGCAAAACATCTGCGTAGACGAGTCCCTAATACATTTTACCGGGCGCCTTGGCTTCAAACAATACATCCCATATGTATGGGGTCAAATTGTAAAAGCTCTGTGAAAGGTCCACAGGCTATACCCACAAATTTTGTGTCTATGAGGGTAAAGATCAGACCCTGGAGCCGGTCGGTTGACTACTTGGGGAGCAGTGGGAAGACAGTCTGGGACTTGGTGTCACCCTTATTCGACAAGGGGTACCATCTTTATGTGGACAATTTCTACACAAGTGTGCCCCTCTTCAGGCATTTATTCCTAGAACAGATTGGCTGCTGTGGCACCGCGCAACCTAGTTTCCGGGGTTTCCCCCAACGGCTCGTTACCATCCGTCTGGCAAGGGGGGAGAGGGCTGCCTTGTGTAACCAAGAACTTCTCGCGGTGAAATGGAGAGACAAAAGTGACGTTTACATGCTCTCCTCCATTCACGCAGACACGACAATCCAAATTGAACAGGCAACCAGTGTCATTGAAAAGCCCCTCTCGATCCACGACTATAATTTGCTCATGGGAGGGGTGGACTCCAATGACCAGATGTTGGCCCCATATTTGCTTTCCCGAAAGACCAGACGTTGGTATAAGAAGGTGTCTGTATATCTAATTCAATTGGCTATATATAATAGTATTGTTCTCTACAGTAAGGCTGGGAGAACAGGATCCTTCCTCAAATTTCAGGAAGAGATCAAGAACCTCCAGTATCCAGGAGGTTCCGTGGCCCCAACCACCAGTGTAGTGAGCCGTCTACACGAGCAACACTTTCCCAGTGTCGTTGCTGTTACCTCAACCCAACTGCCACCCCGAAAAAGATGTCGTGTCTGTAGCAGGAGTGGAATAAGGCGTGTCACCCGCTATTTCTGTCCCGACTGCCCTAACCACCCTGCCCTATGCCTAGGGGAGTGTTTCCGGAAGTACCACACTTAGGTACACTTAGGGACGTAGGGACCGCAGGACACCGGTAGTTTTTACACTCAGGATCAAGGGTCTCTCAGGATACTAGGTTTTGAGAGACCCTAACACACAAGGGTGCTAGTGTGCTACTGCAGCTATGTGAAACAGTAGAAACGTCTCCTTTCACTTCGGATAAAGTGCATAATGTAATTCGCACCATCTCTGTGCGATTTACACTTTACACATTGTCCCATGGGAAAGGAGAGGTTTCTGCAAGGGAAATAAACAGTGAACAAAAAAACAAAAACATTTAAACAGGTAGCAAGAAAAGAAATCTTGAGTTAGTTTAGGTTTTAAAAGTTTTATGATGTTCAGGTTTATAAAGTTCGTAACATTCAAATTTATGAGCCTGCTGCTTGTTTTTTCTTCTTTTTTTTTTTTTTACTAACCACCCTTTATTTTCCAGGTAGACCAACCGACGAAAACACTGCAGCACTAATGTGCATTCTGAGAGAAGCATTGCTCTGCTGTCAGAAGACACGTGAAGTCGGTGTATGCGACGCTGCAGGACGAGATTTCTTCTCAACAGTACAGGTACGTTTGCCCAGGCATATGAGCTGAGGAGAGGTGTTGGAGTTCATATGCTTTGGCAAACACTTTGTATCAAAAATCTGGCAAAGATATCTTCCTCCACAATGATCGATTGATCGATGTGAATGGAGAAATCACGTTTGCCAGGACATAGGAGCTGAAGTGGGTATGGATGTTTGGGCGGAGCCCCTATGTCCTGGCAATCGCCAGGCCCTTCTTTTTTTTTAGATCGATGCGAATTAAGAAATCTGTGCCGTTCATTTTTTCTTTCAGCCCAGAGGCTGAACGGAAAACAAAATATCATTACCCGTATGCTCCATATAAGGAGAATAGCAGAAACTCCTAATGCTGGCCATACATGTAATGATTGCGGAGACCCTCAAATGCCAGCAGTAAAAAACCTTACATGTGACCCCATTTTGGAAAGAAGACACCCCAAGCTATTCGCTGAGGGGCCTATTGAGTCCATGAAAGATTGAACTTTTTGTCACAAGTTAGCGTAAAGGGAGACTTTGTGAGAAAAAACTAAAAAAGTTTCATATTCCACTAACTCGTGACAAAAAATTAAATTTTACATGAACTCGCCATGCTCCTCACAGAATACCTTGGGGTGTCTTCTTTCTAAAATGGGGTCACATGTGGGGTATTTATACTGGCATTTTAGGGGCCCTAAAGCGTGAGAAGAAAAATGCGTAAAAATGACCTCCTAAAAGGTACTCATTGGAATTAGGGCCCCTTTGCACATCTTGGCTGTAAAAAAGTGTCACACATGTGGTATCGCCGTACTCAGGAGAAGTAGAGCAATGTGTTTTGGGGTGTATTTTTACATATACCCATGCTGGGTGAGAGAAATATCTCTGTAAATTGACAACTTTGTAAATGACAACTTTTTCCATTTTTTTATACAGAGATATTTTTCACACACAGTATGGGCATATATAAAAATACACCCCAAAACACATTGCCCTACTTCTCCTGAGTACGGCGATACCACATGAGTGACACTTTTTTGCAGCCAAGATACGCAAAGGGGCCCTAATGAGTACCTGAGTACCTGGTGTATTTTTACATATACCCATGCTGGATGAGAGAAATATCTCTGTAAATTGACAACTATGTATAAAAAAATGGAAAAAGTTGTCATTTACAGAGATATTTCTCACACCCAGCATGGGTATATGTAAAAATACACCCCAAAACACATTGCCAAGATACGCAAAGGGGCCCTAATGAGTACCTGAGTACCTGGTGTATTTTTACATATACCCATGCTGGATGAGAGAAATATCTCTGTAAATTGACAACTATGTATAAAAAAATGGAAAAAGTTGTCATTTACAGAGATATTTCTCACACCCAGCATGGGTATATGTAAAAATACACCCCAAAACACATTGCCCTACTTCTCCTGAGTACGGCGATACCACATGTGTGACACTTTTTTGCAGCCAAGATGCGCAAAGGTGCCCTAATTCCATTGATTACCTTTAGGATTTCACAGGGCATTTGTTTACGCATTTGGATTCCAGACTTCTTTTCACGCTTTAGGGGCCCCTAAAATGCCAGGGCAGTAAAAATACCCCACGAGTGACCCCATTTTAGAAAGTAGACACCCCAAGGTATTCCATGAGGGGCATAGTGAGTTCATGGAAGCTTTTATTTTTTGTCACAAGTTAGCGGAAAATGACATTTTTTGAAAAAAAAATTAAAAATTCCATTTCCGCTAACTTGTGACAAAAAAATAAAAACTTCAATTAACTCACTATGCCCATCAGCGAATACCTTAGGGTGTCTTCTTTCCGAAATGGGGTCATTTGTGGGGTGTTTCTACTGTCTGGGCATTGTAGTGCCTTAGGAAACATAACAGGTGCTCAGAAAGTCAAAATGTGGAAATTCAAAGTCTCATATTCCACTAACTTGTGACAAAAAATAAAATTTTACATGAGCTCACCATATCCCTCACGGAATAACATTCTTTCTAAAATGGGGTCACATGTCAGGTGTTTGTACTGCCCTGGCATTTGAAGGTCTCCTCAATCATTACACGTATGGCCAGCATTAGAAGTTTCTGCTATTCTCCTTATATTGAGCATACGGTAATCAGATTCTTTTTTTTCCGTTCAGCCTCTGGGCTGAAAAAAATAAATAAAATTAAACGGCACAGATTTTTTCATTTGCATCGATCAATGTGTATGAAAAAATCTCTGCCAAAATCAGTGACTGCGGCGCGGTGGGCTGGGCGCTAGCTAACTAACTGGCGGTGATAAGGGCCCCATTCACACGTCCGCAATTTTGTTTGTGGAACGGAATTGCGGACCCATTCATTTCTATGGGGACAGACTTTGTCCCGCTCGGATCCGGAATTGCGGATCCGCACTTCCAGGTCTGCGCTTCCATTCCGCAAAAATATAAAACATGTCCTATTCTTGTCCACAATTGCGGACAAGAAAAGGCATTTTCTATATAGTTCTGGCAATGTGCGGATCTGCAAAATGTGGAAAGCACATTGCCGGTGTCCATGTTTTGCGGATCCGCGGATCCGTGGATCCGCAAAACAGATATGGACATGTGAATGGAGCCTTACAGGGGGGTGATCAGTGACAGGGGGGTGATCAGGGAGTCTATATGGGGTAATCAGGGGTTAACAAGGGGTTAATAAGTGACAGGGGGGAGGGGGGGTAGTGTGGTGCTTTGTGCTACTTTACATAGCTACCTGGTCCTCTGGTGGTCGATCCCAGCAAATGGGACCACCAGAGGACCAGGTAGCAGGTATATTAGACGCTGTTAACAAAACAGCGTCTGATATACATGTTTGATGCGATCTACAGCCTGCCAGCGATTAATTATCGATGGCAGTCTGCAGTATAACTTGCGATCTTTAATTTGCTGTTCACAGCAAATCTCGCCTCTCGCGAGATGACGCGCTGCCGCGTCGAGGAGGGACAGACCTGCTGCCGCCTGGACGCAGCCCTGCGTTAGGCGGTTGGCAGGTGGTTAAAATAGGTTTTTCAGCGGTGTATGCAAATGTGCTCTGTGGTACGACAGTCGGATTTGTTCCCCCAACTACAGAAATGCACTATGTCACCCCTAAATTATAAAATAGGTAATGTAGGGGGACTTGACCTGCCAAAAAAAGGAATTTTTCCTCCACTGAGCTACCAAAAAATAATTAGACTGATGTCCTTGGCAGGCTGGCACACATGCAGGTCACATGCAGTTCCAAAGGCACTGCAGTTGCTAAAATGGTCGCCAACCCCCACGTCAGAAACAGATGGATTAAAAATTATTTTACAGTATCACTGGGCTCAGGGCTGGTTACAAATATGTGGCATAGCACCCTCAATACTTGCTGTGGTTTGAAAAGTTAACACCGCCAAGTTCAACAGATTTCTTCCCTAATCTGTCTCTCACAGAAGCGGCAGCATCCTTTCCCTACACTGAGAAGAGCAGAGTGACGTGCGGCACTACGTGACTCCAGCTTAAATAGAGGCTGGGTCACATGCTGATTGTGAGCAAGCTGAACTCTCACCTGGCCAAATTCCTGGAGGTGCAGTTGATGCTGTACTAATTACTTGTGGGGAAATGTGGAGCAGTTCCACATTGTTACCAAAATTTAATTGGCCATGTGTGAGATTTTGAATGCACCAGAGATAATGTGGAGAAATTTAAATCAGAGTTTGATGGGTGGGCTTGCAGGGTTGGCTCTGTTACTCAGCGATTGCATGGAGCCACCCCAGTGACTCTAGATGACAAGGTTCAGGCATGTCCGGTTCATTTTATAAAAACGGCTATGAGTTAAAAACAACAGTCATAAATTGCATGAATTGCATGATGAGAGCAGCAGTAGCATGCAATTAGTTACATAGCCCAAATCTGATGACAGTTTCGTTTCAGTAACGTTTTATTGATTAGACTAGATGCCATAAACAAGTTTCATAGTTTAAGGCTCATTCCTACACATTCCATAAACTCACACGCAGGTAGTTATTTCTGACATCATGACAAACATTTTTGGCCAAAAATTATGTACTCCTAGTTCAAACTTTGTTTATTTCTTTTCAAAGACTGGGGGCAAACATAAGTGTCAAGTTCAATTTCCTCCATAGTCATCTAAACTACTTCCCCCAAATCTTGGAACTCTGAGTAAAGAGCAAGGAGAATGTCTCCACCTTGACATTAAGTGCGTAATAAACAGATTTCAAGGCAGGTGGAACATAAACATTAACAGCAGTCCAAAAAGAGAACATTTGTCTCAAACAATTAGTTATATACAGAACTATTGATTCTTTGGTTCATTTAAACACTTCCCGACTAGTGTTGAGCGAACAGTTCGAGCATAGTTCGGGTCCGTACCGAATTTTGGGGTGTTCGTGACACGGACCCGAACCCGAACTTTTTCGTAAAAGTTCGGGTTCGGGTTCGTCGTTCGGCATGTATTTTGGCGCATTTTGAAAGGCTGCAAAGCAGCCAATCAACATGCATCATACTACTTGCCCTAAGATGCCATCGCAGCCATGCCTACTATTGGCAAGGCTGTGATTGGCCAAGTGCAGCATGTGACTCAGCCTCTTTATAAGCTTGTGCGCACGTCGGGACGTGCTCACTCCCGATGTGAATAGAACAGGGATAGACGCAGCTGATGCTAGGGCGAGAATAGGCAGGGATAATTGAATAACTGGAAGCAAATTTCTCTCCTCCACCTGTGATTCATCTGAACAACTGCAGCTGAGCTGCTTTTTGATAGGGATTGGCTATTTTTAGAGTGGCCAGAGTGATTTTCCATCCACATGTACCTGGGCTGACCGCCGGCCGCCATTTTGCGACTTGTAGTGCTGCAGCAGAAGCTGCCACAGTGTGCATTCCAAAGCTCCAAACAAGTCAGACATCTACACCTGGGATTCAGACCAATAGCGATTTAGCAGCACAGTCCAAGGCTATTTTTTTAAAGGTTGTGCAGACCATTTTGTGGCACATGTTACTGGGCTGATAGGCGGCGGCCATCTTGGGACTAGTGCTGCAGCACAATCTCTCCCAACGTCCATTAATCACTTGTAATAGTGGTCTGTGCCATAGAAATCCTACATCAGGGACTTGGGTGTGCTTGTGTCACCCCTACTAATACCAGTCCACCTGTAATCCATACAGTGAAAAGCCATAAAGTATTCCAGTGAGGGAATTTTTTTTATTTAAAAAGGCCAAGTTAGTTTATCTGGCGCTCAATATACTAGATACAGTTAGGCTCATGCGTTTCATACATCTGGAATTAGCAAACTAATGTGCTGGGGTTGGGAAAACATATATGTACCCATACTAGAATCTGTCAAAGAAAGCGGTACTCACATATAACAGTCATTCCATCTGTAATCCATACAGTCAAAAGACTGAAAGTATTCCAGTGAGGGAATTTTTTTTATTTAAAAAGGCCAAGTTAGTTTATCTGGCGTTCAATATACTAGATACAGTTAGGCCCATGCTTTCATACATCTGGAATTAGCAAACTAATGTGCTGGGGTTGGGAAAACATATATGTACCCATACTAGAATCTGTCAAAGAAAGCGGTACTCACATATAACAGTCATTCCATCTGTAATCCATACAGTCAAAAGACTGAAAGTATTCCAGTGAGGGAATTTTTTTATTTAAAAAGGCCAAGTTAGTTTATCTGGCGTTCAATATACTAGATACAGTTAGGCTCATGCTTTCATACATCTGGAATTAGCAAACTAATGTGCTGGGGTTGGGAAAACATATATGTACCCATACTAGAATCTGTCAAAGAAAGCGGTACTCACATATAACAAGTCATTCCATCTGTAATCCATACAGTCAAAAGACTGGAAAGTATTCCAGTGAGGGAATTTTTTTATTTAAAAAGGCCAAGTTAGTTTATCTGGCGTTCAATATACTAGATACAGTTAGGCCTGCGTTTCATACATCTGGAATTAGCAAACTAATGTGCTGGGGTTGGGAAAACATATATGTACCCATACTAGAATCTGTCAAAGAAAGCGGTACTCACATATAACAAGTCATTCCATCTGTAATCCATACAGTCAAAAGACTGAAAGTATTCCAGTGAGGGAATTTTTTTTATTTAAAAAGGCCAAGTTAGTTTATCTGGCGCTCAATATACTAGATACAGTTAGGCTCATGCGTTTCATACATCTGGAATTAGCAAACTAATGTGCTGGGGTTGGGAAAACATATATGTACCCATACTAGAATCTGTCAAAGAAAGCGGTACTCACATATAACAGTCATTCCATCTGTAATCCATACAGTCAAAAGACTGAAAGTATTCCAGTGAGGGAATTTTTTTATTTAAAAAGGCCAAGTTAGTTTATCTGGCGCTCAATATACTAGATACAGTTAGGCCTGCGTTTCATACATCTGGAATTAGCAAACTAATGTGCTGGGGTTGGGAAAACATATATGTACCCATACTAGAATCTGTCAAAGAAAGCGGTACTCACATATAACAGTCATTCCATCTGTAATCCATACAGTCAAAAGACTGAAAGTATTCCAGTGAGGGAATTTTTTTATTTAAAAAGGCCAAGTTAGTTTATCTGGCGTTCAATATACTAGATACAGTTAGGCCTGCGTTTCATACATCTGGAATTAGCAAACTAATGTGCTGGGGTTGGGAAAATATATATGTACCCATACTAGAATCTGTCAAAGAAAGCGGTACTCACATATAACAGTCATTCCATCTGTAATCCATACAGTCAAAAGACTGAAAGTATTCCAGTGAGGGAATTTTTTTATTTAAAAAAGGCCAAGTTAGTTTATCTGGCGTTCAATATACTAGATACAGTTAGGCCTGCGTTTCATACATCTGGAATTAGCAAACTAATGTGCTGGGGTTGGGAAAACATATATGTACCCATACTAGAATCTGTCAAAGAAAGCGGTACTCACATATAACAGTCATTCCATCTGTAATCCATACAGTCAAAAAGACTGAAAGTATTCCAGTGAGGGGATTTTGCTTATAAAAAATAATATATTTCATTGTGGTGCGAGTTGAATCGCAACAATGAAGAAAAATACTATTAAGGGACGAGGACGCGGTCGTGGTGGTGTCCGTGGAGCCTCTGTTGCTGGTAGAGGGCGTGGCCGTTCGGCCCCAGGCGCACACAGTAGGGAGCGAACTCCCTCAACTAGCCGGCAGAATGTACCGCAATATCTCGTGGGGCCCAATGCCGCTCTTAGGATGGTAAGGCCTGAGCAGGTACAGGCATTAATCGATTGGGTGGCCGACAGTGCTTCCAGCACGTTCACCACATGGTCTTCCACCAGTCTTCTGCGGAGCGCACAGGTGGCACCTGAAAACCAAGCCCATCAGTCTGTCACATCACCCCCAAGCATATCAGGGAAGCGGTCTGAGCCACAAGTTATGCAGCAGTCTCTTCTTCTGTTTGAAGACTCTGCTTCAGGGTTTCCCAGGGGCGTCCACCTAGCCCTTCCCCAGTGGAGGAAGACATACCATGCACTGACGCACAGCCACTTATGTCTCAGATGAAGAGGACATGGGAATACCACCACAGCAGAGTCACCGACTCTCTGATGATGACTGAAACACAGGTGCCCACTGCCGCGTCTTTTTGCAGTGTGCAGACTGAACAGGAGGAGGTCAGGGAGGGAGACTGGGTGGAAGACGATGCAGAGGACGATGAGGTCTTAGACCCCATGGACTGAAGGTCGTGGCGATGACTTTCACAGTTCAGAGGAAGAGGTAGTGGTGAGACCGAGACAACAGCGAAGCCAAAGAGGAGCAGGGGCCAAAGCAGACGAGCCGCCGCCCCAGGAGTTCGCCTGCTACTGGACATCGCCAACAGGGACCCAGCCCCACAAAGGCAGCTTCAAAGAGTTCCCTGGCATGGCACTTCTTTAAACAATGTCCTGACCGACAAGACCAGAGTGACTTGCACGCTCTGCCATCAGAGCCTGAGGCGAGGCATTAACGTTCTGAACCTCAGCACAACCTGCATGACCAGGCATCTACATGCAAGCATGAACTGCAGTGGAGTACACACCTTAAAAACCAGGCACTCGCTGAGGCTCCCCTGCTCCCTCTACCGCTGCTGCCTCGGCTTCCGCCTCGAGAGGAATGTTGCCACCTGCCGAGCAGCAAACAGAGGATGTGCCACCGACACCACCACCACCGCCACCGTCAACTAGCGTCTCCACTATATCACACAGCAGCGTTCAGCTCTCCATATCTCAAACCTTAGAGAGGAAGCGCAAATTCCCCCGAGTCACCCTCGGGCCCTTGGCCTGAGCGCCAGCATTTCTAAACTGCTGGCCTTTGAAATGCTGTCATTCCGGCTGGTGGACACAGACAGCTTCAAACAGCTGATGGCCATGGCTGTCCCGCAGTATGTGGTTCCCAGCCGCCACTACTTCTCCAAGACAGCCGTGCCTTCCCTGCACATGCAAGTGTCCGATAAAATCAAGTGTGCACTGCGCAGCGCCATTTGTGGCAAGGTCCACCTAACCACAGATACGTGGACCAGTAAGCACGGCCAGGGACGCTATATCTCACTAACTGCACACTGGATGAATGTAGTGGCGGCTGGGCCCCGGCGGACAGTTCCTTGGCGCACGTCCTTCCGCCCCTAGGATCGCAGGGCATCATTCTCTGCCTCCTGTAGCCTCCTCCTCCTACTCGGCTTCCTCCTCCACTGCTTCCACCAGCTCATCCGGTCAGCCACACACCTTCACCACCAACTTCAGCACAGCCCGGGGTAGACGTCAGCAGGCCATTCTGAAACTCATATGTTTGGGGGACAGGCCCCACAGCGCAAAGGAGTTGTGGCGGGGTATTGAACAACAGACCGACGAGTGGTTTCTGCCGGTGGGCCTCAAGCCAGGCCTGGTGGTATGCGATAATGGGCGAAATCTCGTGGCAGCTCTGGGACTAGCGGTTTGGCGCACATCCCTTGCCTGGCGCATGTGCTGAACTTGGTGGTGCAGAGGTTCATTCACCACTACCCCAACATGTCCAGAGCTGCTGCATAAAGTGCGGGCCGTCTGTGCGCGCTTCCGCCGTTCACATCCTGCCGCTGCTCGCCTGTCTGCGCTACAGCGGAACTTCGGCCTTCCCGCTCACCGCCTCATATGCGGCGTGCCCACCCGGTGGAACTCCACCTTGCACATGCTGGAGGGACTGTGCGAGGCAGCAGCAGGCCATAGTGGAGTTTCAGCTGCAGCACGCTCGCGTCAGTCGTACTGCCGAACAGCACCACTTCACCACCAATGATTGGGCCTCCATGCGAGACCTGTGTGCCCTGCTGCGCTGTTTGAGTACTCCACCAACATGGCCAGTGGCGATGACACTGTTATCAGCGTTACAATACCACTTCTATGTCTCCTTGAGAAAACACTTAGGGCAATGATGTTAGAGGAGGTGGCCCAGGTGGAGGAGGAGGAGGAGGATGAGGGGCTCGTTTCTAGCACTTTCGGGCCAGTCTGTTCAGAAGTGGCTCAGAGGGAGGTTTGTTTAAGCAGCAGAGGACAGGTTCACAAGTCGCCAGCCAAGGCACTGTACTGGAGGACGAGGAGGATGAGGAGGAGGAGGTGGAGGGGGACGAGGATGACGCAAGTTCACAGCGGGGTGGCAGCCCAGGCCCATCACTGGTGCGTGGCTGGGGGATACGGTGGACGATGACGATCGCCTCCCACAGAGGACAGCTTGTCCTTACCCATGGGTAGCCTGGCCCACATGAGCGAATATATGCTCCAATGCCTGCGCTAGCGACAGCAGAGTTGCCCACGTTTTGAACGTGTGCAGACTACTGGGTGGCCACCCTGCTGGATCCCGGTATAAAGACAATGTGCCCACTTTAATTCCTGAACTGGAGCGCGACCGTAAGATGCGCGAGTACAAGCGCTGCGCTGATAGAGGCGCTCTTGAGAGCATTCCCACATGTCACAGGGAACAGGTGGAAGGTGAAGGCAGAGGAGTGGCAAGAGGTCGCCAGCGCAGCTGTGTCACGGCCAGCTCATCTGAGGGCAGGGTTAGCATGGCAGAAATGTGGAAAAGTTTTGTCTCCACGCTACAGCTATCTGCACCGACACCTGATACGGAGCGTGTTAGCAGGAGGCAGCATTTCACTAACATGGTTGAACAGTATCTCTGCACACCCCTCCACATCCTGACGGATGGTTCGACCCCATTCAACTACTGGGTTTCGAAATTGTCCACGTGGCCAGAGTTAGCATGTTATGCCTTGGAGGTGCTTTCCTGCCCGGCGGCCAGCGTTTTATCTGAGCAGCGTATTCAGCACGGCAGGGGCGTCATTACTGACAAGCGCAGCCGCCTGTCCACAGCCAGCGTGGACAAGCTGACCTTCATAAAGATAGACCAGGCATGGATCCCACAGGACCTGTCCCTCCCTTGTGCAGAGTAGTCCTTATTAACTGCCTAAAACATGTCTTGTTGTGCTACGGGCCACTTCTTTATTTGATACAAATTTTATGAAACCCACAGTTGAATGAAACTCTTCTCTGTCTGGGCGCGGGGCCTAACCAGATGAAAGTGGCCGGTTAAACTAACGGGTGACATGAAGCCATAACCTCTGCCATGCTACCTCTGTCTTCTGTCTGGGTGCTGAGGCCTAAGTCAAATAAAGCGGTCTTCTGCTGTGCTGGGGATATGAAGCTAATCTCTGACCTCTCTCCTCTGTCTGGGTCCAAAGGCCTAAATCACTGAAAGAGGCCTTCTCCTGTGGTGTGTGATATGATGCCAGAATATGTGCTGTGGGGCCTCTCTCCTCTTCCTGGGTGCAGGGGTCAAATAAACTAAATTGTGGCCTACTCCTGTGGTGGTTGATATGATGCCTGATTCTCTGATGTGGAACCTCTCTCCTCTGTTTGGGTGAAGGGGTCAAAAGTAACTAAATGGTGGCTTCTCCTGTGGTGGCTGATATGATGCCAGAATATGTGCTGTGGGGCCTCTCTCCTCTTCCTGGGTGCAGGGGTCAAAGTAACTCAATGGTGGCTTCTCCTGTGGTGGCTGATATGATGCCAGAATATGTGCTGTGGTGCCTCTCTCCTCTTCCTGGGTGCAGGGGTCAAAGTAACTCAATGGTGGCTTCTCCTGTGGTGGCTGATATGATGCCAGAATATGTGCTGTGGTGCCTCTCTCCTCTTCCTGGGTGCGGGGTCAAAGTAACTCAATGGTGGCTTCTCCTGTGGTGGCTGATATGATGCCAGAATATGTGCTGTGGGGCCTCTCTCCTCTTCCTGGGTGCAGGGGTCAAAGTAACTCAATGGTGGCTTCTCCTGTGGTGGCTGATATGATGCCAGAATATGTGCTGTGGGGCCTCTCTCCTCTTCCTGGGTGCAGGGGTCAAAGTAACTCAATGGTGGCTTCTCCTGTGGTGGCTGATATGATGCCAGAATATGTGCTGTGGTGCCTCTCTCCTCTTCCTGGGTGCAGGGGTCAAAGTAACTCAATGGTGGCTTCTCCTGTGGTGGCTGATATGATGCCAGAATATGTGCTGTGGTGCCTCTCTCCTCTTCCTGGGTGCAGGGGTCAAAGTAACTCAATGGTGGCTTCTCCTGTGGTGGCTGATATGATGCCAGAATATGTGCTGTGGTGCCTCTCTCCTCTTCCTGGAGTGCAGGGGTCAAAGTAACTCAATGGTGGCTTCTCCTGTGGTGGCTGATATGATGCCAGAATATGTGCTGTGGGGCCTCTCTCCTCTTCCTGGGTGCAGGGGTCAAAGTAACTCAATGGTGGCTTCTCCTGTGGTGGCTGAGTATGATGCCAGAATATGTGCTGTGGGGCCTCTCTCCTCTTCCTGGGTGCAGGGGTCAAAGTAACTCAATGGTGGCTTCTCCTGTGGTGGCTGATATGATGCCAGAATATGTGCTGTGGGGCCTCTCTCCTCTTCCTGGGTGCAGGGGTCAAAGTAACTCAATGGTGGCTTCTCCTGTGGTGGTTGATATGATGCCAGAATATGTGCTGTGGGGCCTCTCTCCTCTTCCTGGGTGCAGGGGTCAAAGTAACTCAATGGTGGCTTCTCCTGTGGTGGCTGATATGATGCCAGAATATGTGCTGTGGTGCCTCTCTCCTCTTCCTGGGTGCAGGGGTCAAAGTAACTCAATGGTGGCTTCTCCTGTGGTGGCTGATATGATGCCAGAATATGTGCTGTGGTGCCTCTCTCCTCTTCCTGGGTGCAGGGGTCAAAGTAACTCAATGGTGGCTTCTCCTGTGGTGGCTGATATGATGCCAGAATATGTGCTGTGGGGCCTCTCTCCTCTTCCTGGGTGCAGGGGTCAAAGTAACTCAATGGTGGCTTCTCCTGTGGTGGCTGATATGATGCCAGAATATGTGCTGTGGTGCCTCTCTCCTCTTCCTGGAGTGCAGGGGTCAAAGTAACTCAATGGTGGCTTCTCCTGTGGTGGCTGATATGATGCCAGAATATGTGCTGTGGGGCCTCTCTCCTCTTCCTGGGTGCAGGGGTCAAAGTAACTCAATGGTGGCTTCTCCTGTGGTGGTTAGTATGATGCCAGAATATGTGCTGTGGGGCCTCTCTCCTCTTCCTGGGTGCAGGGGTCAAAGTAACTCAATGGTGGCTTCTCCTGTGAGTGGCTGATATGATGCCAGAATATGTGCTGTGGTGCCTCTCTCCTCTTCCTGGGTGCAGGGGTCAAAGTAACTAAATGGTGGCTTCTCCTGTGGTGGTTGATATGATGCCTGATTCTCTGCTGTGAAACCTCTCTCCTCCATCTGGGTGTAGGGGTCCAAAGTCTTTCAAAGTCGCCTTCTCCTGTGCTGATTGATATGAAGCTGATGGTTGTGCCATCTGACATGGTTGCCGGGGTCCCATTAAATTGGGGCCTACTCCTGTGGTGGGTGATCTAAATGCCTGATTCTCTGCTTTGAAACCTCTCTCCTCCGTCCGGGTGTAGGGGTCAAAGTCTGTCAAAGTCGCCTTCTCCTGTGCTGATTGATATAAAGCTTATGCTTGTGCCATCTGACATGGTTGCCGGGGTCTGATTCAATGGTGGCCTACTCCTGTGGTGGGTGATCTAAATGCCTGATTCTCTGCTGTGTAACCTCTCTCCTCCGTCTGGGTGTAGGGGTCAAAGTAACTAAATGGTGGCCTACTCCTGTGGTGGGTGATATGATGCCTGGTTCTCTGCTGTGGGACCTCTCTCCTTTGTCTGGGTGCTGTGGTCAAAATAATAGTAAGTGACCTTCTCCATTGGTGGGTGACTTGAAGCCTGATTCTGTGCTATGGGACCTCACTCCAATTAATATTGTTTAATTTTTATTTATTTTATGTTAACTCATCATTTCCCTATCTACATTTGTTTGCAGGGGATTTAACTACATTTTGCTGCCTTTTGCAGCCCTCTAGCCCTTTCCGGGTGTGTTTTACAGCCTTTTAGTGCCCAAAAGTTCGGGTCCCCATTGACTTCTATGGGGTTCGGGTTCGGGATGAAGTTCGGGTCGAGTTCGGATCCCGAACCCGAACATTTTTCGAAAGTTCGGCTGAACTCGTCGAACCCGAACATCCAGGTGTTCGCTCAACTCTATTCCCGACATATGATGTTCTATTACGTCATAGCGAGAAGTGACTTCTCGCAATTTGACATACCATTACATCAAGCTGACCGAGCGGACACAGGAGTGGTGAGCATCCGATCAGTGTAGGGTTCCGGCATCATTGACAGCGTGGAGACCAGATAGAGACCCTTACCGACCACAAACACCTTCTACGCCATGATCAGCGCTGACCGAGCGCTTACACAGGCATCGGGGTTTGCCTTCTACTGAGGTCTAGGAGATCCAGCCTCTGGATACACCAACAGGCAACGCATTACAATACAGATGTATTGTAATGCATTGCAGAGGGCATCAGACCCTTTAAAGTTTGAAGTCCTAGAATGGGACAAAAATAAAAACAAATAACAGTAAAAAAAGTGTTTTTCAAAATAAAAACTAGTTTCAAGTAAAAAAAATATGTGCTCTTTAGTTTAGTTTACCAACATCAGTCATGTGTATATGTATCTTAGCACTATGCAACTGTATTGTACTGTAGAGATGTTTTAAAAATAAACTTCTAATTTATGTATGCCATGTTAGGATTTCAGATTTAGGTGAATACTAAATCCCAACATTTGAAAGAAGACATGGCCAAATACCAACTAAATCACACATGAATTCCATAAAACAAAATGCCTAGATAATTTTAATAAAAAAAATAAAAATAAAAATTATCACATGATCTACTCCCTAACGTGAATGCCATAAAAAATAAAATAAAAACTGTGCCAAAACAACCAATTTTTGGTTACCTTGCCCCATAAAGTGTAATGTTGAATGATCAAAAAAATAATATGTACCCAAAAATGGTACCAATAAAAACATCAACTGTTCACGCAAAAAATGAACCACTACACAAGACAATCGACAGAAAAATAAAAAATAGCTTTCAGAAAATGGAGACACAAAAACATGATTTTTTTCAAAAATGCTTTATTATGTGAAACTGGAACAAAAAACTAAGTAGAACTCTCTGATATTGCCGCATTCGTTACAACTTGCTCTATAAAAAATAGTGCATAATCTAACCTGTCACATTATAAAAAACAAAAAATAAAAACTGTGCCAGAAGAGTTATTTTTTAGTTACCTTGTCTCACAAAACATAATATAGATGTATAAAACATCATATGTACCCCAATATAATATCAATAAAACTGTCACCTTGTCCTGTAGTTTCCAAAATAGGGTCACTTTTCTGGAGTTTCTACTGTAGGAGTACATCAGAGGGTCTTCAAATGGGACATGGTGTCTAAGAACCAGTCCAGCAAAATATTCCCTCCAAAAACAATATGGCGTTCTTTTCCTTTTGCCCTGCTATGTGTTCATACAGCAGTTTACAACCACATATGGGGTTTTGCTGGAAACTGCAGAATCAGGGTAATAGATTTTGAGTTTTGTTTGGCTGTTAACCTTTGCTGTGTTACAGAAAAAATGGATTCAAATCTGCCAAAAAAAAGTACAATTTTAAAATTTTATCTCTATTTTCCTTTAATTCTTGTGGGATATTTAAAGGGTTAACAAAGTTTGTAAAATCGTTTTTGAATAACTTGAGGGGTGTAGTTTCTAAAATGGGGCCATTTATGGGTGGTTTCTATTATGTAAGCCCCACAAAGTGACTTCATAACTGAAGTGGTCCTTAAAAAGTGGGTTTTGGAAATGTTATTAAACATTTTAAGAATTGCTTCTAAAATTCTAAGCCTCCTAATCTCCTAAAATAATAAAATGACATTTACAAAATGTTGCCAGCATAAAGTAGACATATGGGGATGTTAAGTAATAAATATTTTATGAGGCATTACTATTTGTTTTAAAAGCAGAGAAATTGAAATTTTGAAAATTGCTAATTTTTCCAAATTTATGGTAAATTTTGGATTTTCGTTTAATAGATAAAGCTGCGATATGTAAACTCAAACTTACCACTGTCATGAACTACAATGTGTTACGAGAATACAATCTCAGAATGGCTTGAATAATTAAAAGCATTCTAAAGTTACACATAAAGTGACACATGTCAGATTTGCTAAAAATGGCATGGGCAGGAAGGTGAAAACTGGCCCAGGGTAGAAGGGGTTAAAAACTAAGACACTACACTAATAGTATGTGTTACATTCTTTACAAAGTTCAGTATTGCCTCAAATTAAACTAAACAATATGTAAACAAACATTTCTTATTTGTAAAGAATTTGGTCCTGATACACTATTTCTGACTTTATATTTGGAATGTCCACCTTCAAATTTTGTAAAATCAGTCACATAGATAGGCCAGCATAAAAAAATAAAATGTAGACCAGTATAATCTGTCAATCTATAGTGCACATTGTTTAACTACAGTAGATAAGAGCACAGTTAATACTTTATCCATGCAGTTAGAAATGCATATACGTGTAGTTTGCAGTCAATTAACTATTTGTTCCATGTTTAACATTGCCTTGTCCTTGACTTTCATACTTCTCTATATTATTGCCTTTACCCATCTAATTGCACATTCTTACATCAAAACAGGGTGTTTATGAAAAAACATTTATAATAAAGCCGGCTATAGCGTGCCATATATCAATGATTCTAAACAGCCAAACAATCGCTGACAACCTTCTTTTAGTTGACCTGTGTTGACATTCAAAGTCAAATTGTGCAAGTATTTTTTCGGCAAATAAAGGCTTTTTGTCATTTACGACATCTGTGCAGGCATCTCCACTAGTGTTGAGAAAAGTTTTGAAAAATTTGATTCGGCTGCTTTGACAAATTTCACAAAAAAATTATTTGGATTTCTTTGTAAGTAACGGGCGCAATGATGGGGAACAGCGATTGTGCCCCCTGCTCCTACTCACCTTATCTATTTGAGTGCGAAGAGGCTGCTGTGATCATCTTGATTGAAGATACCGCACTAAATCTGGTGCGGTGCATGATGACATCATCACGCTGGCCGGCGTGGTGACATCATGCATTGCCATAGCCAATATTTTGTGTGGGATCTTTAATAAAGATAGTGATCTGGCCTAAAATGATGTATGAGAAAGAAGCCTTTAGGCAATTAAGGATGCAGGACTGTTATACTAAACTAACATTCAACCCCTTGAATAAGTTCATTACTGAACTGAGGGAGGTTTTGGATAGAGGATTTCGTAATGGCTGTATTACTGAGAAACAAGCGTTCTACCTGACACGAAAGGAACCGACTATACCAACTTTTTACCTTCTCCCGAAGGTGCATAAAAATAAGTCTTGCCCCCCTGGTCGACCTATCGTGTCGGGTATCAATGGAATATGTGATCCCATTTGTAAATATATTGAGGCTTTTTTGCATCCACTGGTGGAATCTTTGCCCTCTTATTTGAAGGATTCGGGGATGTGCTTCGGAGGATGGATGGTGTATATCTGGAACCTGGAACATTACTTGCCACATGTGACGTTGAGTCACTGTACACGAGCATCCGCCACTCTGATGGGCTGGCAGCCGTTGGTTTTTCCTGGAGTCATCAAACTTACAATTGGAACATCGTAAGTTTATACTGGAACTGTTGGAATTTGTTTTGTCCCACAACTTCTTTCTTTTTAAAGGTGCGTTTTCCTGCAGCGCCAGGGAGACGGCGATGGGGCGGCGTGCGCACCGTCCTACGCCAATCTTTTCCTGGGGCTGTGGGAGAGACGCATCTTCCTCTCGGACCCCCTGCCAGGGATTGAGCGAGTATTATTTTGGGGAAGATATATTGACGACATCTTGATTATTTGGCGGGGTCCGAGAGTGAATTTCATGATTTTGTGGAGACACTTAATGGTAATAATTTGAATATCAAACTTACCCATAGGACCAGTGAAATGGAGATGGATTTTCTTGATATTCATCTGAGGGTGATGAGTGATGGAAGGATTTGCTCGGATCTCTTCCGTAAAAAACGGCGGTCAATTCTCTCCTTCATGCATCTTCTTCACATCCGCGGAAATTGATAAGAAATATACCAACAGGTCAATTCTTAAGAATTAGGAGGCTGTGCTCTACCTCGGCCGATTTTGAAATTCGGGCAAAGGAACTCCACCAACGTTTCAAACAACGGGGTTATAAAGAGAGATATTAGAGTAGCATATGAAAGAGCTAAGAAGAGCGAACGTGAAGTATTACTCCACCCGAGAGAGGAGCAATCAAAGGGAAATGAAAAGGTGAGATTCATTACGGAATTTAATTCAGGATATGAGGAAGTTAGATTGACCCTGAAAAGTATTGGGATGTCTTACAATTAGACCCCCAACAGAGAATGCTCATTGGCCCCTCTCCTTATTGACTCCACGCAGGTGCAAGAATCTCCGTGACCTGTTGGTTAAGAGCCACTATGAACCCCAGGTGGATAGGATTTTTGGGGCTGGAAAACCGAAGTGGGGCTCGAGGCCCTGTGGCAAATGCATAGCCTGTGATAATATGGATCGGAGTGAGGACTTTTGGAATCAAGGGAACATCTGTAAGTACAAAATCACTCATACAATAACATGTGACACTGTGGGGGTCATTTATTGGGCAGTTTGCCCATGCAAAATGATTTACGTGGGCATGACCTCTAGACCCTTGAAGCGTAGAATCCGAGAGCATATATTGGGCATTGAGGAGCCAAGGATGTGGAGAATATTGAATCCTTACAGTCCATCCCACGACATTTTCATGACCATCACCAATCGGATGGGTCCCTTTTTAGATTTCGGGGCATTGATCGAGTATTTATCTCGAGTAGAGGAGGATTGGAAGAAGGTTTTAGCCCAACGAGAAACTCGTTGGATATACCTCCTGAATACAATGACCCCACTTGGTCTCAATGAGATGAATAGCTTCATTCCGTTCCTATAGAGGTAATCGGGTGTATGAAACCTACATGACGGTCAGGTTTTGAATTTATTTTAACACTTTTATGTTTATGTTTGTGATTTTATCTTTTTAGGCATTTCCATATATGGGTCAAGTTGTGATATTTGGACCTTTACCTCCCCTTATTGAGACTTTTAGGCGGTGGTTTAATTCGGAGACGATGGACTATAAATCATGGAGAACCAACTAACATTTGTGAAAGTCACAGTTATATGCACATTTTTCTTCTGATATGTCTATATAGATTTATATGAATTTTTAAAGAATGAATTATTTTTATATAATGTGTATTTTTATCACAATCCTTCACGCGTGTTCACGAGCACTTTGCACTTTGCACTGGCACTTTTTGTTTCTCCCCTTTTTACTATTCCCCTCCCTTCCCTTTTGTGTAATTTCACACATTCACCTGATACAATGTTTTTAACTTGGTATATTATTCTATTCTTGATATATATTTGTGGTGACAATTTTAGCTTTCCGCTATCATATAGGGTTTTATATGCTTAGGGTTTTCACATATTAACATATTAACATGTTTACAAATGTGTAGATTGGTTCTCCACTATTAAATACTGTATAGAGAGGGTGTGGGCAAAATTTGTTGTTTGCCCTCACCTGTTATGGGAGATTATACCCGGTGCTACATATGCGCATGCGCGGGCCGCGTGCGCTAATAGCTTCCCTTTAGTGAATATACTGGGGCAAAATCCTGTGATGTGCGGGGAATGATCCCATACTATCTACGAGCGGCATTTGTAAATGGATCTGCACTGGGCAGGATAGATATCTTGCTATACAAGTTCCCCGTATCTAGTGTGGGCTGGCCCATAGTGGTTTGCCCACTTCCTTAATGGCGGAATATACTTTACGCTTCATGTGCGCATATGTGGATATGATGCGCCGCTCATTAGAATATCTTTAGTGATTACACCGGGATAAACTCTCGCGATACGTGCGGTCTCCGTTCCATACACCTTTGATTGGTTTAAGAGAATCTAAGGGGAGGGACATGTTCCTATTTAAACTGACCCAGGATATCAACTAATATGCCCCTGGACGAAGCTACGGGCGAAAGCGCGTCGGGCGTTTGTTGTGGACAGTTTACACTGCACTCGGCACTTTAGGTATGTGATGATGTTCTAGGTTGATTAACCATTCTGACATCCATTTGGATTCAATTCCCTCTTACTTGAGGCTATCTCTCCTATGGTGATGAGACCCGTATTTAGGGTATAGTTATCCCATAGGTTTCTCCATTTGGATAGGGTATAGAAATCCAATGGGCATTTCCTAGGAGTGCAACCTTTGGGAGAGTTAACACTGTGCATGAGATTGATTGTTGTAATGCAAATATGCTCTCTCACTGTTTTGCATGTGGTTTCTAACTGTAAATTGTATTTGTGCCGAGGTAGCATTGTACTGTCTTTGTCATCACATTTTTCCTACAATGGGTTGGTGTCATTAATTGATTGCTCATTTATGTGTTTTTAATGGATTATTTAATAAAATTTGGCTATCTTTATATACCATTTGGTGTGGCTTTTTGGTGGTGTGGACATCGCGCAGACACACCTGTGATTAGCGCAGATTTGGTGTTTGGAGGTTAACTATATTCCTGTTGTTTATTGCAGAGGTACTGATTTTGTGTATGTCCAGAATGGACTATCGAGCAAGAGACACCGCTTGGCTTTCCCAAGCAGATTCCGTTTTGGAGTTGATGTGATGACTAGTGATGAATCTGACCGTCGTAATATTGTGGAATTGAAAACATCTTATAGAAACTTATTACATAAACGGACCAGAACCTGGTGGAATCGGTTGACATTGGAGAAATATTTAACGATGGGCTTTATACCACGTGGCCTGCGTGTACAGACTTTCCCCTCATATGGTCGTGATGATGAAGACTTCTGCTCAAAATGGGAGAAGATCTGTAATGACTGTTCACGTAATCTTATGGCAGCCATAGTGGAACTTAATACGAAGATGTTGAACAGTCTAGAGGAAGACATTGGCAGGATTGAGGCGGAAGTGATCACACGGCTAACGGCGAGTGAATTGGAAAATTATAAGAAGGAGATGGATGATCAGTTTGCCTCTTGGGAGAAACAGATTAAAGCAACCAAGAGTAGTAAATTCCAAAGGGATAAATTGGACGCGGAAAAGGATAAAGTTTATAGATGGAAAACCGGCAATGAGGGTTATAGATCACGATCAACATCAGTCTCCTCAACTTTATCAGTGGGAGGAGAACCGAGTAGTGTAAATGGTGCAACCTCAGCAAAGAAATACACAAAGAGGAAGTTTGAGGGTTCCACTCGACAGATGCGTAAAAGACGCCAAGAGGGAGAGAAAATGAACAACATACTCTACAGGTAATTAACCTTTCTGATCATACCTTGACTAAAAACCAATGCAGTGTCTTGAGTAAGGGACTAACCTTTTGCCCTACTACTAAATTTGATTGTTTTACAGCGATAAAAGACCTGCATTTGTTTGCAAGAAATTTGGTTTTTAAGAGGTTGTATGCACAAAAATTGGATCAGAGGTTATCGTCACCTATGGAACAGGAGGCTTTGACTACTCTACTATCACTTTTGGAGGAGCAGGAGGTAGTTGGGGGTAAGTTTCCAACTTCTTTGATTCCTAGATCAGTCAAATTTCCCCTTTTTCATTGTTTCCTGACATCGATTTATTTGTAAGTTTGGTTACTAAGGACCTTGAAAAAATCTCCGGTAGGAGACAGTGGGACAATTGCACCAAAGAGGAAAGAGCAGCCATTAGAGAAATTCAGGGATGGAATGATGTTCTGATCAAACAGGCTGACAAAGGCGGCAACATAGTGATCTGGCCTAAAATGATGTATGAGAAAGAAGCCTTTAGGCAATTAAGGATGCAGGACTGTTATACTAAACTAACATTCAACCCCTTGAATAAGTTCATTACTGAACTGAGGGAGGTTTTGGATAGAGGATTTCGAAATGGCTGTATTACTGAGAAACAAGCGTTCTACCTGACACGAAAGGAACCGACTATACCAACTTTTTACCTTCTCCCGAAGGTGCATAAAAATAAGTCTTGCCCCCTGGTCGACCTATCGTGTCGGGTATCAATGGAATATGTGATCCCATTTGTAAATATATTGAGGCTTTTCTGCATCCACTGGTGGAATCTTTGCCCTCTTATTTGAAGGATTCCGGGGATGTGCTTCGGAGGATGGATGGTGTATATCTGGAACCTGGAACATTACTTGCCACATGTGACGTTGAGTCACTGTACACGAGCATCCGCCACTCTGATGGGCTGGCAGCCGTTGGTTTTTCCTGGAGTCATCAAACTTACAATTGGAACAACGTAAGTTTATACTGGAACTGTTGGAATTTGTTTTGTCCCACAACTTCTTTCTTTTTAAAGGTGCGTTTTCCTGCAGCGCCAGGGAACGGCGATGGGGCGGCGTGCGCACCGTCCTACGCCAATCTTTTCCTGGGGCTGTGGGAGAGACGCATCTTCCTCTCGGACCCCCTGCCAGGGATTGAGCGAGTATTATTTTGGGGAAGATATATTGACGACATCTTGATTATTTGGCGGGGTCCGAGAGTGAATTTCATGATTTTGTGGAGACACTTAATGGTAATAATTTGAATATCAAACTTACCCATAGGACCAGTGAAATGGAGATGGATTTTCTTGATATTCATCTGAGGGTGATGAGTGATGGAAGGATTTGCTCGGATCTCTTCCGTAAAAAACGGCGGTCAATTCTCTCCTTCATGCATCTTCTTCACATCCGCGGAAATTGATAAGAAATATACCAACAGGTCAATTCTTAAGAATTAGGAGGCTGTGCTCTACCTCGGCCGATTTTGAAATTCGGGCAAAGGAACTCCACCAACGTTTCAAACAACGGGGTTATAAAGAGAGAGATATTAGAGTAGCATATGAAAGAGCTAAGAAGAGCGAACGTGAAGTATTACTCCACCCGAGAGGGGAGCAATCAAAGGGAAATGAAAAGGTGAGATTCATTACGGAATTTAATTCAGGATATGAGGAAGTTAGATTGACCCTGAAAAAGTATTGGGATGTCTTACAATTAGACCCCCAACAGAGAATGCTCATTGGCCCCTCTCCTTATTGACTCCACGCAGGTGCAAGAATCTCCGTGACCTGTTGGTTAAGAGCCACTATGAACCCCAGGTGGATAGGATTTTTGGGGCTGGAAAACCGAGAGTGGGGCTCGAGGCCCTGTGGCAAATGCATAGCCTGTGATAATATGGATCGGAGTGAGGACTTTTGGAATCAAGGGAACATCTGTAAGTACAAAATCACTCATACAATAACATGTGACACTGTGGGGGTCATTTATTGGGCAGTTTGCCCATGCAAAATGATTTACGTGGGCATGACCTCTAGACCCTTGAAGCGTAGAATCCGAGAGCATATATTGGGCATTGAGGAGCCAAGGATGTGGAGAATATTGAATCCTTACAGTCCATCCCACGACATTTTCATGACCATCACCAATCGGATGGGTCCCTTTTTAGATTTCGGGGCATTGATCGAGTATTTATCTCGAGTAGAGGAGGGATTGGAAGAAGGTTTTAGCCCAACGAGAAACTCGTTGGATATACCTCCTGAATACAATGACCCCACTTGGTCTCAATGAGATGAATAGCTTCATTCCGTTCCTATAGAGGTAATCGGGTGTATGAAACCTACATGACGGTCAGGTTTTGAATTTATTTTAACACTTTTATGTTTATGTTTGTGATTTTATCTTTTTAGGCATTTCCATATATGGGTCAAGTTGTGATATTTGGACCTTTACCTCCCCTTATTGAGACTTTTAGGCGGTGGTTGAATTCGGAGACGATGGACTATAAATCATGGAGAACCAACTAACATTTGTGAAAGTCACAGTTATATGCACATTTTTCTTCTGATATGTCTATATAGATTTATATGAATTTATAAAGAATGAATTATTTTTATGTAATGTGTATTTTTATCACAATCCTTCACGCGTGTTCACGAGCACTTTGCACTTTGCACTGGCACTTTTTGTTTCTCCCCTTTTTACTATTCCCCTCCCTTCCCTTTTGTGTAATTTCACACATTCACCTGATACAATGTTTTTAACTTGGTATATTATTCTATTCTTGATATATATTTGTGGTGACAATTTTAGCTTTCCGCTATCATATAGGGTTTTATATGCTTAGGGTTTTCACATATTAACATATTAACATGTTTACAAATGTGTAGATTGGTTCTCCACTATTAAATACTGTATAGAGGGTGTGGGCAAAATTTGTTGTTTGCCCTCACCTGTTATGGGAGATTATACCCGGTGCTACATATGCGCATGCGCGGGCCGCGTGCGCTAATAGCTTCCCTTTAGTGAATATACTGGGGCAAAATCCTGTGATGTGCGGGGAATGATCCCATACTATCTACGGGCGGCATTTGTAAATGGATCTGCACTGGGCAGGATAGATATCTTGCTATACAAGTTCCCCGTATCTAGTGTGGGCTAGCCCATAGTGGTTTGCCCACTTCCTTAATGGCGGAATATACTTTACGCTTCATGTGCGCATATGTGGATATGATGCGCGCTCATTAGAATATCTTTAGTGATTACACCGGGATAAACTCTCGCGATACGTGCGGTCTCCGTTCCATACACCTTTGATTGGTTGTAAGAGAATCTAAGGGGAGGGACATGTTCCTATTTAAACTGACCCAGGATATCAACTAATATGCCCCTGGACGAAGCTACGGGCGAAACGCGCGTCGGGCGTTTGTTGTGGACAGTTTACACTGCACTCGGCACTTTAGGTATGTGATGATGTTCTAGGTTGACTAACCATTCTGACATCCATTTGGATTCATTTCCCTCTTACTTGAGGCTATCTCTCCTATGGTGATGAGACCCGTATTTAGGGTATAGTTATCCCATAGGTTTCTCTATTTGGATAGGGTATAGAAATCCAATGGGCATTTCCTAGGAGTGCAACCTTTGGGAGAGTTTACACTGTGCATGAGATTGATTGTTGTAATGCAAATATGCTCTCTCACTGTTTTGCATGTGGTTTCTAACTGTAAATTGTATTTGTGCCGAGGTAGCATTGTACTGTCTTTGTCATCACATTTTTTCCTACAATGGGTTGGTGTCATTAATTGATTGCTCATTTATGTGTTTTTTAATGGATTATTTAATAAAATTTGGCTATCTTTATATACCATTTGGTGTGGCTTTTTTGGTGGTGTGGATATCGCGCAGACACACCTGTGATTGGCGCAGATTTGGTGTTTGGAGGTTTACTTCTCTATATTATTGCCTTTACCCATCTAATTGCACATTCTTACATCAAAACAGGGTGTTTATGAAAAAACATTTATAATAAAGCCGGCTATAGCGTGCCATATATCAATGATTCTAAACAGCCAAACAATCGCTGACAACCTTCTTTTAGTTGACCTGTGTTGACATTCAAAGTCAAATTGTGCAAGTATTTTTTCGGCAAATAAAGGCTTTTTGTCATTTACGACATCTGTGCAGGCATCTCCACTAGTGTTGAGAAAAGTTTTGAAAAATTTGATTCGGCTGCTTTGACAAATTTCACAAAAAAATTATTTGGATTTCTTTGTAAGTAACGGGCGCAATGATGGGGAACAGCGATTGTGCCCCCCTGCCCCCCCCTACTCACCTTATCTATTTGAGTGCGAAGAGGCTGCTGTGATCATCTTGATTGAAGATACCGCACTAAATCTGGTGCGGTGCATGATGACATCATCACGCTGGCCGGCGTGGTGACATCATGCATTGCCATAGCCAATATTTCGTGTGGGATCTTTAATAAAGATGGCTGCGGCAGCCTCTTCATGCCATTCTCAAATAAATGAGGTATGTTTATTTTTTCTACCACCATTTCAGGGAAATTTGATTTGTTACCCTGAAGCATGAAGGAAATTCAGCTTTGTGGCAAATCAAATTTTTCCTGAACTTCGGATCGAAGTCCACTTCAGATGCTTTTATTTGCTCAACCCTAATCTCTACACTGGCTTTTTGGAATGCATAATTCTAACAACAGCCATTACTGAAGTTTTGAAAATGTAATATGTACCCCAACATGGTAATAATAAATTCTACAATACACCCTGCAAAAACAGAAAGCTATATTAATAGAATAAATAGTATTATGGGTCTTAGAATATGATGACACAGAAAAACTGATTTTATTAAGGAATCTTTATGGTGCAATAGTAGTAAAACTTTGAAAATCTATATAAATTTGGCACTGTAATTATACCAACCCTCAGAAGAAAGTTAACAGTAGATTCAAACCATACAGTGAACCTGTTTTTTTTTTGCCATCAAAATACCATAGGTCCCCAAAAATGGTACTAATAAAAAGTATAGCTCATACCACAAAAACAAGCCCTCACACAGCTCTTTCGACAAAAAAAATTTGAATTTATGGATCCTAGGATATGGTAACACAAAAAACTGATGATTTTCTAAAATAATTGATTTCATTGTGCAAAAGTAGTAAAATTAAAAAACGAAATATAAACACTTGGTATTGTCATAATTATATCAACCCACAGAATAAAGTTATCATGTCATTTATGCTACCGGGTGAACACCATAGAAAATAAAAACAAAACAACCCTGACAGAGTTGCTGTTTTTTGGCCAACGTGCCTCCAAAAATGGAAAAAAAGTTATCAAAAATCCATATGTACCCCAATATGTACCACAAAATGGTACCAATAAAAGCTTCTCACAAAAGACAAGGTCTCGCCCAGTGGCTCTTGCCAAATAATTCCAACAAAATCTTTAATCCATCAGCTAAATTAAAGTATTTTTCCTGTGAGCCATGCTATGTGCTGAAACAGCTGTTTATGAATACAAATGGGGCATTGCAGTGCTCAGAATAAATTATGTAACAGTTATTGGATTTTTTTTCTTATAAACCATTCTGGAAGGGATTTTTTTCCGCAAAAACTGTGTATTTTTGGAAATACAGTTTTTTTTTTTTTTTAGTTTTAATTAGAGATGGTGAATTTTTCAGGAAAAATTTGGTTTGGTTCGAATTACGTTAAAAATGGCTATTTCCTGGCTGCAGAGAGCCTTTATAGTGGTGTAGAACACTGCCTTGCAGTAACACGCATAGGGAGTCTGCTTCGGTAGTGAAGTAATACTGTGAGTCCGTATAACATGCAGATGACAGGCGTCAATCTTAGAATCACTGCACACTTCACTTATTTGGGAAGTCACAGTGCAAAACTGACCAAATAACTCAGCCTTACAAGTCGATGTTAGCGCCAAGAAGAAATAATCCATCAGTATTGCTAATGCCAAAAAAAGCAAGAGTGGATCTAAAACAGATGACACGTGAATGGAATATTTGCATGTCTTCTGAGTTTTATACCCAGTCCTGCTTTTGTCTACCAAATCAGAAGCCAATTCTGATGGGACCATACAGGCCTTATAGCTGCTACACAGACAGGATCCGTTGTGTGTCTCATTTTTACTTCCTTCTGACAGATCAGAAGAAAGGTCAAATAAATGATGATGTCAGACAGGCCGAAAGCCAAAATAGTGGACCAGTCATGAATAGTGTTGAGCACGAATATTCAAATAGCGAATATTTTTTACCAAAATTGACAATTCGCTAATTCGTAAATATTTAGAATATAGTGCTATATATTCGTAAAAACTAATATTCATTTTTTTTCCAATCAGAACCCTAGTATAAGGTACCATTAATGAAGATAGGGAATATAGCGCTATGTTCTCTATCTTCGTTAATTCTAGCTAGTCAACCAATAGGAAAGGGGAATAACTTTCCTATTGGTTAGCTTGCTAGAATTAACGAAGATCAAGAATATAGCGCTATATTCATATTCATTATCTGTGCTAATTCTAGCAATACAAGTAAACTTGCCTATACACAGCTCTAATTTGGATGCGCACAATGCGAGAATATTAAGTAATATTAGTCGCATTGCGCATCTAACTTAGAGCGGGGTATATGCAACTTACTTTACTATTGTTTGGCTGGGTAGAATTAACGAATATGACGAATACACATATAGCACTATATTCTCTATATTCGCTAATTCAAGCAAGCCAACCCAAGCAAGTACCCAGCTCTAAGTTGGACAGGGTCTGGAGCTGTAAGCAGTATGAGGAGGCCACTGAGTGGCACAATGACAGAGTCTGGAGGTGGCAGCGGCAACAGCAGCAGCAGCATCAGGAGAAGGCCACCAAGTGCCACAATGACAGAATCTAGAGTTGGCATCAGTATGAGAAGGCCACCGAGTGGCACAATGCCAGAGTCTGGAGGTGGCAGCAGCATGAGGAGACCACAGAGTGGCCCAATGACAGAGTGTGGAGGTGGCGGCAGCATCAGCATCAGGAGGATACTACAAAGTGGCAAGATGACATAAAGTGGAGATGGCAGCAGCAGCAACAACATCAGTATACCACAGAGTGGCAAGGTGACATAGTGTGGATATGGCAGCAGCAGCAGGATACCACAGAGTGTGAAGGTGACATGGTGTTGAGATGGCAGCAGCATCAGGATACCACAGAGTGTGAAGGTGACATAGTATGGAAATGGCAGCAGTAGCATCAGGAGACCACAAAGTGACTCGGTGACAGAGTGGGGCAGTGGGTGGCAATACCAGTTCCCGCTGACAAAGGTGGGTGAAAGAAGGAGCACTTGGCATCAAATGTGTGGCATCAGGCGGGTGGCAGCATCAGAGTAGTTGCTAAAGCAAGTAGCCAGAAGAAACCGGTCTCTTTTATCAAGGTTTGGGTGAGGCGGCATGGATGATCTAATCAGATGTATCAGTAATTGGTTGGTGGAAATCCTGGCTGATCCACGCCTGATTCATCTTGACAAAGGTCAGTCTCTCCACATTTTGGGTCAACAGGCGAGATCTCCTTGGGGTAACTATGGCCCCCACCGCACTAAACAACCGCTCTGATGCCACACTACTGGCCGGGCAGGACAGCTTTTCCAAGGCAAACTCTGCCAGTTGCGGCCACAAATCCAGTTTGGCTACTGGATTACAGTTTGGCCCAGTAGGCTAGCGGATCTTCAATGTGGGGTGGCAGGGTGCTGACGAAGTATACCACCACCTGCTGGTTCAGGTCCTGCTCCAGGTCTACCTGCTGCTGGTGCTCGTGAGTAGTTTCTTCACTATGCAGGGGAAGAAAGCTGCTCATCAGCATCTGTAGACTTAGGCTGCTGCTGATGGAGCTGGTACTGCTCCTGCCACCCCACCCCTCCCCAGCAGCCATGGCAGTGGAACATGAGTGCAGAGGGCCCCCCAGTCAGACCTGCGAGAGGATGGACAATAGTGCAGATCGGCAGCGGCAAACTGACTACATAGGATATCTCTGTAGCAATTAAGTTTGTCCTCCCTCACAGTGGGTGTAAAAAAGGCCCCCATTTTGGACCGGTAGCGAGGGTCCAACAAGGTGGAGAGCCAGAAGTCATCCCTCTGCCGAATGGTGACAATTCAGCTGTCACTACGCAAGCAAGTGATCATGCATTGGGCTATTTGTGTAAGTGACTCAGAGGGACTCCCTGCCTCCATCTCCACTGCATACTGCCACGGTGTTTGTCTGGGTCGTCTGTCTCGTTTTTCTTATCGCCCTGTAGGTCCTCTAGCTGGCTGCTCTGGCTCTACCCATCAGCTGTGTAGAAAAAGCACCCATTTGGCTACACATTGCCTGTGCTCCTCCCCCTCCTCCTTTTTTTTTCCAGTTTAGCCCCCCACAGGTCTCATGTGGCCATGAGATCTAGGCACCATGTCTCCTGTCCCCTGACCAGCCATTGTTACCACCATCTGTTCCTAGACATGAAGCAGTGGAATTATGTCGTTCATCCCATACTCCTGGTCACTGACAATAATGTGGCATCCTCAAAGGGCCTGATCAAACGGCAGGTGTCACACATGAGCTGCCACTCGCTGACATCGAAGTTACATAAGGGAGTACTCCTATCCACTTGGATCATCAAGAAATAGTGTATGGTCTTTCTCTGTTCGTATAGTCGGTCCAACATATGGAGGGTGGAATTTCAAGGGGTGGAAACATCGCATATCAGCCTATGTTGGGGATTTCTTTCTGCTGCGGCAGCTCAAGAAGGGTATGCTTTGCAGTGTATGAGTGGCTGAAGTGCATGCAAAGTTTTCTGGCCATTGTTAGGATGTCTTGCAGATGGGTGGAAGACTTCAGGAACCACTTGACAACCAGATTGAACAATTGTGCCATGCAGGGAGCATGGCTCAGCCTTCCTTGACGCAGCGCCGACACCATGTTCTTCCCGTTGTCGGTCACCATTTTTTAGATTTTGAGTTGTCGCTGAGAAAGCCAGGATTTGATTTCTTGATGAATCACATGGAGCAGTTCCTCCCCTGTGTGACTCTGTTCGCCAAGGCAATCCAGGTGCAGAACAGCTTGACACCACCGTGCCCTGCACATGTGGTATGCTGGAGGGGCACTGTGACTTGTCCCTGCAGTGCAGTCTGAGGACATGGTGGAGGATGAGGAGGCAGAGGCGGACATTTTCGCAGGAACAATGCCATGATAACGTGGAAGCGGAAGCGGTGTGACCTGGCCAAGTTGCTGGTGTGGCTGTGCAGGAACCACATTCACCCAGTGCGCTGTAAAGGACATGTATTGTCCCTGACCGTAGTTACAGCTCCACACGTCAGTGCTGCGGTGAACTTTGGCAGACACTGACAGTCTCAAGGACTGGCCCACCTTCTGTTCTACATATTTATGCAAGGCTGGTACTGCCGTTTTCGCAAAAAAATGAGGGCTTGGGACTCTCCACCTCAGGTCGGCACGAGCCATTAGTTCTCTGAAAGGTGCAGAATCCACCACTTGGAAAGGGAGGGACTGCGGCACCAGAAACTTGGACAGATGCACATTCAGCTTTTGCGCCATTGGATGAATGCACGCAAACTGCTGTCTCTTGGAAATGGCTTCGGTGAACAATTTCTGAAGGAATGACTGGCGAGGAGTAGGAGCAGGAACATCTGGACCACTAGATCAACAGAAGATGAGATTGACAGACAGCTCCCTTCGGCTGAGTTGGTGGAGCCTTGACTGGCTGAAACTGGGTGCGTTCCACTGGGTGATGTAGTGGTAGCTGTAGCAGGCTGGACCACCACATTGGAACCACAGTTCTCTCAGGCCACTGTATGGCGACACTGCATATGTTGACAAAGGGCTGTAGTGCAAAATTTGGCACCCTGGCCACGCTTCACTTTCTGCCCAAAGATTCTACATATGGCCACGTTCACCCCCTCCGGCGGCTTAACAAAATACTGCCACACCGCCAAGTAGGTGATTTTACCCCCAACAGTCCACACTGACTGACTGCTACCTCCGCTGCCTCCGTGAGCCCCTGCACCACTACTTTCTATGCTGCACGTCTCGCTCCCGACCTCCCACTGCTGCTACCCTGTTGACTCCCAGCCATGCTACCACCTTGGTGGCTCAGCCTCTGCCTTACAGGCAAGCTGCCACCCTCTTCTCCTGATGATGATGAAGCCCCTTCTGCACCCGGCTCCCAAGTGTGATCGGCTTCATCATCATCGAGTAGTGTCTTCACATCACTCATATCCTGAGTCCTCAGTGGTCTCTGGGTCAGAAGACAAGTCCCACGCAACTCTCCTCATCACTACTTGCCCCCCTAGCAGAGGAAACGGCGGATATCTCCTCAACATCTTGGCTGGGCAGTAGCTGCTGACTTTCCTTTAGTAGCTCGTCCTCTCTGTATAGTGGAGCTGAGGTTGCAGCATACAATACTTCTGTGGCTGAGGGAATAGCAAAAGACAGAGGCAGGTTGAGGACAGATGAGGGCATAGGGACTGCTCCCGGGCCATGCCAACTAAGGGTTGTGTCTGACGAACCCATCGACTGTTGGCTGGGGATGTTTGATGTCACTTGGGATGAAGTGTATGAGAGTTAACCAATCAAGAACTGCTGGATTGCTGGTCAAGACACGACCGCTAGATGACACTGGGAGCTCAGCCCTCTAGCTGCGACTCCTGCTGTCACGTCCCCTTACTCTGCTGCAACCTCTGAAACATTTAGGCCTCTGCCACTTCTCTGCATGGCCTCTGTCTGACATACTTTTAGCTGAACTAAATAAATTAAAAGCAAATTAAAACACTCCTAAAAGAGATGAAAATATTTTTCTTTTTGTACTGAAATATGCCACTAATTGCTTTCAACACATATAACTGCAGAAATGAACTGAGAATATATTTTTCTTCTTGTACTGAAATAGGCCACTAAATGCTTTTACCACATATAACTGCAGAAGTAAACTGAAAATATATTTTTCTTTTTGTACTGAATTGGGCCAATAAACGCTTTCACCACAAATAACTGCAACAGTCAAATGCGTATATATTTCTCTTTTTGTACTGAAATAGGCCACTAAACGCTTTTGCCACGAATAACTGCAACTGTGAAGCGCGTATATACTTTTCTTTTTGTGCTGAAATAGGCTGCTAAACGCTTTAGCCACATATAATTGCAACAGTGAAGTGCTTAGATATTTTTCTTTCTGTACTCAAATAGGCCACTAAATGCTTTTTCCACAAATAACTGCAGAAGTGAAATGCGTATATATTTTTCTTTCTGTACTGAAATAGGCCACTTAATGCTTTCACCACATATAACTGCAGAAGTGAAATACATATATGTTTTTCTTTTCGTACTGAAATAGGCCACTAAACGCTTTCACCACATATAACTTCAACAGTAAAATGCATATATATTTTTCTTTTTGTACCATAATAGGTCACTAAACGCTTTAGCCACAAATAACTGCAACAGTGAAGTGCGTAGATATTTTTCTTTTTGTCCTGAAATAGGCCACTAAATGCTTTTACCACATATAACTGCAGAAGGGAACTGCGTATATATATTTTTTTGTACTCAAATACACCACTAAACGCTTTCACCACATATAACTGCAGAAGTGAACTGAGAATATATTTTTCGTTTTGTACTAAAATACGTCACTAAACGCTTTTACCACAAATAACTGCAACAGTGAACTGCGTGTATATTTTCCGTTTTTTACTGAAATACGCATGATTCCTCCCTATCTTTTCCCTAAACTTATAAATCATTTTTTCAGGTTTTGTTTTTTTTTTCACAAAGAGATCTTTTACTATTGCTGTCCCTAGCGCCTTCTCACGTCTGTTCCTGCTTTCAGAATGCTGGAAAATGTCTGAATCCAAGATGACCATTGTATTTATAGGGCTGTGACATCACAGGGCTGGCTGGCTGCTTATTGGCTGCATGCATGGCATTATGGGTCATTCCGCCTTCCCAGAGTTCCTTGCTCCATGCCCTCATACGTGTAGCCACCATTTTAGGAAAAATTGCGATTCGTTACCATGAAGCGTGAGGCATTTGTTGCGAATTGAATTCTTCCTGAAATTCGTAACGAATTCCACTTCGTCAGCTTCGATTCGCTGATCTCTAGTTTCAATGCCAAATTCTAATAAATAAAACAGCTGTGGGTTGAAATGGTTTCAACACCTCTAGAATGAATTCCATGAGAGGCCTACTTTTCAAATTGCACTTCAAGACCTCCTCAAACCAAAAATAGTGTCTGAAAAGCATCTTTGTAAAGAAAGGTTCCACAATCCTTCATTTCTAAGGCTTGTGTTAGAGACAAGAAGCACACCAGGGCCACGTACAGTATAAGATATTTCTAAAAACTGCAGAATCAGGGTAATAAATAGTGATCTGTGTTTTTCAGTCACTACCTGCTGTGTAACATAAAAAAATGGATTATTGGGGTTCCTAAGTTTTTGATTATTTTAACAAATTACTCTGTGTTTAGTAAAATAATAAAAAACTACTTTTCCTGAAACGCCCTCCTCCCCCCCTAGATCCAATGCTGCTGCTATTTTACCTTTCCGGGGATGCACCCAGTGAAGTATTGCTTGGCTGCAGCAGCAATGGCTTCAGCAGTTTTGCACCATACAACACCGAGGCCAGTGATTTGAGTGTAATATGGAAAGTCATTGCTTTAACCAAACACTATGTTATTGGCTGCAGCTAGGGGTAAATGAAAAATGGCAGTAGGTGCAGGATGGCAATGTACTTTTTTAAAATTATTTTACCAAGCCAAATATAAAATTATATTTTGCCTCAACTTTCCTTTAATTCATGTGAGGCACCTAAGGGGTTGACAAACATTCTAAATGCCAATTTGAATACTTTAAGGGCTTTAGTTTTTACAAGTAGGTAACTTTTGGAGGCCTTCTGATAAATGCACTTCTAAGTCACTTTAGAATTGAATTGATCCCTAAAAAATCGGCTTTGCAATTTTTTTTGACATTTTGAAAAATTGCAGCTAAATTTATTATGCTTCTACCAGTCTAAAAATAAAGATTTAAAAAATTATACCAGCACAAAGCAGCTTGATGGCAAATGTTGATTAACTCATTTGTGTGGTCAGATTATTTGTCTTATAAACAGAAAAATTCAAATGCTAAAAGTTGGAAAATTCTTCCAAATTTCGTGCAAATTTGGGATTTTTTAAAAAATAAATAAACACAAAACATATGAAACAAAATTTACCACTTAGGGGGACACATGTTAGTGGACACATCTGTGTGTCAATAGCATCTGCAGCACTTATGTGGTTTACAGAGAGAGCGGGATCCCTCTGTAAGCCAGTTTGCACCTCCCTTCACATGACACCAAGTGCCAATGAGTTTCTATTGCAGCCAGGGGTGCCATCTTTGTTGTCCAATTAGCCAATACCAGAGGCAAGGACCAGTAAGTTTACTGTAACAGGCATAAAAGAGAGAACACCCCTTACATTTTGTAAATATCTTATTATATCTTTTCATGGGACAAAACTGAAGATATAACACTTTGATACAATGTAGTCCATGCACAGCTTGTATAACAGTGTAAGGCTACTTTCACACTGGCATTTCACATAAAACGTATCCGTCTTAAAAAAAGGCAAAATGGATATAAACAGGGGACTTTATAACGGATCAGTTCAAACAGATCTGTCTGCAAAGTGGATCCGTTCTTTATGTTTGCTTCCGTTTTTGCTTCTGTTTAGCGGATCCATTTATAAAGAAGAAGGTGTGTCAAAAAGTCCACCCACTTTGACAGAGTATTTAAACAGGTAACCTCCATTCAGGCTCATTTTTGCAAAGGAGCATTTAAACAAGGAAAGGGGGGCACAAAAGAGACAATCCATTAGTTCGGCTGCCCCCCGAAAAAACAATGCCAGAAGATGCCAGGAGCTGATAGGATAAGAAATGACAAGCTGAGAGTCTTGTCTACAAATGCTCGCAGTTTAGGGAATAAGATCAACGAACTTGAGTCTGTAATGGCATCTGAGAATATAGATTTAGTGGCTGTTACTGAGACATGGTTCAATGAGAGTAATGACTGGGATATAACAATACCTGGGTTCTCTCTATATAGGAAAGACAGAGAAGGCAAGAAAGGGGGTGGAGTGGCTCTATATGTGAAAGATAGCGTAAAATCTAATCTAATACAAGTCAGCGAAACCAATTTAGAGTCAGTTTGGGTTACGTTGCAGCTTGGTAATCATAAGGTAACTCGTGTAGGTGTCATATATAGACCACCAAGCCAAGTCAAGTCAAAGAATTAGATGATCTACTAGTTGAGGAAATGGCTAAAATGACATTGAAAGGGGAAGTTGTCATTATGGGAGACTTCAATCTTCCTGATATAAACTGGAAAAGCAAAATAGCTAGTTCTGCCAGGAGTACAGACATTCTAAATTCCCTACTGGGATTATCTCTACAGCAAGTAGTTGAGGAGCAAACCCGGGAGGAGGCCATTTTAGATTTGGTATTCACAAATGGCAATTTGGTATCTGATATTACTGTAGGGGAAAGCTTAGGATCTAGTGATCACCAGTCAGTGTGGTTTACTATAAGTACAGTGACTGAGTCACTCCACACAAAAACAAAAGTTTTAGATTTTCGGAAAACAGACTTTTCTAAAATGAGATCAGTGGTATACGAGTCCCTACCAGACTGGAACAATTTCAATGGAGTCCAAGAGAAATGGGACTACTTAAAATTGGCACTATTGAAGGCAACAGAAAAGTGCATTAGGCTTGTCAGTAAAAGCAAAAAAAGGAAGAGACCACTGTGGTACTCAGCCGAAGTGGCCAAAATCATTAAAAACAAATAAATGGCATTTAGTAAGTATAAAAACACCCAAAACGAGGATGACAGGGAAATCTATAAGATGAGGCAGAGAGAGGCCAAGCAAGTTATAAGAGCTTCTAAAGCTCAGGCAGAAGATAAATTAGCTCAGGCAGTGAAAAAAGGTGATAAGACATTCTTCAGATACATAAATGAAAAAAGGAAATTAAAACAAGGAATTACCAAATGAAAAACAAAAGAAGGAAGGTATATGGAAGAGAATAAAGAACTAGCTGACTGCCTCAATGAATACGTCTGTTCAGTTTTTACAAAAGAAAATGAAGGAGAAGGACCTCAGTTAGGGAGAAACACTAATGAATCCTTTGATGCATGTGTCTTTACAGAGGAAGAGGTTCTAGGTCAGCTGTCTAAAATTAATACAAATTAATCACAGGGGCCTGATGGGATACACCTAAAGCTATTAAAAGAGCTTAGAGGTGTACTAGCAAAACTATTAACAGATTTATTTAACCAATCACTGGTAACAGGTGTCGACCCAGAAGATTGGAAATTAGCAAACGTTGTGCCAATTCACAAGAAAGGTAGTAGAGAGGAATCGGGCAACTATAGGCCAGTAAGCCTGACATCAATCGTGGGGAAATTAATGGAAACCATACTCAAGGAGAGGATTGTGGAACATCTAAAAACCCATGGGTTGATTGATAAAAAACAGCATGGGTTTACTTCAGGGAGATCATGTCAAACTAATCTTATTGACTTTTTTGATTGGGTGACTAAAATAATAGATGGCGGAGGTTCAGTAGACATCGCTTATCTGGACTTTAGTAAGGCTTTTGATACTGTCCCACATAGAAGGCTTATCAATAAACTGCAGTCTTTGAGCTTGGGCTCACATATTGTTGAATGGATTAGGCAGTGGCTGAAGGACAGAAAACAGATGGTTGTAGTCAACGGAGTATATTCAGACCATGGTATTGTTACCAGTGGGGTACCTCAGGGATCTGTTCTGGGAACCATATTGTTTAATATCTTTATCAGCGAAATTGCAGAAGTCCTCAATGGGAAGGTGTGTCTTTTTGCTGATGACACAAAGATTTGTAACAGGGTTGATGTTCCTGGAGGGATACACCAAATGGAAATTCACGGGATATAAGGAGAGTTTCACTTCTCAAATAATATGGAGTCACGGTAAGGAAGAAGCGTGCGAATAAAACTCGATTTTATTGAGTCTATTAAAATACAAAAGGGGGGGGTGGTGGGGAAGACCACAAAAGTAATATTAATTACTAAAATTTACCAGCACTGAGGACAGAGGACTGGTAAGCAAAAATGTCTTGTCACAGAAAGCTAGGTAAATGGGTGTCACTGGTACAAACAAGTGCCTGCTGAACAGCCAGGTAAAGCACAGGTGTGAATCACACTACAGGATAACAAGTACCTGCAGTAAGTCACCCTGTAGGACTGTAGCCCGGTGCAGTGTCACTAAGTGGAATGAGCCTGGAACAAACGGCCAGCACTGATTAGGCCACCAGGTATCACTCCAGGAGGAATGACAATGCCGCAGGGGCAACAATGTGCCAGTGATCGGCAGAAATGCCAGAAGATAGGGTGCGTTATATCCAGGCTGACACAAGGACCACGCTTTACTTAAAGAACCAGCATTTGCTGGTGAAACCGCAGTGGTCTACTTGTGTACAGCAATGTAGTCTGGAGAAATAATGAGTTGGGAGCGGCATTAGCCTGGCGTCCTCACTAGTTGAGGATCTTACAGCCTTGCGGTAATGCGCCGCTCCGGATCTCAAAGCTCCCCTAGCCTCAACGTCATAGCCGGGTGTGAATAGATTACATCACCACCCGATCAAATGTAGCA
The DNA here is from genome assembly GCA_033119425.1 of Bufotes viridis. Classification (NCBI taxonomy): domain Eukaryota; kingdom Metazoa; phylum Chordata; class Amphibia; order Anura; family Bufonidae; genus Bufotes; species Bufotes viridis. The sequence goes on along the minus strand of CM065592.1, from coordinate 170,918,144 downwards.
ACTATATTAGGCGCTCAGATGGGATTCTCAGCATGGCTCGACGCGTTTCTCTAATATCATCAGGAGCCCGGTTGTTGCTGAGCAGAGAATCGATGGTGCCTATTAATGCAAAAAGCGCTGCTAGTGCGGCTATTCCACAAGCGTGGAGACAGCCGATCGGTACTGGTATGGCCGTGAGGATTTAAAAGGGGGAAGCACCACCCATAGCGGTGACGTCAGTGCCGGACCGCCAATCAGAGGCTAGGGGGCGGAACTACTCTTATCGCCCCCGGCTTTCAGAAGGTCGGTTTGATAGATCCGGATGTACGTCAGGTATCAGTGGCATCTAGTAAGTGGCAGTACTTTGTAATGGCGGGTAGGGTTAATACAGAGACCAACTATAAACATGGGTCAAGCACTTTATTGACCATGGAGAGATGTTATATATATATGAAACCTCAAATACTGTGAGCATATGTAAATGGACCTATAACTGTGTGTACAGTACACATAGCAGATGAGATCCATAGGGGGCCATTAGGGATCAATGAAGCTGGTGAATGAAATAGAGTCATTCAAACCATTTGGCTTTAATGTCTGAAGTTTGAATGTCCATTGCGCCTCTTTTTGTAGAATTTTTTGGTCGAGATCGCCACCTCTGGGCGACGCACTGATCAGTACAATTCCTTGAAACTTAACAGCATTTATATCTCCCCTGTGACAACTGTTAACATGCCTAGCAACCGGAGTATCAGAGTCATTCCGTATGTCGTTAAGATGTTCTCCGACACGGCGACGCAATTCTCTGGTCGTCTTACCGACATACTGTATCCCACAGGTGCAGGTCAGCAGATACACCACACCTGTGGTTTTACAGTTAATGAAAGAGCGTATAAAAAAAACACCTTGCCAGTCACCGTGCTGGTGAACGTGGATCCCATTAGCAAGGAGTCACACGCAACACATCTTCCACATCGGAATGTCCCTTTAAGGGAATGCCGCAACCAGGTCTGCGTCTGGGGGCTCTGAAAAAGGCTGTGACACAGCCTGTCTCTTAGATTGCGTCCTCTGCGGTATGTCACAGCGGGCGTGGGGTTTACTAAATGACCGATGTCCGGGTCCATGGTTAAAATCTCCCAATGCCTGGAGAGAATGTCTCTTATTGCTCCATTCGCGGCGTCAAAGGTCCCAATAAGCCGGACTTGCTCATTATTTTCAGTTTTTTCCCGGGGATTTAACAAAGATTCCCGGACGCATGAATATGCTTGTTGGTATGCTTCAGATACTGTTTTGTTAGGGTAGCCCCTATCCCGAAAACGATTGGATAATTAAATAGATTTAAGCTTGAAATCATCCAATGAAGAACAATTGCGTCTAACTCTCAAGAATTGCCCTTTTGGGATGCCTTTTTTAAGGGGGTATGGGTGGCAGCTAGACCAATGCAATAAAGCATTAGTGGCAGTTTCCTTGCGATGCAAGCTGGTGTGTATATAACCCTCCCTGTCCTTTGAAATGGACAGATCCAAAAATGTGATCTTCTATGGATTAATTTCGGACGTAAAGAACAGCCTGTACCGATTGATATTCAAGACATCCACAAAATTATGGAATTCCTCAGCAGTACCATCCCAGAGGATCAGCACGTCATCTATAAAGCGCATCCACAGGACAATGTGGTGTGCACAACTGCTCATTTCCTCTCCAAACACTGTCTCCCTCTCCCACCAGCCCAGGTACAGGTTAGCGTAAGTCGGTACGCAGGGACTACCCATAGCTACACCCCTGAGCTGGTGGTAGAGACGTCTGTCAAAGAGGAAGACATTGTGCTGGAGAACGAAATCAAGCAGGGACACTACAAAATTATTATGTGGTTCAACAGTTGTCACAGGGGCGATATAAATGCTGTTAAGTTTCAAGGAATTGAACTGATCAGTGCGTTGCCCAGAGGTGGCAATCTGGACCAAAACATTCTACAAAAAGAGGCGCAATGGACATTCAAACTTCAGACATTAAAGCCAAATGGTTTGAATGACTCTATTTCATTCACCAGCTTCATTGATCCCTAATGGCCCCCTATGGATCTCATCTGCTATGTGTACTGTACACACAGTTATAGGTCCATTTACATATGCTCACAGTATTTGAGGTTTCATATATATATAACATCTCTCCATGGTCAATAAAGTGCTTGACCCATGTTTATAGTTGGTCTCTGTATTAACCCTACCCGCCATTACAAAGTACTGCCACTTACTAGATGCTACTGATACCTGACGTACATCCGGATCTATCACACCGACCTTCTGAATGCCGGGGGTGATAAGAGCAGTTCCGCCCCCTAGCCTCTGTTTGGCGGTCCGGCACTGACGTCACCGCTATGGGTGGTGCTTCCCCCTTTTAAATCCGAGTGTTTGGCCGCGGCCTCACGGCCATACCAGTACCGATCGGCTGTCTCCACGCCTGTGGAATAGCCGCACTAGCAGCGCTTTTTGCATTAATAGGCACCATCGATTCTCTGCTCAGCAACAACCGGGCTCCTGATGATATTAGAGAAACGCGTCGAGCCATGCTGAGAATCCCATCTGAGCGCCTAATATAGTTGCTACATTTGATCGGGTGGTGATGTAATCTATTCACACCCGGCTATGATGTTGAGGCTAGGGGAGCTTTGAGATCCGGAGCGGCGCATTACCGCAAGGCTGTAAGATCCTCAACTAGTGAGGACGCCAGGCTAATGCCGCTCCCAACTCATTATTTCTCCAGACTACATTGCTGTACACAAGTAGACCACTGCGGTTTCACCAGCAAATGCTGGTTCTTTAAGTAAAGCGTGGTCCTTGTGTCAGCCTGGATATAACGCACCCTATCTTCTGGCATTTCTGCCGATCACTGGCACATTGTTGCCCCTGCGGCATTGTCATTCCTCCTGGAGTGATACCTGGTGGCCTAATCAGTGCTGGCCGTTTGTTCCAGGCTCATTCCACTTAGTGACACTGCACCGGGCTACAGTCCTACAGGGTGACTTACTGCAGGTACTTGTTATCCTGTAGTGTGATTCACACCTGTGCTTTACCTGGCTGTTCAGCGGGCACTTGTTTGTACCAGTGACACCCATTTACCTAGCTTTCTGTGACAAGACATATTTGCTTACCAGTCCTCTGTCCTCAGTGCTGGTAAATTTTAGAAATTAATATTACTTTTGGGGTCTTCCCCACCACCCCCCCTTTTGTATTTTAATAGACTCAATAAAATCGAGTTTTATTCGCACGCTTCTTCCTTACCGTGACTCGATACACCAAATAGAAAAGGATTTAGGAAAACATAGACTCAATAAAATCGAGTTTTATTCGCACGCTTCTTCCTTACCGTGATTCGATACACCAAATGGAAAAGGATTTAGGAAAACTAGAGGAATGGTCAAAAATCTGGCAACTAAAATTTAATGTCGATAAGAGCAAGATAATGCACCTGGGGCATAAAAACCCAAGAGCAGGATATAAAATCAGTGATACAGTACTAACCTCAGTATCTGAGGAAAGGGATTTAGGGGTCATTATATCAGACGACCTAAAGGTGGGCAGACAATGTCATAGAGCAGCAGGTAATGCCAGCAGAATGCTTGGGTGTATAGGGAGAGGCATTAACAGTAGAAAGAGGGAGGTGCTCGTGCCGCTCTACAGAGCACTAGTGAGACCTCATTTGAAGTATTGTGTGCAGTACTGGAGACCATATCTGCAGAAGGATATTGGAACTTTGGAGAGAGTTCAGAGAAGAGCTACTAAACTAGTACATGGATTGCAGGACAAAACTTACCAGGAAAGGTTAAAGGACCTTAACATGTATAGCTTGGAAGTAAGAAGAGACAGAGGGGATATGATAGAAACTTTTAAATACATAAAGGGAATCATCACGGTAAAAGAGGAGAGAATATTTAAAAGAAGAAAAACTGCTACAAGAGGACATAGTTTTAAATTAGAGGGGCAAAGGTTTAAAAGTAATATCAGGAAGAATTACTTTACTGAGAGAGTAGTGGACACATGGAATAGCCTTCCTGCAGAAGTGGTAGCTGCAAATACAGTTAAGGAGTTTAAGCATGCATGGGATAGGCATAAGGCCATCCTTCATATAAGATAGGGCCAGGGGCTATTCATAGTATTCAGTATATTGAGCAGACTAGATGGGCCAAATGGTTGTTTTCTGCGACCCATTCTATGTTTCTATGTTTCTATGTCTATATTGTATTTTGGAAAAAAACTAAATCACTGAAAAACCAATAATGTCTAAATCCTTGCAAGAACAGATAGGGATATCACTGAAGGCAAGAATTTAAAACATAACTTTTATTACATACAAAAAATCATATAACTCGGACCCAAAAAGATCCTATACAAACACAGCAGAAAGCTATCACCAAAATCCATGTGGGCTCAAGCAGTGGGATGAGTACTCCAGGAGACGAAAAATATAACACTGTCCCTGATCTCACCCTCTAACCTGCTCCGCCGGGGGATGGTAGATGCTCCCTGTCCTCGTGCCTAGGGCTTCACTTTACTTATTCTGTCCTTAGCCTACAGTTGGACAATATTCACTATATATCAGTAAAGCCAGTCCCAGAATGCACACATACAAAGCCAGTCCCGAGGCGTTTCCTCCTCCTGATGGGCAGAGGATTCTTTAGGGGATTAGACCAAAAAGGCTTAAACGGCAAAAATATAGATACAATGGAACCAGATCCACAGATAGTTATTAAATGGTTAGGGTCAAAGAGTGAGTATATGCTCAATAGTTACACTTACATAAGACCAAACATTGTGAGGGGTGAAAGGTTGTACAAACTCCCCCACACAAGACAAAAATGTCGACAAGGCCAAGAATGACCCCAGTAATCTAGCACAGATGTCAAAGATGGCTTAGGGAGGTCAAAAGATGGAGGTCACCCAGCAGTAAGGCACTTTTAAAATAAGTGAAAGGGTATTCAATATAACAATACAATAGTATACTGCAAAGCTGGAAAAAGCTGTAGAAAGTATACAAATTCTGCAGCTTCTCATAAATCATGAAAAATCTCATACAATTCTGTTGAATATTGTGATCAACAGTGCTAGATAACACCATGTGTCGTTATAAGACCACCAGATACACAGAGGATAGCATGGTAATAGAGTTATCCTACCATTATGCTGGGTGTTGCCAGATGAGTCATATACTCACAGACCCAATGTGTGGATCAACAAATGTAGTTCCTGGGGCAGATGATAGCTCCCTGCCATATTTGTTGTCCAATTAGCCAATACCAGATGCAGGGACTAGTAGGTTTACTGTGACAGGCATATACAGAATGTCATAAAAGACAGTACACCCCTTACATTTTGTAAATATCTTATTATACCTTTTCATGGGACAAAACTGAAGATATAACACTTTGATACAATGTAGTCCGTGCACAGCTTGTATAACAGTGTAAGGATACTTTCACACTGGCAGTTTATATAAAACGTATCCGTCTTAAAAAAGGCAAAACGGATACTAACGGTGGACTTTATAACGGATCCGTTCAAACAGATCCGCCTGCAAAGTGGATCCGTTCTTTAACTTTTCTTACGTTTTTGCTTCTGTTTAGCGGATCCATTTATAAAAAAGAAGGTGTGTCAAAGAGTCCACCCACTTTGAGAGAGTATTTAAACAGGTAACCTTCATTCAGGCTCATTGTATTTTGGAACCATGTTGCCTGCACACTTGCGTCTGCGATTGAGGTTTCTAGTCCTGAAAGCGAGATGGAGAAGAAGAAGACGCCGGTATTGGATACACCCTATAACTTCAAAAAGGATGACCAGAGGCATTTTTTTTATACTTTATTTGGAGCTTCATGCCAATCCTGAAAAATGTTTCAATAATATGCGCATGACTGTTGATAGTTATGACCAGCTGCTGCAGCGCATTTTATCACGCATTGAAAGACAGTATACCCGCTACAGAAGGGCCATTTCTCCTGCAAAGGTGACAATAAGGTAAAATATTTGTCTTTTTTAGATAGCTGCATATATATTGTATATAGTTTTTTGCTTATATTTATATTCATTTTTAAAGGTTTCTTGCTACTGGAGAAAGTCTCTGATTGTTACATTACCAATATCGCAAATGACTTGATGACTTTCAAAAACTCCTCTATGGGACGCCTCCTGTATTCAAAACAATTTGGATTGCCACCTCCAAGACCTTTGCCAGTTAGTGATGGACCTCCAATGCCATTTGTCAGTAGGGGTAAGTTTGTAACCCCGAAACGCGTTTGGTGTTTCACCCCCCCCAGCAACTACGTCAAAGAACAGTGAACAGTGAAGAGGTCTGAGGAGATCATATCAGCTACCCGCAGAAGCACAAGCACGGTAAATCACGGCACGGCATCACAGTCCAGATATTTCCACGTGCAGCAACTACCGTGCGCGCGGACTCTGTCTAACCGAACGGCTCCCGATACCAGAGTGTGAAGATAACTACATTTAGCACTACGCAGAGAGCCATCTTAAACCTCGAGACCCTGGTAAGACTGTTCTTATTTGTATCAAACATCATAGCGATCGCCTTCAATGATTTTAAGTGGGACGCTGCTACCATAAGTGTCGGAGTGGGACGCCATTCAAGACACATAATCTAATTGACTCCACTGGCAACAAGTTTTTATTTCTTAACAAAAGACTACCCTTGACAACTGTGATTTTTGGACAACCACCCCCATTTTACACCCTTTTATTGCATTCCATTGCGAGTTTTTTATCATGAAATATTGAGGCTTATGTTTGATATTGTCCTTGGGTTTGGTCTGTGAACCATTGTATTACATATTCTTTGATATAATAAATATTTACTTTTACTTTCCCTTCCTATATGCTCCTTGATATTAGAGAGTGCCACACAATTCTCTACCAAGAACCTCATAAAGCTGTGCTCTAGCCGTGACTTGAACACTACAAAGCGCGTGTATAGCTACAGACTGACACTAGCTAGACGACTTGTGGAGTACGACTTTGGCGTTCTAGTAGCCAAATGGTGTATTCTAACCAAAGCCATTAACTTCAAAGTGGAAACCATAGACGAGGTTGTCAAGGCTTGTGTAGTTCTATATAACTATCTTTTATCTGAGGAACCACTGCGCCTAGACCCGCAAGAGGTAGATTGTACACTCACGAGGATGCAACATTTGTCATATCGGTCAACCCTTGCCAGAATGAGGGACCGTGTTGCCGATTACTTCGTTTCAGATGAGGGTCGAGTGAGTTGGCAGAATTATATATTGTAATTGTTTTTAATGTTTTCTATTCCACTAAATAAAAATTTGATTTTTTTTTTACACCTGTCTTCAACTTTTCTTTAATCAACCAACAAACCAGAATGGTTATGCTAAACTTGTGATAAATATTATATTACGACCTTTTATAATCTGCCTTGTTGAACACGGAGCAATCTATATTATAAATTTAATTTCAACACTGAATATTGCAGGGTATTTCCATTTTATGGAGAAACACGTACTGTGTTCTCCATAGTGCTGCCAGGCGTAGGCCTTTGTTCATCTGTGAATGTCGTGGCATCACCTGCACTATTGGGCCAGCTGTAGCCCTGCCATAGCCTGTCAAAGTGCTATGACATTGATAAAGCCAGGTCTTTACGGACTGGGAAATAAACAAACACACGTTTTGGCAGAATACTCTACCTAGCAGTGTATTCTTGTCAGCCCTTTCTCTGCATGATCCTACGCATGGCAAGGGAGAGCATAAATTGAACTGCTGAGATCTTTGGCTGGGTGATGGTCCGTATTTGGCTCTGAACCCGGACTAAAAAATTAAAGGGGTATTCCCATCTCAGACAATGAAGGCATATCGCTGTGCAGGCAGCTGCCCTCCATTAAAGGGTTCATGTGGATTTGAACCAGATTAGCTGATGAACAAGCTTTTGCTTGTTCATGTGCCAATCAGCCAGAATATGATTAATAAGAAGCTTTAGGAAATCCCATTATTGATCGTGCTACATCAAATATTTAGCTACCTTTGGTACTACAGGCATGCGGGAAAATAAAACTCCTAGAAAAATATTTAAAAAAAATAACCTAAATTTTTTTTTCTTGGAGTTTTACTTTCCCCACAGGAGTGGTCAAAGTTTGGGATCTAGAAAAAAAACAACAACACACAGTCAGGTAAAGCAAACATATTTATTTTACAAAAATAATTTCAGAATTTTTTTAACATAAACAATAAATAATGAAAAAAAACTATAAATTTTGAAAACAATGAGGGGAGGTGGAGCACTAAGGGGTTCTTGAACCAGCAGCAGTAGCCCTACTGTCTTCTGTTGAGGAATAAAAACGAGTGGACATGGGAAAAGATGCAGGAGGATTTTGAGGCCTGTGGAGAGTTGAAGGGTCAGAACTGGAATGTTCCCAAGCATGCGTAGAAGGAGTTTGAAAAGAAGTAGGAGCAGAATAGTGAGGAGGAGAAGGTGTAGAAGAAAAAGACGGAAGATTGTACACCTGCTCCGGGGAATGGGAAAGGGATAGATGTCAGAAATGGGAAGGTTGATGGAAGGGGGCTGGGTAAAAAGAGTGGGATGGGGAGTAGGTGGTGGTTGGGGGGTAGGTGGTGGATGGGGCGTAGATGTGGGCCAGGGGGCGTTGCAAAATTCCCCACGACCCATTCTCCTTCACATTTTTAAACTCATGCAACTGCTCAGGAGTCATTTGGTCCATTGGGGAGTAAAGTTTGATGGTAATGTTTGTGAGGTTTGAGATGGCGCACCGACTCCGCCCCCTCCATGTGGCATGCCAAGTCATCTAACACTCTATGCATTTCATCTTCAAAACCTTCTAGAGTATCGGAAACAATCTCTACAAGGTCTCCATAGTCCTCCCGACAGTTTCTAATGGATCTGATGCTATTCAACATAGCTGTCACATTTTCTCTCAAAAGTGAGAGCGTAAGCTGAAAAAAGGGACCCGGTAGAGAACCAGGATTGACCTGAACCGGTGTATGAGGGACAGGAGGGCTGTGGGTGGCGGCCGGTTCCGGGTCCGCTTTAAAAGCAGGTTCAGGCTCCCGAGTACTGATGGCAGTTCTGTGGAGAGAAAAAAAAATTAGGGCTTGTATTAATGCTTCCAGTATATGATATCGTCTACATCCTACTTTAGTGGGCTGACAGAAACAGAGGTGTCAAACACTCCTCTGTCTCAGACAGCCACTTGCAGACAGAACTTGAGAACAATTGTCTCTCTGACCATAGGGGGCTGCCAAAGACAGAGGTGTCAAACACTCTTCTGTCTTAGACAGCCCCTTGCAGACAAAACTTGAGAACAATTGTCCCTCTGACCATAGGGGGCTGCCAAAGATAGAGGTGTCAAACACTCCTCTGTCTCAGACAGCCCCTTGCAGACAGAATTTTTGAATAATTGTCCCTCTGACCGTAGGGGGCGGCCAGTGACAGAGCTGTCAAACACTCCTCTGTCTCAGACATAATGTGCAGACTTGCAGACATAACTTGAAAAGTTCCTCTGACCGTAGGGGGCTGCCAGAGACAGAGGTGTCAAACACTCCTTTGTCTCAGACAGGCCCTTGCATGCAGAGGAAGATGAAAGCAAACACATTTTTTTATTTTTTTATTTTGAAAAAATAAATAAAAAATGTATCCTCTAAGTGCCAGTTTCCTTCTTAGGAACTGCAAGGCCTCACTATTCATATATGGCGGCCTTAAGGTTGCTCCAGATCCACTCGGGGCCTGAACTTCCATATTATAATCTCTCTTGAAGCGGTCCCGGATTGACTGGTTCCGGGTCCGCTTCAAGAGAAGGCTCCCAAGTGCTTATATTAATGCATCCAGTATATGCTATTGTCTACATCTTAATTCAGTGGGCTGACAGAAACAGGGATGTCAAACACTCCTCTGTCTCAGACAGGCCTTTGCAGAGAAAACTTGAGAACAATTGTCCCTCTGAACATAGGGGGTTGCCAAAAACAGAGGTGTCAAACATTCCTCTGTCTCAGACAGCCCCTTGCAGATAGAACTTGAGAACAATTGTTCCTCTGACCATATGGGGCTGCCAAAGACAGAGGTGTCAAACACTCTTCTGTCTCAGACAAGCCCTTTCAGATAGAACTTGAGAACAATTGTCTCTCTGACCGTAGGGGGCTGCCAAAGACAGAGGTGTCAAACACTCTTCTGTCTTAGACAGCCCCTTGCAGACAAAACTTGAGAACAATATTGTGAAAAAAAGTCGCACAAGGAGAAGTGGGATCAGAGGAGGTGCACCTGGTCGGCTAGTCACACCCACTTAACCAAATGAAAAAATGGTACAATGTAACTGGGCACACTCAGATAGTCTGGACCATAAGGAAGTGTAGATAAGTTTATTAAATTCATTCAGTAATCACAATTCATTAAAATTAAAATTAAGATAACAACAGTGATTAGCAGCAAAGTACTAAGAATGTTAGCTACAATGTAAACATATGACCTCTAGTATTTAATAAATAGCATTGACGATCGCACTTTAGATAATATGAATTGCTAAAACGCCAGCAGATATTGCCGTGCTGCAGTGTAAAAGGTGTTCAAATTAGCGTTATCTATTGGATATAGACACTGATAACGTAGCAATATAGGCTGGGTGCTGTGCAACTCAGAATCAAATAGCAATATGCTGTTAATTGCCAATAGAACTGAATTACACAGAGTGGCAATATTGGAGCCAAAATGCTACACACATATTGTTCCACCAAATATCTCAGTTCCTTCAAACCAATGTATAAAATTGGAGATCTCCTGAAGGTTTAGCCAGTAGACTCTTGTAATGAATCCATACACTAGCGAGTGTATTGAATATGATCAGACAGGATCCCTCTTTATGCAGTAGAGTTCAGGTCTGGAGCGGCGTCCCGCTCCTGCTCGTATGTGGAGGCGTCCCACAACTACTATTTAAAATACAGGCTCTTACTACCAGAATACGGGGTAGATCTTACCCGACCGCAGGGTAACTGTGTTCCCTTTGTTGCGGTGTTGTCTCCACCTTGATCTCGGGAGTCTCACTCTGTAGTGGCAGGTCTCCGGTCAGCAGTATCTTGTTGGAGTAGCACGTGTTGCTTCTCTTTCGCTTGGCGTCCGCACAATTTTCTACAGTAAGTAGTGAGAGTATACCCTTTTGGTTCGATACAGTGAGGGATCCTTATTGTCCAGTCTTTAATTACAGGGAAAATACACCATACGCGTTTCGGGGTTTTATATTTCACCCCTTCCCCAGTGGCAGACATTTCCCTGTAAGTACCCCTCCTTTATAGGTGTTACCATCACCTCAAAACTCCGAACTGGATTAGATATCTTACAATATTACAAAAATGACATTCACAGGTAAACAGTTCCAATCACTCCCAACTTTACTTCTCCAAGTCGGATAACCATCTTCATTTATTCATCAAATGCATGCATCGGCAATTTTCAGTCCACCCGACGCTACAATATCTCAAAATACATAGAAAGCAACCTCCAATTTGAGAGAGCTCACATACAATTGTTGTTAAGGAGCCTCTCTTTATAAAGCAACAAAAAACGCAATTGTAATTATAGTGCGTTTTCAGTGCGTTTTTGATGCGTTTTCAATTAAAATGGTTGAGGACAATAGTAATATGATATTCATATCTAACTTACATAATTAAAAACATAAAGGACAAGATAATATATATTATCTTATTAAAAATCCACCTAAAAATACATAAAAATATCTATAAAACATATAATAAAATTTGTTAGTATAAATATATCGTTATGGTAGATAGTGGAGGGATTTGGCACGAAAATGGAATAAAATAAAATAAAATTGGAATACACTCGTCTTAATTTACGCAGGGTTTCATTGATTTCTGTAGGATTGGGTGGAGGCCTATATGCCAAGGAATGCCAGACTGCGATAACCACACGTCGGGCTATTCATCGGCATGCAGGCACCCACCCCTCATAAAAATCCAAACAATTCAATTTCTGAATTCAGACCCTGAGGTATGAGTGTATCCAATTCAAAGATTCTTTTCATTTCTAGTCTAGACATTTTTTCTACATGATTGCCACCCCTCCAGTCTTTGTCCACCTTATCTATCGCCATAAATTTTATTCCTGTAGGATCTTGATTGTGTGCTCTTTTGAAATGAGATGATAACGAATGATTTTCAAAGCCCTTCTTAATGTTTGCAACATGTTCCCCAATACGATTTTTTAGGGTCCTCTTAGTCCTACCCACATACTGACCATCAGTTACCCTGCAGTTCTAATAGTTCAGTTCTATTATATTCTATGTAACAGCATATTGCTATTTGATTCTGAGTTGCACAGCACCCAGCCTATATTGCTACGTTATCAGTGTCTATATCCAATAGATAACGCTAATTTGAACACCTTTTACACTGCAGAACGGCAATATCTGCTGGCGTTTTAGCAATTTATATTATCTAAAGTGCGATCGTCAATACTATTTATTAAATACTAGAGGTCATATGTTTACATTGTAGCTAACATTGTGATTACATTGTGAATTGTGATCACTGAATGAATTTAATAAACTTATCTACACTTCCTTATAGTCCGGACTATCTGAGTGTGCCCAGTTACATTGTACCAAAACTTGAGAACAGTTGTCCCTCTGACTGTAGGGGGCTGCCAAAGACAGAGGTGTCAAACACTCCTATGTCTCAGACAGACCCTTGCAGACAGAACTTGAGAACAATTGTCCCTCTGCCCATAGGGGGCTGCCAAAGACAAAGGTGTCAAACACTCCTCTGTCTCAGAAATCCCCTAGCAGACAGAACTTGAGAACCACTTTTCCTCTGACCATAGGGTGCTGCCAAATACAGAGGTGTCAAACACTCTTCTGTCTCAGACAGCCCCTAGCAGACAGAACTTGAGAACAATTGTCCCTCTGACCGTAGGGGGCTGTCAAACACTCCGCTGTCTCAGACAGCCCCTTGCATACAGAACTTGAGAACAATTGTCCCTCTGACCATAGGGGGCTGCCAAAGACAGAGGTGTCAAACACTCCTCTGTCTCAGACAGCCCATTGCAGACAGAATTTTAGAATAATTGTCCCTCTGACAGTAGGGGGCGGCCAGTGACAGAGGTGTCAAACACTTTTCTGTCTCAGACAGGCCCTTGCAGACAAAACTTGAGAACAATTGTGCCTATCACCGTAGGGGGCTGCCAAAGACAGAGGTGTCAAACACTCCTCTGTCTCAGACAGACACTTGCAGACAGAATTTTAAAAAGCTCATTGCATGCAGAGTAAGATGAAAGCAAAATATTTTTTTATTTTTATATTTTGAAAAAAATAAAATAAAAATGTACCCTCTAAGTGCCAGTGTCCTTCTTAAGAATGGAAATGTCTCACTATACATATATGGCGGCCTTAAGGTTGCTCCAGATCTACTCGGGCCTGAACTACCTTATTATAATCTCTCTTGAAGTGGCCCCGGATTGGCTGGTTCCGGGTCCGCTTCAAGAGCATGTTCAGGCTCCCGATTGCTGCTGGCAGTTCTGTGGAGAGAAAAAAAGTAAGGGCTTGTATTAATGCTTCCAGTATATGCTATTGTCTACATCTTAATTTAGTGGGCTGACAGAAACAGAGGTGTCAAACGCTCCTCTGTCTCTGACAGCCCCTTGCAGACAGAACTTGAGAACAATTGATTCTCTGATAGTGTTGAGCGAACAGTTCGAGCATCGTTCGGGTTCGTACCGAATTTTGGGGTGTCCGGGACCCGGACCCGAACCCGGACATTTTCAAAAAAGTTCGGGTTCGGGTTCGGTGTTCGTCGATTACTTCCCGCTTTCTGAAGGGCTGCACAGCAGCCAATCAGCTAGCGTTTTACTTCTTGCCCTAAGAGCCCATCACAGCCATGCCTACTAATGGCATGGCTGTGATTGGCCAAGTGCAGCATGTGACCCAGCCTCTATTTAAGCTGGAGTCACGTAGCGCCGCACGTCACACTGCTCTGATTAGTGTAGGGAGAGGACGCAGCTTCTGTCAGGGCGAGATTAGGCAGGTTAAAGTCAGCAACAGCACCTAATGAACGGATCGATTTACAGCTGAGAATCATTGAACTTCTGCTAGTTACTTGCTCGCTGGTTTTTAGGCTGCACAGAGCATTTTTCTGTCACTTATTTTCTGGGTTGATCGGCGGCCATTTTGTGACTTGTGGTGCGCCAGAAGAAGCTGCCACCAAGTCCATCAATCCATTAATACTAGTTTGTTTTTTTTTGCTATATCCTACATCAGGGGCTTGGCTGTGCTAATTGTCACCCCTAGAAACTCAGGAAAGAAATTTCTATATTTTATTAAGGGGTTAAATACAATTGCCCAAATACCAATCCCCTAAATCTGGTGTTCCAGCTTTGGCTAGACAAGTATAATACTGTCTGCTGTCTGGCAAAGGATAGATTATTTTCTGGGGTTAAATTCAATTGCCAAAATAGCAATACCATAAATCAGTGGTTTCAGCTGTGGCTGGCAAAATAGAATAGTGTCCGAGGTAACGCACACACGCACAGACGCACGTACACGATTCTTGAATAGATGTATTATCGCCATAATAAAACTAACAGTGTAAAGTTGACTGTATTGCTCTAAGTTATATTCGCGTACGAATGTAACTTCTATTAAAGCACACCAATACTAAAACTGACTAAGAGACAGCTTTAAGTTCTATTCGAACGCGATTGCAACTTTGGAACTTAAAGTGGTGTACGATTTTAATATATCTGCTTAATCGCATTGCCGTTTCAACTTAGCATTGCTAAATAATTCCATCCATATTCGTTAACTTACTGACTCAGTAAGTTAACGATATGGATGGAATTATTTAGCAATGCTAAGTTGAAATCGCAATGCGATTAAGCAAATATATAAGAATCGCATTGCGATTTCAACTTAATTCTCAGATCCGACAGTACATTCTACTGGAGGAGGCGTTCCCATGGTGATCGTTAGCTCAAAGTTGTAATCGCAATGCGTTTATTGCGGTATATTATCCCTCTGGGTGTCTTTTACAGCCTTTTTAGTGCCCAAAAGTTCGGGTCCCCATTGACTTCTATGGGGTTCGGGTTCGGGAGGAAGTTCGGGTTGAGTTCGGATCACGAACCCGGACATTTTCTGGAAGTTCGGTCGAACCTCTCAAACCCGAACATCCAGGTGTTCGCTCATCTCTATTCTCTGACCATAGTGGGCTGCCAAAGACAAAGGTGTCAAACACTCCTCTGTCTGAGACAGCCCCTTGTAGACAGAACTTGAGAAGAATTGTCTCTCTGACCGTAGGGGGCTGCCAAAGACAGAGGTGTTAAACACTCTTCTGTCTTAGACAGCCCCTTGCAGACAAAAAATTTGATTGTAGATGCTAAAAAATAAAATAGTATTATGAATGCCCACATTGCCCACATTACAGCTAGGACCAATATATATATGAATACAGAAATGAGAAAGAAAGAAAAATAGAGACATAGAGAGATAGAAGTTCTTTCTATACATACCTGTTTGTGACTTGTGCTTCCAAGATGGCCGCTGTGTTTGCAGGGGGAGGTGACATATATAGTTGAGCATGCGTAGATGAGGAAATTGAATGAAAACGGATCCGCCTCAGACAGAGCCATCACAGACGGATCCGTTCCCATTGATTTCAATTGTGTGTCAGGACTGATCCGTTTGCCTCCACATCATCAGGTGGACACCAAAATGCTGCAAGCAGCGATTTGGTGTCTGCGTCCAAAGTGTAATGGAGGCGGAAAGGAAGCAAACTGATGCATTCTGTGCAGATCCTTATCCATTTAGAATGCATGAGGGAAAAACTGATCTGTTTTTGACTGCTTGTGAGAGCCCAGAAACGGATCTCACAAATGGAAACCAAAACGCCAGTGTGAAAGTAGCCTTATTTTGGGGTGCCCTCAAAATAATTTAACACATAGCCATTAATATCTAAACCCCTGGCAAAAAAAAGGGAGTACACCCCTAAGTAAAAATGGCCAAATTGTGCCCTAAGTGTCAATATTTTCCCGCACTCTTTTGGGCATGGAGTTCATTAGAGCTTCACAGGTTGCCACTAGAATCCTCTTCCCCTCCTCCATGATGACATAATGGAGCTGGTGGATTTTAGAGAACTTGCGCTACTACAGTTTCCATTTAAGGATGCCCCACAAATGCTCTATGGGGTTTAAGTCTGGAGACATACTTGGCCAGTGCAGCACCTTTACCGTCAGTTTCTTTAGCAAGGCAGTGGTCACCTGCGAGGTATGTTTGAGGTCGGTATCATGTTCGAATACTGCTCTGCGCCCAAGTTTCTGAAGAGAGGGGAACATGCTCTGCTTCAGTATATCACAGTACATGTTGGCATTCCTGTTTCCCTCAATGAATTGTAGCTCCCCACGGCCGGCAACACTCATGCAGTCCCAAACCTTGACAGTCCCACCACCATACTTGACTCTCGGCAAGACACACTTGTCTTTGTACTCCTCACCTGGTTGCTGGCGCACACCCTTGACACCATCTAAACCAAATAAGTTTATCTAGGTCTCATCAGACCACAGGACATCGTTCATGTAATCCATGTCTTTAGTCTGCTTCTCTTCAGCAAACTGCAGGCTTTTTTGAGCATCATCTTTAGAAGAGGCTTCCTTCTGGGACAACAGCCATACAGACCAATTTGATGCAGTGTGCGATATATGGTCTGAGCACTGACAGGCTGACCCCCCAGCACTTTAACCTCTGCAGCAGTGCTGGCAGCACTTGTACGTCAATTATGAAAAGACAACCTCTGGATATGACGCTGAGCATGTGCGCTCAAGTCATCCTTAATAAGGCCTGTTCTGAGTGCAACCTATCTTGTTAAACCACTGTATGGTCTTGGCCACTGTACTGCAGCTCAGTTTCAGGGTGTTGGCAATCTTCCTATAGCCTAGGCCATCTTTATGTAGAGCAATAATTATTTTTTTCAGATGCTCAGAGAATTCTTTGCCATGAGGTACCATGTTGAACTTCCAGTGAATATTATGAGAGAGTGTGAGAGTGATAACACCAAATTTAACACACCTATCCATTCACACCTGAGACCTTGTAACACTAACAAGTTACATGATTCCAGGGTGGGAAAATGGCTACTTGGGCACAATTTGGACATTTTCACTTAGGGATGTACTCACTTTTGTTGCCAGCCATTTAGACATTAATGGCTGTGTGTTGATTTATTTTGAGGGCACACCAAAGTTACACTTATATATACTGACTAACATAAAGTTGACCATTGGGGGCCCAGAAAAATATAGCGGTATTTGTCCCGCCTTTCATGTATATAATCCAATCTGAGGGCTATCCCAGTTTAGAGGTCAGGAAATAGTGGGATCATTGGTATACATCCCCGTCAATCCTAATTGTTACCTTAATGCCTTTAGCCTATGGGGAGGAGGAGGCTGATCCCCGGGCATGCGTGTCAAACTTAAAGAAATCCCTCTTCAGTCATGTGCGCATCACAGCGCACTTAGGCTGAGCTGTTTCTTTAATCACAGCCTCTAGTCCTGAGAACTAATGGAAGAGCACATGTCAGGGCACTTATTCTTTTTTCCTTTCTTTTCCACTTTAGGGCACATGTATTGACTGTTAGTCATAATCACAAAGGATTTCATTATAGTGCATGCCCGTGTACTTAGTCTATTATTTGTAATTATCAGCTTGACACACTTAATCACACTCATTAAAAAAAAAATAGAATTACAATAATAGCTAATAGGCTCATAGGTTAACATTTTTCAACATTTTTACATACAAAGTCCAGATGTGTAAGTTCATTAAAGGGGGTGATTAAAGGTACAAAAGGAGCAGTCGCCACATGGTGCTGATCTCACAAATTTACTCCCTACTGGCTTTTCTGAAAATTGTTCTTGATAGTGGCTATGGACCAGTAGATCTTTATGATCTTCTCCTTAGATGTTGCCTTGGTTGTTAAGAGATCCTCCCGTTTTATTGTTTTGGTCCTATTTAAAGCTCTCTTTAGAGGTGTTTTAGGGTAGCCTCGATTTTGGAATCTAATAAAGAGTTATTCGCTTTCCTTCAGAAAAGTCTCCTCATGTGAACAATTACGACGGGCTCTCAGATACTGGCCAATTGGAATCCCCTTTCTCAGAGGGGCCGGATGCCAGCTTGTCTAGTGTAAGTATCCGTTTGTAGATGTGGGTTTTCTGTATATAGTGGTGCTTAAAGTGCCGTTATCCAGTTTTTTAATGGTAAGGTCCAAAAAATGTATCTCTTTTTCTTGGATCTCATATGTGTACTTCATACCAATTTTGTTCTGATTAAGAATTTGTGAAAATTCAAAAAAAAAGAGATTGAGTGCCGTCCCAAAGGATGAGATCTATATACCTGCAACAGAACAAAATGTGGCAGGTATATAGCGACATCTCATCCGTAAAGACCACGCGATTTTCCCACCACCCTAAGAATAAATTAGCGTAAGTTGGTGCGCAGGCCATTCCGATCGCGGTTCCGGTTGTTTGTTTGTAAAGGTGGTTCTGAGACATAAAATAATTGTGCTCTAAAACAAATTCCAAAAGTGACAACACAAACTTGTTATGTGATTGAAAACTTAGACTTTAGTGTCAAGAAAGTGTTTTACTGCATTGATACCCAAGTTGTGCTGTATGTTACTATACAGTGATTTCACCTCTAAACTTGCCCATAGAGTGTTAGATGAAAAAGTTAAATCATGTATTTTCAGGAGTAGGTCCTTAGTGTCTTTAATATAAGATGGGAGAGAGGTCACGAAATTTCTTAAGATGTTGTCAACATACAAACTTGCTCCTTGTGTTAGGCTGTCATTCCCAGAAACGATAGGCATACCTGGAATGGGATGTCTCTTTTTATGCACTTTAGGCTTTGCATAAAAAGTTGGTGTTGTGGGATTTTTATTGAAAAGAAATAGCATTCATCTTGATTTATGAGGTTAATTTCTTTTCTTTTATCAACAGTGTATTCAGCTCCTGTAAATATGTCTCCTTCGGATCACAAGTAAGGATCTGGAAAGTATTTCTATCATCCAGCAATCTAAAACCATAGCGACATAGTCCTATAGTCCTAGATTGGTGTAATAAAAGATAAATTTTATCACTAGGCCATAAACAGAAACTATGTAGCTAATAGCTACTTTTGTGTATAAACTTATGAATAGTGTTGAGCGAACAGTTCGAGCATAGTTCGGGTTCGTACCGAATTTTGGGGTGTTCGGGACCCGGACCCGGACCCAAACATTTTCAAAAAAGTTTGGGTTCGGGTTCGTTGTTCGGCGATTACTTCCCACTTTCTGAAGGTCTGCACAGCAGCCAATCAGCTAGCGTTTTACTTCTTGCCTTAAGAGCCTATCACAGCCTTGCCTACTAATGGCATGGCTGTGATTGGCCAAGTGCAGCATGTGACCCAGCCTCTATTTAAGCTGGAGTCACGTAGCGCCGCACGTCACACTGTGATTAGTGTAGGGAGAGGACGCAGCTTCTGTGAGGGCGAGATTAGGCAGGGAAAATTCAGCAACAGCACCTAATGAAGTGATCGATCTACAGCTGTGAATGATTGAACTTCTGCTAGTTACTTGCTCACTGGTTTTTAGGCTGCACAGAGCGTTTTTCTGTCACTTATTTTCTGGGGTGATCGGCGGCCATTTTGTGACTTGTGGTGCACCAGAACAAGCTGCCACCAAGTCCATCAATCCATCAATACTAGTTTTTTTTTTTTTGCTATATCCTACATCAGGGGCTTGGCTGTGCTAATTGTCACCCCTAGAAACTCAGGATAGCAATTTCTATATTTTATTAAGGGGTTAAATACAATTGCCCAAATACCAATCCCCTAAGTCTGGTGTTCCAGCTTTGGCTAGCCAAGCATAATGTTGTCTGCTGTCTGGCAAAGGATAGATTATTTTCTGTGGTGAAATTCAAATGCCAAAATAGCAATACCATAAATCAGTGGTTTCAGCTGTGGCTGGCCAAGTTTCATAGTGTCCGCAAAAACATATATTTTGTTGTGGGGTGAAATTCAATTGCCAAAATAGCAATACCCTTAATCTGGTGTCCCAGCTGTTGCAGGCCAAGTGATAATCTGTCCGTAAAAGGGTATATTTTGTTCTGGGGTGAAATTCAATTGCCAAAATAGCAAAACCCTGAATCTGGTGTCCCAGCTGTTGCAGGCCAAGTGTTAATCTGTCCGTATTAGGGTATATTTTGTTCTGGGGTGAAATTCAATTGCCAAAATAGCAATACCATAAATTAGTGGTTTCAGCTGTGGCTGGCCAAGTTTCATAGTGTCCGCAAAAACATATATTTTGTTGTGGGGTGA
The DNA here is from genome assembly GCA_033119425.1 of Bufotes viridis. Classification (NCBI taxonomy): domain Eukaryota; kingdom Metazoa; phylum Chordata; class Amphibia; order Anura; family Bufonidae; genus Bufotes; species Bufotes viridis. The sequence continues at coordinate 170,897,788 of CM065592.1, read as the reverse complement.
AATTTAATTGCCAAAATAGCAATACCCTGAATCTGGTGTCCCAGCTGTTGCAGGCCAAGTGTTAATCTGTCCGTAAAAGGGTATATTTTGTTCTGCGGTGAAATTCAATTGCCAAAATAGCAATACCATAAATCAATGGTTTCAGCTGTGGCTGGCCAAGTTTCATAGTGTCCACAAAAACATATATTTTGTTGTGGGGTGAAATTCAATTGCCAAAATAGCAATACCATAAATCAGTGGTTTCAGCTGTGGCTGGCCAAGTTTCATAGTGTCCGCAAAAACATATATTTTGTTGTGGGGTGAAATTCAATTACCAAAATAGCAATACCCTTAATCTGGTGTCCCAGCTGTTGCAGGCCAAGTGATAATCTGTCCGTAAAAGGGTATATTTTGTTCTGGGGTGAAATTCAATTGCCAAAATAGCAATACCCTGAATCTGTGGTCCCAGCTGTTGCAGGCCAAGTGTTAATCTGTCCGTAAAAGGGTATATTTTGTTCTGCAGTGAAATTCAATTGCCAAAATAGCAATACCATAAATCAGTGGTTTCAGCTGTGGCTGGCCAAGTTTCATGGTGTACGCAAAAACATATATTTTGTTGTGGGGTGAAATTCAATTGTCAAAATAGCAATACCCTTAATCTGGTGTCCCAGCTGTTGCAGGCCAAGTGATAATCTGTCCGTAAAAGGGTATATTTTGTTCTGGGGTGAAATTCAATTGCCAAAATAGCAATACCCTGAATCTGGTGTTCGAGCTGTTGCAGGCCAAGTGATAATCTGTCCGTAAAAGGGTATATTTTGTTGTGGGGTGAAATTCAATTGCCAAAATAGCAATACCTTGAATCTGGTGTCCCAGCTGTTGCAGGCCAAGTGTTAATCTGAACGTTAAAGGGTATATTTTGTTCTGGGGTGAAATTCAATTGCCAAAATAGCAATACCCTGAATCTGGTGTTCGAGCTGTTGCAGGCCAAGTGTAAATCTGTCCATAAAAGGATACCTTTCATCCAGGGCCTAAATACTAGCCCTAAAAGACATATTCCCCTAAATCAGTGGTTACTGCTGTGCCTGGATTAGTGTAATACGCTACATAAATAAATAGGCAGATAGTGTTAGGTGCCTGTAAAAAAAGGCCTGAATTTGAAATCAATACATTGGGTCAAATATTTTTTTTCTTATTGTGGTGCTTGGTGAACGGTAACAATGAGGAAAACATCTAGTAAGGGACGCGGACGCGGTCGTGGTGGTGTTAGTGTACGCTCTTGTGCTGGGAGAGGACGTGGCCATTCTGTCACAGCCACACGTCCTAGTGAACCAACTACCTCAGTTTCCAGTACCCGCCAGAATTTACAGCGATATTTGGTGGGGCCCAATGCCGTTCTAAGGATGGTAAGGCCTGAGCAGGCACAGGCGCTAGTCAATTGGGTGGCCGACAGTGGATCCAGCATGTTCACAACATTATCTCCCACCCAGTCTTCTGCAGAAAGCGCACAGGTGGCACCTGAAAACCAAGCCCATCAGTCTGTCACATCACCCCAATGCATATCAGGGAAACTGTCTGAGCCTCAAGTTATGCAGCAGTCTCTTATGCTGTTTGAAGACTCTGCTGGCAGGGTTTGCCAAGGAAATCCACCTAGCCCTTCCCCAGTGTTGGAAGACATAGAATGCACTGATGCACAACCACTGATGTTTCCTGATGATGAGGACATGGGAATACCACCTCATTGGAGTCCGCACGTCTCTGATGATGACGAAACACAGGTCCCAACTGCTGCATCTTTCTGCAGTGTGCAGACCGAACAGGAGGTCAGGGAGGAAGACTGTGTGGAAGACGATGCAGGTGACGATGAGGTCCTAGACCCCACATGGAATGAAGGTCGTGCCACTGACTTTCATAGTTCAGAGGAAGACGCAGTGGTGAGACTGAGCCAACAGCGTAGCAAAAGAGAGAGCAGGGGGCAAAAGCAGAACAGCCGCCTCCAAGAGAGTTCGCCTGCTACTGGTCACCACCGCCATGGACCGAGCACCCCAAAGGCAGCTTCAAGGAGTTCCCTGGCATGGCACTTCTTTAAACAATGTGCTGACGACAAGACCCGAGTGGTTTGCACGCTGTGCCATCAGAGCCTGAAGCGAGGCATTAACGTTCTGAACCTTAGCACAACCTGCATTACCAGGCATCTACTGTACATGCAAAGCATGAACTGCAGTGGAGTAAACACCTTAAAAGCAAGGAACTCACTCTGGCTCCCCCTGCTCCCTCTTCTGCTGCTGCCTCGGCCTCTTCCTCCACCGGGAGGAATGTTGGCACCTGCCGCCCACCAAACATAGGATGTGCCACCAACAACACCACCTGCGTCACCAAGCATCTCCACCATGTCACACGGCAGCGTTCAGCTCTCCATCTCACAAACCTTGGAGAGAAAGCGTAAATTCCCACCTAGCCACCCTCGAGCCCTGGGCCTGAATGCCAGCATTTCTAAACTACTGGCCTTTGAAATGCTGTCATTCAGGCTGGTGGACACAGACAGCTTCAAACAGCTGATGTCCATGGCTTTCCCACAGTATGTTGTTCCCAGCCGCCACTACTTCTCCAAGACAGCCGTGCCTTTCCTGCACAACCAAGTATCCAATAAAATCAAGTGTGCACTGCGCAACGCCATCTGTGGCAAGGTCCACCTAACCACAGATGCTTCGACCATTAAGCACGGCCAGGGACGCTATATCTCCCTAACTGCACACTGGGTAAATGTAGTGGTGGCTGGGCTCCAGGTGGAGAGTTCCTTGGCGCACGTCCTTCCGCCGCCAAGGATCGCAGGGCATCATTCTTTGCCTCCTGTAGCCTCCTCCTCCTACTCGGCTTCCTCCTCCTCTGCTTCCACCAGCTCATCCAGTCAACCACACACCTTCACCACCAACTTCAGCACAGCCCGGGGTAAACGTCAGCAGGCCATTCTGAAACTCATATGTTTGGGGAACAGGCCCCACACCGCGCAGGAGTTGTGGCGGGGTATTGAACAACAGACCGACGAGTGGTTTCTGCCGGTGGGCCTCAAGCCCGGCCTGGTGGTTTGCGATAATGGGCGAAATCTCGTCGCAGCTCTGGGACTAGCCGGTTTGACGCACATCCCTTGCCTGGCGCATGTGCTGAATTTGGTGGTGCAGAAGTTCATTCACAACTACCCCGACATGTCAGAGCTGCTGCATAAAGTGCGGGCTGTCTGTGCGCGCTTCCGGCGTTCACATCCTGCCGCTGCTCGCCTGTCTGCGCTACAGCGGAACTTCGGCCTTCCCACTCACCGCCTTATATGCGACGTGCCCACCAGGTGGAACTCCCCCTTGCACATGCTGGAGAGACTGTGCGAGCAGCAGCAGGCCATAGTGGAGTTTCAGCTGCAGCACGCACGCGTCAGTCGCACTGCGGAACAGCACCACTTCACCACCAATGATTGGGCCTCCATGCGAGACCTGTGTGCCCTGTTGTGCTGTTTCAAGTACTCCACCAACATGGCCAGTGGCGATGACACCGTTATCAGCGTTACAATACCACTTCTATGTCTCCTTGAGAAAACGCTTAGGGCGATGATGGAAGAGGAGGTGGCCCAGGAGGAGGAGGAGGAGGAGGATAAGGGGTCATTTTTAGCACTTTCAGGCCAGTCTGTTAGAAGTGTCTCAGAGGGAGGTTTTTTGCAACAGCAGATGCCAGGTACAAATGTGGCCAGCCAGGGCCCACTACTGGAGGACGAGGAGGATGAGGAGGGGGTGAAGGACGATGAGGATGAAGCAGGTTCACAGCGGGGTGTTACCCGACACAGGTCAGGCCCATCACTGGTGCGTGGCTGGGGGGATATGGAGGACGATGACGATACGCCTCTCACAGAGGACAGCTTGTCCTTATCTCTGGGGAGCCTGGCACACATGAGCGACTACATGCTGCAGTGCCTGCGCAACGACAGCAGAGTTGCCCACATTTTAACGTGTGCGGACTACTGGGTTGCCACCCTGCTGGATCCCCGGTACAAAGACAATGTGCCCACCTTACTTCCTGCACTGGAGCGTGATAGGAAGATGCGCGAGTACAAGCGCACGCTGGTAGACGCGCTCCTGAGAGCATTCCCAAATGTCACAGGGGAACAGGTGGAAGCCCAAGGCGAAGGCAGAGGAGGAGAAAGAGGTCGCCAAAGCAACTGTGTCACGGCCAGCTCCTCTGAGGGCAGGGTTAGCATGGCAGAAATGTGGAAAAGTTTTGTCTCCACGCCACAGCTAACTGCACCACCACCTGATACGGAACGTGTTAGCAGGAGGCAGCATTTCACTAACATGGTTGAACAGTACATCTGCACACCCCACAATGTACTGACTGATGGTTCGGCCCCATTCAACTTCTGGGTCTCCAAATTGTCCACGTGGCCAGAGTTAGCATTTTATGCCTTGGAGGTGTTGGCCTGCCCGGCGGCCAGCGTTTTGTCTGAACGTGTATTCAGCATGGCAGGGGCGTCATTACTGACAAATGTAGCCGCCTGTCTACAGCCAACGTGGACAAGCTACCGTTCATAAAAATGAACCAGGCATGGATCCCACAGGACCTGTGCCTCCCTTGTGCAGAATAGACATTTATAACTGCCTCCCCCTCAACCATGTATTCTTGTACTCCGGGGCACTTCTTTATTGAACCCTCATTTTTTTAACTTTACCATGATCTTGCGGTGCAACCCAAAGTTGAATGAACCTCTCCTCTGTCTGGGTGCTGGGGCCGAAATAACTGAAAGTGGCCTTCTCCAGTGGTGGGTGATATGACGCATGATTCCTTGCTGTGGGACCTGCATCCTCGGTCTGGGTGCTGGGCCGAAATAACTGAAAGTGGCCTTCTCCAGTGGTGGGTGATATGATGCATGATTCCTTGCAGTGGGACCTGTATCCTCGTTCTGGGTGCTGGGCCGAAATAACTGAAAGTGGCCTTCTCCAGTGGTGGGTGATATGACGCCTTATTCCTTGCTGTGGTTCCTCTCTCCTCTGTCTGTGTGCTGGGCCTAAATAACTGAAAGTGGCCTTCTCCAGTAGTGGGTGATATGACGCATGATTCCTTGCTGTGGGACCTCTCTCCTCTGTCTGGGTGCTGGGGCTGAAATCACTGAAAGTGGCCTTCTCCAGTGGTGGGTGATATGACGCATAATTCCTTGCTGTGGGACCTCTCTCCTCTGTCTGGGTGCTGGGTCGAAATAACTGAAAGTGGCCTTCTCCAGTGGTGGGTGATATGACGCATAATTCCTTGCTGTGGGACCTGTATCCTCGGTCTGGGTGCTGGGCCTAAATAACTGAAAGTGGCCTTCTCCAGTGGTGGGTGATATGACGCATGATTCCTTGCTGTGGGACCTGTATCCTCGGTCTGGGTGCTGGGCCTAAATAACTGAAAGTGGCCTTCTCCAGTGGTGGGTGATATGACACATGATTCCTTGCTGTGTGACCTCTCTCCTCTGTCTGGGTGCTGGGACCGAAATAACTGAAAGTGACCTTCTCCAGTTGTGGGTGATATGACGCATGATTCCTTGCTGTGGGACCTCTCTCCTCTGTCTGGGTGCTGGGTCGAAATAACTGAAAGTGGCCTTCTCCAGTGGTGGGTGATATGACGCATAATTCCTTGCTGTGGGACCTGTATCCTCGGTCTGGGTGCTGGGCCTAAATAACTGAAAGTGGCCTTCTCCAGTGGTGGGTGATATGATGCATGATTCCTTGCTGTGGGACCTGTATCCTCGGTCTGGGTGCTGGGCCGAAATAACTGAAAGTGGCCTTCTCCAGTGGTGGGTGATATGATGCATGATTCCTTGCTGTGGGACCTGTATCCTCGGTCTGGGTGCTGGGCCGAAATAACTGAAAGTGGCCTTCTCCAGTGGTGGGTGATATGATGCATGATTCCTTGCAGTGGGACCTGTATCCTCGTTCTGGGTGCTGGGCCGAAATAACTGAAAGTGGCCTTCTCCAGTGGTGGGTGATATGACGCCTTATTCCTTGCTGTGTTTCCTCTCTCCTCTGTCTGGGTGCTGGGCCTAAATAACTGAACGTGGCCTTCTCCACTGGTGGGTGATATGACGCATGATTCCTTGCTGTGTGACCTCTCTCCTCTGTCTGGGTGCTGGGACCGAAATAACTGAAAGTGGCCTTCTCCAGTTGTGGGTGATATGACGCATGATTCCTTGCTGTGGGACCTCTCTCCTCTGTCTGGGTGCTGGGCCGAAATAACTGAAAGTGGCCTTCTCCAGTGGTGGGTGATATGACGCATGATTCTTTGCAGTGGGTCCTGTATCCTCGGTCTTTGTGCTGGGCCGAAATAACTGAAAGTGGCCGAACCCGAACTTCCAGGTGTTCGCTCATCTCTACTTATAAATACTGTACACGGACTACTTTACATTGTATCAAAATGTCATATCTTCAGTGTTGTCCCAGAAAAAATAGAATAAAATATTTAAAAAATGTAAGGGGTGTACTCAATTTTGTGAGATACAGTAATACACTGCACTAGATGAGTAGTGAAAGATTGGTATGGGCTCCAGCTCCGAGATTATACTAATATCCTTTGTGTTAAAAACCTGGTACATGTCGATTATAAACTTTCCTTGCTTATGCATTCCTAACTCTGGATCGGCTAATGACTAAGAGCCCATCACGTGTTCAAAGTTCATAGGAGAGAAGGGTTTATTGTGGATGTGCACCACAGTTTTTAACATAAAGCTTTAATAAAGAATTAAATATATTGTGGAGTCCATTCAAGTTTTCAGACTAAGCACCTGGAAACCTGCCTCTTCATGCACATACTAATATCTTCCCAGGAACTAGTGTATCCATCTATCCATAAGACAGTGTGCTGATATTTTATTACTTTTATGTGCTTGCTAAGTAAGTGTAGTACATTATCAGATGAGATGTTGAATAGATGAGTGAATTTCTTGAAATTCGTTTTGTGTCTGCACCTAGTCATTGACTGGTGAAGGGTTAGCAAGTGAGTGCACTGGTCCTTTAAGAAGCCAGAGGTGAGCATGTGCATGATCTAAGGATAGTAGAGCAGTGGACAGCAACATGGAGTCAGCAGCTTGCAGAAAATGGCAGAGACTCGGACGCCGGATGGCATGGTGAGTATCGCAGCGTCCACGCCAACAGTAAGATATGTTAATGTGCATACATTTTACCGAGGAACCCAGAGGAGTGTTGCCTTGCATACAATACTATTCAATCATACTACGCATATTAGGCAATCTCCATAATGAGAAATTGTATCCCTTCCAGACCCCTTCAAAGGGCTCTGAGCTACCAACGCTAATTTGCTCTGTAAGCACCTGGAAAGAGCTATTTACAGATAAGAGGCCGGTTTAGCTATATCTGAGTTATGTGTGAAGACTTGTTTAAAAATATGACCATTGACTTAGGTTGGATATGCTACATTAGCTGGCATAAGACCCTCAGCTTTCTTTTCCATATTAAAGAAATATTGCATTACATGTTTTTTTCATCTATCTTTCTCAAAAAGTTAAATAAAGGTTGCGGCTCTAAGCACAGGACAGGTGCAGATCTTTCCCTTATACCTTATGTATGTCTGTGGAGGCTCCAATTCTGGTTTTGGCTCACAATCACTGATGAAAATCACTGACCAAAACACTGGCATGTGAATGAGGCTTAAAGGAGGCCATTCCTTCTGTTGGCCTGAAGAAATTGCGAAAGAGCAGTTACCCCTCCTCAGAATCTTAGGCAATGCACTATTAAATTCATAGGCCAATCTACTACAAAATATATCTCTCTTAAATTTCCAGGGATGTGTATTGTAAGACCTGTTTAGTGCTTTTCTATATACTGTATAGAGAGAATGTTTCCTGGATAAATTCGCTTCACTGGATCATTAGAATATTGTAATCCACATTCTGTTATATTTTACATATTTCTAATCCTAAATATATTTATACATGGACGAAAATAACAACCATATAAAAACATGGCATAGGGCTTTGGAAAACCTGTGTGCAACTGTAATTTAAAGACATCATTTACGAGAAACCTAGGTTATACTATAATTTTTGTTTTGCATAAAATAGAGGGTGAGGTTCAGAACGAGGAAGCATTTCACATAATATACTGCCAGCAGTTCATTCACACTTTAATCTTGAAAAAGCAAGTGACAGTTAATATGTAATCTGTGTAAAACAATAAAAAATATCAGTAAATACTATTTTACAGTACATTGTGGAATTACAAACATTTTGCAGGTTTATTAGGAACATTATTGCACACGCTGACTATACATTCAGATATTTATAATAACCTTTTACCTCACATTGTCAATATAATTATGCAAATATATAAGGGAATGAAATAATTCATCACCTGTAAAAGTAAACCTTCCTTAATGGTCATATAGTTACGTCAGAAGCTACATATATCTTAATTATACTTTTTAGTAATTGAAATAATGCCTAGTCATGCAAGGATACTTTTACTGTCTCACATAGGTCACCTAACATACTTTTAATGGGTGCTATATTGACAAATCTCCATGACTTTTCAGTGGAAATAACTTCTACTATTACTTGGTTCTAAGATGGCAGTGCCACATGTTAATAGCTACAGATGTCCCTTCTGCTCACCCATTTTCTTTAACATGGTAGAGCTCTCTGCTCTTATGCACTGGCTCACTCTGCCTTCAGGTAGTGTTTTACCTAAATTCCCCAATGATCTCTCATTGTCTGACAAAACCTATTGCCCTTACAAGGTTAGTTTTATTCCACCCAGTAGATACTCTTACCATGCTGCCTAAAGTGACTATCACATAAATTATTGCTCCTAGATGGGTAGATACAGTAATTTTTTTATTAGGTTGATTTCACACACAGATACAGTGTTTTAGTTTTTTTGCACCCAGTACGAAGAAGTTCTTTCTTAAAGGGGTTATGCCATGAACGATGGAATAAATGAAAATCAAACATCGTATAATATATGGCAATACCTTTCTAACAAAGTTAGAACCAGCCCTGTACCTCATATAGATCCAGAGATCTCCACATTAATTGTTCTGCTAGATAATCTTCAGCCTGTCAGCTCAGAGAATGTGTCATTTCTGCTGCAGCTCTTTTCTAACTGCCACAGCTCCTAACAGAACAAATGGCTGAAGACAGTTGAAGATTTAAACTGTGCACGTTTGACCAGTTCAGTGAGATGGACAAAAGTAAGGAAAAGAACAAACAGTAGGTGGCACTGTAGAGATACATTATTTTGAATAGCTCAGTGGCTTTGCTAAATTACTAATTTCATGCAATTACAAAAAGTATCCAGATCCAGGTGCTGGTTTGAAAAATGTTTTGTGGGAGTTTTACACTCGGGACACACACCGATTAGCTTGTTGAGAAGGCGGCAGCACTTGCAGTAGGGCCATGACCTTCTCTCACTTTTCCCTTGGCTATGTGATGTCACGTTCAATGGTCATATGGCCTAGTAGTGAATGGGGCTGAGCCACGATACCAAGCACAGCCACTATACAAAATATAGTGCTTTGCTTGGTTTTCAGAAGATAGATTTCCAAGAAAACTCCTTTAATATTTCTCATTACTTTTTAATCGATTTCTGAAAGAATTGTGTGTGAAACCACCCTTTAATGTTACCTATAGTTACCTCTGCAGCTGCATGTTTAGATAAATATTGTCATAGAATTTATAAGAAGAAAGAAATAATCTGCACCCGTTGAAGTTTTATTTTTTAGGGAGGTTCTACATAAGCATCCTTGAATAATGTCTAATGACTCTAACTCACAGCATGATAGGGATCTACAAAGCTCCCAGTTTATCCAGGATTTATGTCCATAATATGGGTATAACAATACAGTCATACAGTATTACACTTGTGAAACTGGCCTAATGTGCCCAAAAGTATCAGAAGCAGGCTCAGACTGGCCCACAGAACAAGGTGGGCCCTTAGTTACCCACCCCCTGCACAAGTGGCGCATGGCACAGTAGACTGACATATACATAGATAGGCCGGCTGAGATGCTACACAGTACATTGCCTGTGTTGATATAGTGTGAGAGAAAAAAAAAAGTACAAAAAAAGGATAGAGCATCTGAAAAATATTAGGGGCGATGCCCTTAATATATGAGATGTCAAGATGACGGGCGCCAGGGGGTGGAAGATAAGAAGATGATATAAGATGAATCCAAGTAAAAAAAAGGCAGCTAAGTGGTTACGTGTAACAGGGCTTACACATATTAGTAGTATGTAGGCAAGTTGGTCGCCTCAGGATCTAGGGGCTGAAAGGCACAACAGAGACCCAAATGGGCGAAGCAAAAATACTCACTTAATAGCACAACTCCTTTGTTGTGAATATAAAATGTAAAAAGAATGGAATATCAAGGGTGACAATAATGTCACTAAAGACAGAGAATTAGTGCGGAATGTACCCAATAGAATATATGATTAAATAAATTATGAGGATAAAAGATATTGGAAAAATATACCGTAAAACTAAGCCAGGTGGTGGACAGGGGAAACAGCAAGAATAAGAAAAATTGTTTCTTGGTTAAAAATGATGATAAAAAATAATAAATAATAATTAAAAGAAAGGTGTAGAACTCACTTCACCAGGGCGGCTGTCTGTTGGATAAAGCTCAAGACACCTTCAGACAGACTCTCCCTGGCCCATGTCCGCTTTAAGATGTTGGAATAGATGGCAACAGATCTCCAGCGTCTGATCAAAATTATTTTAATAGATAATAGAGGTAGACAGCACGGTACTCAACGCGTTTCGTTAAGTGGAGCAGAAACATCAATAGGAAGATCACAACCCACAGTGTTCCACGTCACTTTGCATTATCACATGATGGTGACTCGACATTCCTATCAAATGCTATGCCGTAAAGAAATGTATTGGATTTTTCGCTTAAACACCTTGACCATTAGGTCTAAACAAGTTACTTGAATACACTATCTACTAACTGTACCCCTCCATTGCTATTATCAATCATGTCCGGCGATCATCGCTTGTTCACATTCGCCGCGGCGGGCGAACATATGCGATGTTCGGACCACCCTCTATACATCATCATTGACCCTGTACCTCACAGTCAGCAGACACATTACAGCCAATCAGCATACCCTCCCTCACAGACCCTCCCACCTCCTATCAAAAAGCAAGGACAGCATCCATCTTAGATTGATTCTGAAGCTGCAGTGTTAGTTAGGGCAGGGAGAGTGCTGCTGCTGCTGCTGCTGCTGCTGAATTAATATAGAGAAAGCGTTACCTAGGCCAGTGTTCTGTGTCCAATCCAGTCCTCAAAGACTCATCTGCTGTGAGGACAGTATCCTGACAGCACACCAAAAAAAGCCCATTTTAGGGCTGGTACATCAGTCTCCTATTATTTAATTTTTTCTATATATATGTTGCAGTTGCCTCCCTGTGTTTGAGAGGCCGCAGCCCCACAGACTGTACTGTGTACACACCACTCATAGAGGGTGGCACAGTAACTTTCAGATAAAAAAAAGTCATTTAATTTTTACCCTTTAATATAATTGCAGTTGCCTGCCAGTGTATGTCAGGCCCACAGACTGTACTGTGGCCACTGCCAGTGCCCACCACTCATATTGGGTGGCACAGAACCTTGCAGATAAAAAAGTCATTTAATTTTTACCCTTTAATATAATTGTAGTTGCCTGCCAGTGTGTGTCAGGCCCACAGACTGTACTGTGCCCCCTGCCAGAGCCCACCACTCATACCGGGTGTCACAGTACCTTGTAGATAAAAAAGTCATTTAATTTTTACAGCATTACACACATGGACGTACGGTGTGATGATGATGATGATGTTGTACCCGCTGCTGCTTGCTTTGCTGAGTTGTCAGATAAAAGTGAAGCGGTTGATGATGACGATGTGTCCGTGGATGTCACGTGGGTGCCCGCTCGAAGAGAAGAAGAACGGGGGAAAGTTCCGATGGGGAGACAGAGAGGAGGAGGAGACGAGTTGGAAGCAGGGAGAGGTCATTGCAAGGAGCTATTGGCACAGACAGACAGTATGTATCGGCACCTGGGGTCAGTCAGAGAGCACGCCTGCTGTTGGCACCCCCAGAATGCCGTCATTCAAAGCTCAGCAGTGTGGCATTTCTTTTGTGTGTCTGCCTCTGATAACAGCGATGCCATTTGCAACCTGTGCCAAAAAAAAAAACGGAGTCGTGGGAAGTCCAACACCCACCTAGGTACAACGGCTTTGCGAAGGCACATGATCTCACATCACAAATGCCTATGGGATCAACACATGAGTACAAGCAGCACACAAACTCAAAGCCACCATCCTCCTCCTGGTCCAGCATCTTCAGCCACATCAACCACTGCTGTCCTCCTTGCCCCCTCTCAACCACTTGCCACTCCGCCTCTCACCTTCAGCAGTTCCTGCTCATCTGCCCACAGTCAGGTGTCTGTCAAGGAAATGTTTGAGCGTAAGAAGCCAATGTCACAGAGTCACCCCCTTGCCCGGCGTCTGACAGCTGGCTTGTCGGAACTCTTAGCCAGCCAGCTTTTACCATACAAGCTGGTGGAGTCTCAGGCCTTCAAAAAATTTGTAGCTATTGGGACACAGCAGTGGAAGGTACCCGGCCGAATTTTTTTTTCACAAAAGGCAATCCCCACCTGTACTCTGTTGTGGAAAAGGAAGTCATGACATGTCTGGCACATAGTGTTGGGGGCAAGGGTCCTTCTGACCACTGATACCTGGTCTGCAAAGCACAGGGCAGGTATGTCACATACACTGCACATTGGGTAAACCTGCTGACGGCTGCCAAGCATGGAATACGTGGCTCTGCAGCGGAGTTGGTGACACCGCCACGACTTGCAGGCAGGACTGCTGCTACCTCCTCTACTCCTCCTACTCCATCCTCTTCGCTAACCTCCTCGGCTGAGTCCTCTTCTGCTGCTGCGTCTTGCTCCACATCAACTGCACCCCCCAGCTCCCCGGGGGCTATTCCACATCCCAGATACAACAGTGTAATGCCGTCTTGGAGTTGACTTGCCTGAAAGCAGAGAGTCACACGGGACCAGCACTCCTGTCCGCCCCGAAACACACAGGTGGATCAGTGGCTGACCCCGCACGAACTGGAGATTGGCAAAGTGGTGTGTGACAACGGAAGCAATCTGTTGGCGGCATTGAATTTGGGCAAGTTGAAACATGTGCCGTGCATGACACATGTGTTGAATCTGATCGTACAACGCTTTGTGTATTAATACCCAGGCTTACTGGACGTCCTCAAGCAGGCCAGGAAGGTGTATGGCTATTTCCGGCATTCCTACATGGCGATGGCGCACTTTTCCGATATTCAGCGGCGAAACAACATGCCAGTGAGGCGCTTGATTTGCGACAGCCCGACGCGTTGGAATTCAACAATCCTAATGTTCAACTGCCTGCTCCAACAAGAAAAAGCCGTCAACGAGTATTTGTATGACCGGGGTGCTAGGACAGCCTCTGCGGAGCTGGATATTTTTTTGCCACGTTACTGGATGCTCATGTGCAATGCCTGTAGGCTCATGCGTCCTTTTGAGGAGGTGACAAACCTAGTCAGTCGCACTGAAGGCACCATCAGTGACCTCATCCCATTTGTTTTCTTCCTGGAGCTTGCCCAGCAAATAGTGCTGGATCAGGCCGTAGATGAGCGTGAAGAGGAAGAGTTGTGGTCACCATCACCACCATAAACAGCCTTATCATCATCGCTTGCTGGTCCTGCGGCAACGCTGGAAGAGGAGTCTGAGGAAGAGGAGTGAGAGGTGGAATGTGGCTTTGAGGAGGAGGAAGACCAACCACAGAAGGCATCCCAGAGTGCTCATTGTTGTCACCTATCTGGGACCCATGGTGTTGTACGTGGCTGGGGGGAAGAACAGACCTTCAATGAGATCAGTGAGGACAAGGAATGGGACATGAATAGCTCGGCATCCAACCTTGTGCAAATGGGGTCTTTTCATGCTGTCATGCCTGTTGAGGGACCCTCATATAAAAAGGCTGAAGGAGAACGACCTGTACTGTGTGGCCACGCTACTAGACCCCCGGTATAAGCAGAAAGTGGCTGAAATGTTACTGAATTACCGGAAGTCGGAAAGGATGCAGCAGTTCCAAAACAAGTTAAAAAGTATGCTTTACACAGCGTATAAGGGTGATGTCACAGCACAACGGGGATCTAACAAGGGAAGAGGTGAAAGTAATTATACTCCTACCACAACCATGCCGGCAAGGACAGGACGCTTTACAGACGTGTTGTTGATAGAGGACATGCGGAGCTTTTTGAGTCCTATGCATCGCCACAGCCCTTCGGGGTCCACCCTCAGAGAACGACTCGACCGACAGGTAGCAGACTACCTCGCCTTAACTGCAGATATCGACACTCTGTGGAGTGATGAACCCCTTGACTACTGGGTGTGCTGGCTTGACCTGTGGCCTGAGCTATCCCAATTTGCGATAGAACTTCTGGCCTGCCCTGCTTCAAGCGTCCTGTCAGAAAGGACCTTCAGAGCAGCAGGAGGTATTGTCACTGACAAGAGAAGTCACCTAGGTCAAAAAAGTCTAGATTACCTCACCTTTATTAAGATGAATGAGGCGTGGATACCGAAGGGACTGACAGTGGGGGATGCATTTGGCTAAAAAAGGCCTGATGAGATGCCTTGGGCTAAAAATGGTCCCCACTCTGCTGTATTTAATCTCTGCATGCCGAATGACTTGCGTGACTTCTCCACCACCAACTAGGGTTCAAGCCGCAATGTTTTAGTACACTTTTTGCCTGGAAAACATACATTTTTCCGGCCGCCGCAACAATACCAAATTTTTCAGGCATGTGTACATGCCTAATTTTTCTGGCCTCTGGTGCTGCACTGTGGCTGCAAAAACAAAACAAAAAAAAGGCACATACATGTGTCAATTCCCCTTCGTTATCGTTACCTTGTTGTGGTGAAGGGGCTTGCAAATCACAATGAAGTGATCACCTCTATGAGTGTGTTGGCAATGTTGGCACACCCCAGATGATAAGGTCGTTGCTTTATTGTGAACAGACCAAAAGCGATCGGCTGGATAATTTTTCCTAGAAAATTTTTTCTTTGTGATCATCTAAGGTGATCATTAAAGCCTACTAGGCCAACAATGGGCCCACACTGCAGAATCATTGTTTTCTGGGTCACTTAACTGTCACTGAACTACTTCAGCACGACCATAGGCTTTGAAAAACCACCATCAGCTGCAATCTCCCAAACGTGCGCACGAGCACAGTCATCACTACACCAAGATTGACGCATAGAGGAATAAAATTTATGTCATGAGTGTGTCAACTATTGACAACTCTTTGCGGTTGTCTAAAATCTATTCGATACACTTCCCATGTTAGGGGACGTAACAGGGATTAAACTGATAAGAATAGTACTACTTAACACACCACTCATATAGGGTGTCACAGTTCATTGCACGGCGCACGAGCAGTTACCTGAAATTCAAACGAAGAGGACCGAGCATGGGTCTTTTTCCATCTCCCGGTTCTAAAAATGTATTCACTACACCGACCCTGACCTTGATAAGGGACAAAACAGAGATTAAACTGATAGGAATAGTACTTAGTTAACACTATTTGCATTGGTGGCAAATTCCATTGCAAGTGCCCAAAATTTGAACGAAGCAGACAGAGCAAGCTTTTTTCTCTATCTCCCCATGAAAGGATTCAATTTAATACACGTCCCCTGATAGGGGACTTAACAAAGATTAAAATGGTAAGAATAGTAGTTCACACTATTTGTATTGGTGGCACAGTACATTGCGCGGCACACGCGCAGTGCCCCAGATTGGAAGTAAGAGGACAGACCAATCATCTTTTTCCATCTCCTGCTTCCTAAAATCTATTCGATACACGTCCCCTGATAGGGGACGTAACAGGGATTAAACTGATAGGAATAGTACTACTTAACACACCACTCATATAGGGTGGCACAGTACATTGTACGGCGCACAGTGCCCCAAATTGGAAGGAAGAGGACCGACCAACCATCTTTTTCCATCTCCCGTTTCCTAAAATCTATTCCATACACTGGCCCCTGATAGGGGACAAAACAGAGATTAAACTGGTAAGAACAGAACAGCTGGGTATTTTTTGGCCGCGTTACTGAACGCTCATGCACAATGTAGACTCATGCGTCCTTTTGCGGAGGTGACAAACCTGGTCAGTCAAACCCAAGGAAACATCATCAATCTCATCCTATATGCGTTTTTTCTAGATCGTGCCTTGCGAAGAGTGCTGGATCAGGCCATAGATGAGCATGAAGAGGAAGAGTTGTGGTCACCATCACCACCAGAAGCAGCCTTGTCGTTGTCGATTGCTGGACCTGCGGCAACGCAGAGAGAGGAGTCTGAAGAAGAGGAGTCAGAGGAGGAAGGTGGCTTTGAGGAGGTGGAAGACCAACCGCATGCAGGCGTCCCAGGGGGCTTGTTGTCACCTTTCGGGGACCCTTGGTGTTGTACGTGGCTGGGTGAAGGAAGAGACCTTCAATGATGTCAGTGAGGAACGGGACATGGCTAGCTTGGTATCCAACCTTGTGCAAATGGGGAGTTTGCAGTTGTGCAAGTGGACTGTTTGCGGTGCGTTAAATAGGGAGTTTGATCTGTCAGAGGGGTCTGTCACTGTGAAGCGGGCGTAACCCTTACACTACCTGATCGATATAACATCATACCTGATCGTATACACACACTGGATGTTTTAAAGCACGACTGGATGTTTTAAAGCACATTATTCCAAACAATTTTGGAATGTTAGGTGATTTATGCCCTTTATGAATTAAAACCCCACTCTGCATCAACTACGTAATTTTCCATGGGAGTTTTGCCATGGATCCCCTTCCGGAATGCCACCGTCCATGTGTTAGACCCCTTGAAACAACTTTTCAATCACTATTGTGGCCATAAATAGTCCCTGTGGGTTTTAAAATTCGCCTGTCTATTGAAGTCTATGGCGTTTCGCCCGGTTCACCCGTTCGCGAACATTTGCGGAAGTTCGCGTTTGTCGTTCGCGAACAGAAAATTTTATGTTCGCGACATCTCTAGTTATAGGATTCGAATTATATACATGGCGTACATCATCACACTTATCGATTCATTTATTCTTTTATCCATTTATTTTTAATTTTTTATTCATCTGTTCATCATTTTAATTATTAATAATAATAATAATTATTATTATTATTATTATTATTATTATTATTATTATTATAAGTTGATTGTTTTACCTTTTCTTATAACTGTCCTTTATCCAATGATATATATATTTTATGTATATAAATATTTATATATATATATTTTTTTTTGATAAGTATCGATATTTATTGGATCTAACTTTTAGCTATTAATTTATCTTTATAATGCACATCAATATTTTACATTACTCTAAATATTCTTTTGTCTGATGTTAATGGAATACCTAGATATAATCTCTCACCAACAGAGGCATTAAAATCCACATTGACCTCTTTCCGCCCCCTTCCCCCCCCCCTTTTTCTTCAAGTATGCTTAATCCTTTCACCCCACTTTCGCTAACTATCCCATCTAACAAAAAATTCTATTAATTCATTCAATAAGTTAATTTTATTCATTTTATTCATTCAATTAATTTAATTATACCCATATTTAATCATACCCACAAATTAATTAACCCACCGTTGCTGTAACGGTGCCTTAATGTTTAAATTACTATTTTAGTCCTTTATCACCCCCTCAAGTATTATTAATTTGACCCAGCCATCCTCTGGTTCAATATGCAATTGCATAAAGAACCATCCATTTCCTTCTTTACTATCAAATGGCGGCATAGAGTTAGTTTTACTAAATGCCGAACACAGCGAGGCCAAGCCTGATGCGTGGCGAGCGAAGCGGGTAAGATGGACCATGTGATTGGACCATGTGATGTGATGTCATCACAGGTCCTGTAGATCTTAGAAGATGCAGGGAAAGAGAGGAGAGATCACGACTACGCGATCAAGTGGCTAAGGTAAGTTAACTTTTATTATTTTTAACCCCTTCCTCTTCTTTTTACAATGCATTCTTTATTAAGAATGCTATTATTTCCCCTTATAACCATGTTATAAGGGAAAATAATCAATTCTCCAGAAGACCCGAAACCGGACTTCAGTGATGAAGTCCGGCTTCGGGTTGGGTACCAAACATGGCGATTTTTCTCACACGCGTGCAAAACGCGTTACAAACGCTTGCACCCGCGCGATAAAAACGCGCATATTCCCGCAACGCACCCGCCTCTTATCCGGGCGTCAAACATGACGCCCGTGTGAAAGAGGCCTAAGTGTGAAATTTGCCCTCGGCGCTTAATTTTTACCTACATATATGTATGCTCTCAAGCCTCTCAGGAGGAGATAGTGGTCAGGTAGAGTTCCCCCATATACTAAAGATGGGAGCAGTACTGCATATAACTGCCTGCAGTACTGCTCTCATCCTTGATATGTGGGGGGCACTGTTGTACCTTTGAGCCTCTAGATACTGAGGCGACCAACTTGCCTACGTATTGATATAGTGTGGGCAGGTAGTATATGCATGTAGCTGTACAGTGGGCCATAAAATACATTTTACTGGTGGGCCCTAGGCACCCCTGTTTGATACTGATTAGGCGCATAAGGTTGTAAAAACACAACTAAATTGCAGAAAAGTTGCAGGCAACTTGCATTGTGGTCTATGATAATCTTGTGTTGGATGTTCAGGAAGTGTCGCGGTTTTGATAATTATTAGATGTAATCATGTAGCTCCAGCCTTAGAAGCTAATGTTTCAAAGATAGTCTGGAAACAATTTTGGCTAGAAATGAGAGTATCAATTCTACTGATTTGGTGTTCATCCCAAATTTCAGACTCTATTCAAACTGCATTTTGAAGCTCTTCCTGTTGATAGGTGTACTATGTATTGGAGTTGATTGGATTTGTCATCTATGTTATAAAAATTGTTGTTGTTGGACTCCAAATTTGGCACATTGGTACATTGGGTATATGGGAAGGTATTCTAAAATCTCAGCTGTCTAGGACGTACGTGTTTTGTTCTGGATATATTTCTAAAATATGTATTAGCCAACATGAGCTTGCAGCTTCACTCATGTCCTAACTGCCATATGCACATGACCTTTATTAGCCAATAGGAGCTCATAGGTCCTGCAGTCTTGACATACACATAGTTTTACACCAAGTTTTCATAACAATTCAGACATTTTTTTTTTACTGTTATAGGTCACTGTTAAAGGGGCGGGGTGCTGTGGAGGTCACTGTTAAATGGAGGTCACTGTTAAACGCTTTAACTGTGGAACAGTTAAAAATAAAATAAACAATATGTAACTGCCAGCGTATATAGAACTACTAGCTTTTTCCTCATAAAAGCAAAAAAAAAAAAAAACATGGACATGGACTGGCTTCCTGGGAACCCTTGGAACAAATCCAATAAACACACAAATAGACCAATACTTCATAGTTGGGCATACTCTAGTTTTTGGTAAATTTATATTTAAAAATAAAAAATCCCCCATAGAAAAGAATAGCAGAATTCTGTGATTAATACAGCCCAAAACGCTTAACGCACAGACTCCATTCAAACTGTGTTTCGAACCGCTCAGCACTGAGAGATGTGCTATGTATCTTAGGAGTTGATCGAATTTGTCAGTTTTGATAAATGTATGTATTATGCAGCAATTACTATATACTTTGAACTATGCCATTAAATGTTAAACTGTCATACACTCACACACAAACTTTCAGATATTTAGTGCTATAAGTGTTATGTATTTCCCTCAGGAGAAGCACATTTTGTTATCATTTTTCTCTATTTTTCTGCAAGTAATAACCCCTAACAGCTTAACTGACTTTTAAAGCTCTTAGAGGTGTCCTATGTATTCAGGGGCGGATTAAGTGCATGATAGGCCCGGGCTGTCTACCCAACTTGGGCCTCTCCCTCCATTTTAGTTTTTTTTTTTTGTATGAAGAGGCTGCGGTGTTTCGTGAGCGTCACAGTCTCTTCCTAGGCCATATGACATCACATTCATCTAGGACAGAGCAGCACACAGTGCTCTAGACTAAAAAAAATACCCCAAATTGACTCCTAAACTGAAAAATTTAGGAGTCAAATTAAATTTTGGGTCGCCAAATTTAAAATACATATAATTATAATAAAAAAAGTTGGAGGAGAATAAATCACCACATACCTCTTACATCCAGTGACATCGCCTGTCATGTGGAGCATCTCTTTCCTCTTATCCTCTGTTTGACCCAGACCGACATGACAAATTCTTTCAACTGCATCTCGTCTCTACAGAGTTTGTTACACAGACATGTTAGATTTCTCAATTTTTCCATCCTGGTGTCCCGACAATGTCATCCTGCTGCCACTCCCAATACTGTGCCCGTTGTGCTCCCCAATGCCCCAGATACTAAACTGATGAAAAAATAGTGACCCCAGTAGACATAATTGGGGTCATTTATCAAATTGGTGTAACGTAGAACTGGATTTCAAAGGAACTGTCAAAAATTTAAGGTGGAATCTGATTGGTTGCTATGGGCAACTAAGCCAGTTCTACTTTACACCAGTTTGATAAATTACCCCAAATGTCCCTATAGTGTCCACATCAGTTATAATGTCCTCTAGAGTGCCCCCAGTAATAATAATAACACCCTATATTGTGCTTCAGGTAATAATCCCTGTATAGTGTCCCCAAAAAGAATGTCCTCTAATATGTCCCTGTAATAGAAATACCCATACAGTGCCTCCCCACCAGTAACACTGCTACATATAGTAATTTTCCCCCACACAGTAATTACCTCCACATAGTAATTTCCCCCACATTGCCCCCACATGACAATTTCTACCACACAACTCCCACATTGTAATCCCCCCATAGTAATTTGCCACCCACACAGTAATTTCCCCCATACAGCCACCTTATAGCAATTTGCCCCCGCACAATTGGCATATAGTAATTTGCCCCCACACAGCCAACCCAAATATAGTAATTTCCAACCACACAACCGCCATATAGTAATTTTCCCCCACACAACTATCCCTAATATAGTAATTTGCCCCTACCCAGCCACCATATAGTAATTTGCCCCCACACAGTCAGCCCTAATACAGTAATTTGCCCCCAAATAGCTGCAGTATAGTAATTTGCCCAGACACAGTCAGCCCCAATATGGAAATTTGCCTCCACACAGCCAGCCCCAATATAGTAAATTGCCCTCACACAGCCCGATATAGTAATTTGCCCCTACATTTATATGTCCTCCTGTGCCCCCCCAGTAATGTCAAACAAAGTTGGCTCATAAAAAAAAAAAAAAAAACTAAACGCGAAATATTAACCTGTATCCAAGCACTCACTCGCTGCTGGTATGGGCCCACAGGCGCACGATTGCAGGCACGCACACGTCACTGTGCTGCGTCCTGGCAAGGAAAGGATTGGCATCATCACGCCCACCTGCACCAAGATTTTACTACGGTATAGCCTTCAAGGCAGGGAACTATGCGCTCTCGTGCCCCGCCTCAGTATGTGGGCCACCTAGCGATGCCGGACCCGGGGTTTCCGACCCAAACACCCCTATTATAATTGTATGTATTTTTTAGTCAATTGGATTTGTCATTTTTAATAATGTTTAAAAATAAAAAGTCCCACATAGAAATGAATGGAAGAATGTTCGCAGATTCAAATTTTAACTAGTGATGAGTGACAGGGGCAATATTCGAATTCGCAATATTTTGTGAATATTTGGGCTACATTTTTCAAGCTGCTAGAAGTTTCCTGAGACTGTAGAAAATGGTTGGCACGCAGAATATTACAATAGCTTTATATGCAGATAGAGTGCTATGATATATTCCATATTGCGTAAATCGGCAATTAATGATGCGCATATTTTTGCACAAAACGTGCAACTTCTCATTTTAGCAGGTCTGACTACATATTAGTGATTGGTGTACTAAGCATTGTTGTGAACTTGCCGGTAGCATGTATGTATGGACAGCAGAATATATCACACTTGCCTAAAAACCTGCACTCAGCTACACTGTATCACAATCTTAACCTCCACTAACTATCTCTCATTAATATCTGTATTATATATATGAGATAACTATCTAATATAATGTGACACAGTAAAACACAGAGCACAGCAATAACATTCGTGCCCAACACTAATTTTAACAACAATAGTCTAACAACCACCTAGTCTCACAGGCACAGCACAAACAAATAACCCCTCTTCTCACTCACAAACACACACACACACAAAAACTGTCAACTCTTTTTAAGCTCTATGGGGGTCATTTATTTAACAGAAATATGCCTATATCAGGCTTATTTCTGGCACAGATTGCGGTGCAAAGGTCATTTGTCCAGCAATCTGCGACTTTTCCCCACTCACGCCAGGTCTAAAAAAGTGGGTGTGGAGTGGGTGGGGAAGGGGGCAGACCGGTAGGCCAGACTCATTTACCATTTTGAATGCTTGTTTTAGGTGTAGAATATGGTCTAAATTTAAGACAGCTAGAAATCTGTCTTACATTTAGAAGCGGTAGTGGATCCACCAAAGTTATGTAGAGGCCAACATCTCTTCATAACTTTTGCAGACCTACCACCAGTGCAGGACTTTATTAAGACCGGGGTCTAAAACGCTGGTCTTAATAAATGTGCCACTATGTATTTCCCTCAGGAAATGCCAATGTAGTTATTATTCTCAAAGCGTTTCAAAGTTCTCGGATCTGAGAGGTGTGCTATGTATTTATGGAGTTGATCTGATTTGTCATTTGTAATTAATAAACATTTAAAAATAAGAAATCCCCCACAGATATAAATGGCGAAATGTTCGGAGAATCAAATTTTAACCCGTTAAAAACCTGCACCATACACGTGCAGCAGGCTGATCGGGCCGGTGCAGTAGCTGCTCCCGCCAGGTCAGCTGCACAGACCCGGCAGTCACTGGCAGCCAGGCCCCTGCTGCATATGCCGGCATCGGTACAAAACACAGATGCTGGCGTATTAACCCCTTGTATGACGCAGTCAAAGCTGACCACGGCATGCAGAGGTTTTGCGGAGGGTAGGTGTGCCCTTCGCATCTCCGTCGCATCCCTGCGCTGCAGTGATTGGGACCTGATGTCAGAGAAGGCAGCCCGATGCCTTCCATAGACATCGGGGCTTGCCTTCTACGGAAGCCTGTGAGATCCAGCCCCTTAGGCTGGGTCTCACAGGCAGGATGTCAGCATACATACAGCATACAAGATGACAGCCAATGCATTACAATACAGGTTAAATGTAATGCATTGCAGAGGGAATCAGACCCCAGAAGTTGAAGTCCCAGAGTGGGATAAAAATAACAAGTAAAAAATAAGTTTCAAAAAAGTGTTTTTTATAATAACAAAAAATAAGGTTTCAAGTAAAAAAAAGCCTCTTTAACCACTTAAGCCCCCCTAGCTTAAACACCCTTAATGACCAGGCCACTTTTTACAATTCTGCACTACACTACTTTCACCGTTTATTGCTCCGTCATGCAACTTACCACCCAAATGAATTTTACCTCCTTTTCTTCTCACTAATAGAGCTTTCATTTGGTGGTATTTCATTGTTGCTGACATTTTTACTTTTTTTGCTATTAATAAAAATTTAACGACATTTTTGCAAAAAAATGACATTTTTCACTTTCTGTTGTAATTTTTTTTTTTAAAAAATACATTTCTATATAAATTTTTCTCTAAATGTATTGTTCTACATGTCTTTGATAAAAAAAAGTCCAATAAGTGTATATTTATTGGTTTGGGTAAAAGTTATAGCGTTTACAAACTATGGTGCAAAAAAGTGAATTTCGGCATTTTGAAGCAGCTCTGACTTTCTGAGCGCCTGTCATGTTTCTTCAGGTGCTAGAATGCCAGGAAAGCATAAATACCCCCCAAATGACACCATTCTAGAAAGAAGACACCCCAAAGTATTCACGGAGGGGCATGGTGAGTTCATGTATCATTTCATTTTTTTTCACAAGTTAGCGGAAAATGACACTTTCTGAGAAAAAAAAAAAAAAAAAGTTTCTGCTAACTTCTGGCAAAAAATAAATAAATCTCAGACGGACTCACTATGCCCCTCAGTAAATACCTCGGGGTGTCTACTTTCCGAAAAGGGGTCATTTGTGGGGTGTGTTTACTGTTCTGGCATTTTGGGCGGGGCTAAATTGTGAGCCGCCATGTAAAACCTAAAGGTACTCGTTGGAATTTGGACCCTTTTGCGCACCCAGGCTGCAAAAAAGTGTCACTTATGTGGTATCGCCGTACTCAGGAGAAGTAGGGCAATGTGTTTTGGGGTGTATTTTTACATATACCCATGTTGGGTGAGAGAAATATCTCTGTAAATTGTCAACTTTGTGTAAAAATTTTTAAAAGTTGTCGTTTACAGAGATATTTTTCACACACAGTATAGGTATATATAAAAATACACCCCAAAACACATTGCCCTACTTCTCCTGAGTACGGCGATACCACGTGTGCCACTTTTTTGCAGCCTGGGTGCGCAAAGGGGCCCTAAAACCAATGAGTACCTTTAGGATTTCACAGGGCATTTTTATGCATTTGGATTCCAGACTTCTTCTCACGCTTTAGGGGCCCCTAAAATGCCAGGACAGTATAAATACCCCACATGTGACCCCATTTTGGAAAGAAGACACCTCAAGGTATTCCGTGAGGAGTATGGTGAGTTCATGTAAAATTTTATTTTTTGTCACAAGTTAGTGGAATATGAGACTTAGTAAAAAACAAAATTAAAAAAAAAAAAAAATATCAATTTCTGCTAACTTGTGCCAAAAATAAAAATTCTGTGAACTCGCCATGCCCCTCACGGAATACCTTGGGGTGTTTTCTTTCTAAAATGGGGTCACATGTGGGGTATTTATACTGACCTGGAATTTTAGAGGCCCCTAAAGCGTGAGAATCCAAATGCGTAAAAATGGCCTGTGAAATCCTAAAGGTACTCATTGGTTTTAGGGCCCCTTTGCGCATCTTGGCTGCAAAAAAGTGTCACTCATGTGGTATCGCCGTACTCAGGAGAAGTAGGGCAATGTGTTTTGGGGTGTATTTTTACATATACCCATGCTGGGTGTGAGAAGTATTGCTGTAAACGACAACTTTTTACATTTTTTTATTCAAAGTTGTCAATTTACAGAGATATTTCTCTCACCCAGCATGGGTATATGTAAATACACCCTAAACACTTGCCTACTTCCTGATACGGCGATCACATGTGTGACACTTTTTCAGCCAAGATGCGCAAAGGACCCTAAAACCAATGAGTACCTTTTAGGAGGGCATTTTACGCAATTTTCTTCTCACGCTTTAGGGCCCCTAAATTGCCAGGGCAGTATAAATACCCCACATGTGACCCCATTTTGGAAAGAAGACACCCCGAGGTATTCTGTGAGGGGCATGGCGCGTTCATAGAAGATTTTTTTTTTTGGCACAAGTTAGCGGAAATTGATTTTTTATTGTTTTTTCTCATAAAGTCTACCTTTCTGCTAACTTTTGAAAAAAAGTTAAATTTTTCATGGACTCACTAT
Source organism: Bufotes viridis (assembly GCA_033119425.1). Lineage (NCBI taxonomy): Eukaryota > Metazoa > Chordata > Amphibia > Anura > Bufonidae > Bufotes > Bufotes viridis. The sequence goes on along the minus strand of CM065592.1, from coordinate 170,872,211 downwards.
GCCCCTCAGCGAATACCTTGGGGTGTCTTCTTTCCAAAATGGGGTCATTTGTGGGGTGTTTGTACTGTTCTGGCATTTTGGGCGGGGCTAAATTGTGAGCAGCCATATAAAACCTAAAGGTACTCGTTGGAATTTGGGCCCCTTTGCGCACCCAGGCTGCAAAAAAGGGTGTCACTCATGTGGTATCGCCGTACTCAGGAGAAGTAGGGCAATGTGTTTTGGGGTGTATTTTTACATATACCCATACTTTGTGTGAGAAATATCTCTGTAAATTGACAACTTTGAATAAAAATCTTTAAAAAGTTGTCGTTTACAGTGATATTTCTCACACACAGTATGGTATATGTAAATACACCCCAAATCCATTGCCTTACTTCTCCTGAGTACAGCGATACCACATGAGTGACACTTTGCAGCCAAGATGCTCAAAGGGGCCCTAAAACCAATGAGTACCTTTAGGATTTCTGAGCCATTTTTACGCATTTGGATTCTCACACTTTAGGACCCCTAAAATGCCAGGACAGTATAAATACCCCACAAGTGACCCCATTGTGGAAAGAAGACACCCCAAGGTATTCTGTGAGGGGCATGGCGAGTTCACAGAAAAAAAAATTTGGCACAAGTTAGCGGAAATTTTTTTTTTATTTTTTTTACAGTCTCATATTCCACTAACTTGTGACAAAAATAAAATTTTGCATGAACTCGCCATACCCCTCACGGAATACCTTGGGGTGTCTTCTTTCTAAAATGGGGTCACATGTGAGGTGTTTGTACTGTTCTGGCATTTTAGGGTCTCCGCAATCATTACACGTATGGCCAGCATTAGGAGTTTCTGCGATTCTCCTTATATTGAGCATACGGGTAATGAGATTTTTCCCGTTCAGCCTCTGGGCTGAAAAGAAAAAAATGAACGGCACAGATTTTTTCATTCGCATCGATCAATGTGGATGAAAAATCTCTGCCTAAAAATGTGCAAAAAAAAAAACGGCACAGATTTCCTCATTCGCATCGATCAATGTGGATGAATAAATCTCTGCCAAAAAATGTGCAAAAAAAAAAGTAGTAAGGCCCTATTCACACGTCCGCAAAAATGTCCGCATCTATTCTGCAATTCTGCGGAATAGATGCGGACCCATTCAGTGTGAATGGGGCTGGCGGTGATGCGGAGAGCACACTATGCGCTCGCCGCATCAAAATTTGCGGAGCTGCGGCCGCAAACTTCCGGGTTTCGGCCCCCAAACATCCGGCCGCAGCTCCGCAAAAGATAGAGCATGTCCTATTCTTGTCCGCAATTGCGGACAAGAAAAGGCATTTTCTATATAGTTCTGGCAATGTGCGGATCCGCAAAATGCGGAAAGCACATTGCTGGTGTCCGTGTTTTGCGGATCCTTGGATCCATGGATCCGCAAAACACATACGGACGTCTGAATGAGCCTTACAGGGGGGTAATTAGTGTCAGGGGGGTGACAGGGGGTGACATGGGGTGATCGGGGTTAATCAGGGTTAATCAGTGACGGTGGTGGGGGGTGGGGGGATGGGTGGGGGGTCTGTGTGGTGATTTGGTGCACTTTATAAAAGTTTCTTTGGTGGTCCCAAGCAAAAGGGACCACCAAAGGAACGATCAGCAAGCATATCAGACACTGTTAACAAAACAGCGTCTGATATGCCATTTTTTTAACTTCTACAGCCTGCCAGCGCACGATCAGCGCTGGCAGGCTGTAGTTTACCTGTCCCGGACGCGATCCTGTGAACGCGCGCACGCGCGCGCGTTCACAGGAAATCTCGCCTCTCGCGAGATGACGCGCCCGCGCGTCAAGGAGGAACAAACCGACCGCCCGCAGGACGCAATCCTGCGTGAGGCGGTCGGCAACTGGTTAAAACACATAAAATTGTAAAAAAAAAAGAAAAAAAAATGAAAACCAGACATATTGGGTATTGCTGTGTCCGTAATGACCCGCTCTATAAAAATATCACATGATCCAACCCCTCACCTAACACAAGAAAATAATAAAAACTGTGCTAAAACAAACATTTTTTTGTCACCTTAGATAACAAAAAGTGCAACACCAAGCGATCAAAAAGGTGTATGCCTCCAAAAAAGTACCAATCAAACTGTCACCTCATCCCGCAAAAAATGAGCCCGAACATTTCTGGCAAAAAATAAAAAAAATTATGGCTCCCAGAATATTGAGACGCAAATTTTTTTTTTGTTTCAAAAATGCTTTTATTGTGTTAAAAGTTAGAAAAATTAAAAAGTAGACATATGAGGTATCACTGTGTCCGTAACAACCTGGTCTATTAAAATATCACATGACTTATCCCCTCAGATGAACACCGTTAAAAAAAAAGCCAATTTTGTCACCTTACATCACAAAAAGTGTGATACCAAGCAATAAAAAAGCCATACGTACTCCAAAATGGACCGATTAAACCGTCATCTCATCCTGCAAAAAATGAGTCCATGCCTAAGACAATCGCCCCAAAAATAAAATAAACTATGGCTCTCAGAATATGGAGACACTAAAACATGATGTTTTTTTGTTTCAAAAATGCTTTTATTGTGTAAAACTTAAATAAATATAAAAAGTATGTATATTAGGTATTGGCAGGTCCGTAACAACCTGCTGTATAAAAATATCACATGACTAAACCCCTCAGATGAACACCATAAGAAAAAAAAGGTGTCAAAAAAGCCATTTACATCACATAAAGTGTAATACCAAGCGATCAAAAAGTCATATGCACCCTAAAATAGCACCAATCAAACCGTCATTTCATACCGAAAAAAATGAGGCCCTACATAAGACACTCGCTCAAAAAAAAAAAAATATATAGCTTTCAGAATATGGAGAAACAAAAAAATAATTTAAAAAAAATGTTTATTATGTAAAACTGAAACAAACAAACTAAAAAGTTGTCATATTTGGTATTGTTGCATCCGTAACAACCTTTTCTATAAAAATACCACATGATCTAACCTGTCAGATGTAAATAACACTGTAAATAACAAAAAATAAAAACGGTGCCAAAATAGCTATTTTTTGTTGCCTTGCCTCACAAAAAGTGTAATATAGAGCAACCAAAAATCATATGTACCCTAAAATAGTACCAACAAAACTGCCATCTTATCCTGTAGTTTCCAAAATGGGATCACTTTTTGGGAGTTTCTACTCTAGGGGTGCATCAGGGGGTCTTCAAATCTGACATGGCAACTTAAAATTATCCCAGCGAAATCTGCCCTCTAAAAACCATATGGCATTCCTCTCCTTCTGCGCCCTGCGGTATGTCGGTACAGTAGTTTACAGTAGTAAACTACAGAATCAGGATAATAAATATTGAGTTTTGTTTGTCTGTTAACCCTTGCTTTATTACTGGAAAAAATGGATTAAAATGGAAAATCTGCCAAAAAAGTGAAATTCTGAAATGTCATCTACATTTTCCTTTAATTCTTGGGGAACACCTAAAGGGTTAACAAAGTTTGTAAAATAAGTTTTGAAATAGGGCCATTGATGGGTGGTTTCTAGAGATGAGCGAATTGAGGCTAACGAAGTGGAATTCGTTTTGAATTTAAGGAAAAATTTGATTTGCAATGAATGCAAATTTACTCGGGCTTCGTGGTAACGAATCGTAATTTTTTAATTTTTCCTAACATGGCTTCAAAAATGGCAGCTACACGTGTGAGGACATGGGGCAAGGAACTCTAGGAAGGCAGGATGACCCATAATGCCATGCATGAAGCTAATCAGCAGCCAGCCCTGTGATGTCACAGCCCTATAAATATGGCGGCCATCTTAGATTCTGCCATTCACAATCGGACATTGTTCAGGGACAGACGTGTATACAGGCGCTAGGGAGAGTGAAAGAAAAACTAATTGTTAAAAAAAAGGAAAGAAGCGATTTACTAGTGCAGGGAAAGGATAGTGAGAGAAATCATTTCACAGGCAGGGAGAGATGTGTGCAGATGCTAGGGAGAGTCATAGGGAAATAGTCATTGTGAAAAAAAGCAATTTGCAAGTGCAGGGAAAGGATAGTGAGAGGAATAATTTCACAGGCAGGGAGAGACGTGTGCAGATGCTAGGGAGAGTCATAGGAAAATCCTCATTGTGAAAAAAAGCGATTTACAAGTGCAATCCAGACAGTCTCATAATACAGTCATTCCAGCAATTAGTTATTGGGGTGCAAGTGCTATGTTGAAAAGCCTTTAGTGGCTTTTATCTGTGGAAAAAGATAAATATATTTGTAGGTAACTTTGTTGTTATTTGCGCTAAAATTATTTGCAGTCATTTCTGGTGAAAGCGTATAGGGTCATATTTCAGTACTACAAGAAAAATATATATGCACTTCACTCTTTAATTGTTTTCTGGTTAAAGCGTAAAGTGGCCTTTTTCCGTCCAACAAGAAATATATATTCTCGGGTCTGGTGAAAGGGTATAGGGGCGTATTACAGTAAAAAAAGAAAAATATATTTATGTACTGCACTGTTGCAGTGATTTCTGTTGAAAGCATATAGGGGCGTATTTCATTCAAAAAAGAAAAATATATACGCACTGCACTGTAGCAGTTATTTCTGGTGAAAGCATATAGGGGCGTATTTCAGTACTTCAAGAAATATATATACGGACTTCACTCTTTAATTTTTTTTCTGGTCAAAGCGTATAGTGGCCAATTTCAGTGCAACAAGAAATATATATTCTCAGTGCACTGCTGCAGTGATTTCTGTTGAAAGCGAATAGGGGCGTATTTCATTACTTTAAGAAATATATACACGGACTTCACTCTTCAATTTTTTTCTGGTCAAAGCATATAGTGGCCAATTTCGGCGCAACAAGAAATATATATACGCACTGCACTGTTGCAGTGATTTCTGTTAAAAGCGTATAGGGGCGTATTTCATTCAAAAAAGAAAAATATATACGCACTGCACTGTTGCAGTTATTTTTGGTAAAAGCATATACGTTCGTATTTTATTACAACAAGAAAATTATATTATCAGTGCATTTCCGCAGTTAATTGTGGTGAAAGCGTTTAGTGGCCTATTTCACTACAAAAAGAAAAAATATATTTGTCGCTTTTAGGGGTGCTTTAATTTCCATTTAATTTCTTTAGTTCAGCTATAAGTATGTCAAGCAGATAAGTGCCAGGCCATGCACAGAGGAGTGGCAGAGGCCTGAATGTTTCTGGCGCAAGCAGAGGTCACAACAGAGTAAGGGGTCGTGGCAGTAGTAGTCACAGCGAGAGGCCTGAGCTCCCGGTGTCATCTACCGGTCATGTCTTGACCCTTGATTGGTTAACTCGGTCATCCACGTCAACCCATGTTACATCAGACACCCCTAGCCAACAGTCGGTGGGTTCGTCAGACACAACCCTTAGTTGGCATGGCCCGGGAGCAGGCTCTGTTCCCTCACCTGTCCCCAACCTGTCTCTGGCCTTTTCTGTTTCCTCTCCACGAGAAATATTACATGCAGTGGGCTCAGTTTCACTTTTCAGCGAGCAAGAGCTACTAGAGGACAGTCAGCAGCTACTGCCCAGCCAAGATGTTGAGGAGACATCCGGCGCTTCCTCCGCTAGGCGGGCAAGTAGTGATGAGGAGAGTGGCAAGGGAGCTTGCGTTGCGAGTGGTCAGGCTCCTGACCCAGAGGCCGTTGAGGAGGACTTCAGTGATGTGCAGACACTACTCGATTATGAGGACACTACTTATCATCAGGAGAAGAGGGTGGCAGCTTGCCCATAAGGCAGCGGCTGAGCCAGCAAGTCGCTAGCGTGGCCGGGAGTCAGCAGGGTGGCAGTGCCAGTAGTGGGAGGTCGGAAGCTAAACGGGCACGGGGTAGACCACCCGCTTTGCAGCAGCCTACCTGCCAGGAAAGGAGTGGAGCACGGGTTCACAGAAGCAGCAACTTTAGCCGTCAGCCAGTGAGTAGTGTTGGGTAGAAACAGTTTTTTGTGAAGCCGGCGGAGGAGGTCAACATGGGCATATGTAGAATATGTGGGCAGAAGGTGAAGCGTGGCTAGGGTGCCAATATTGGCACCAAGGCCCTGCGTCAACATATACAGCATCACCATCAAGTTGCCTGGGAGAACTGTGGCTCCGATGCGGTGGTCCAGCCTGCCACAGCTACCGCTACATCACCCAGTGGAACGCACCCAGTTTCAGCCAGTCCTGGCTCCACCACCTCAGCCGAAGGGAGCTGTCTGTCAATCTCATCTTCTGTTGGTCCAGTGGTCCAGATGCTCCTGCTCTTACTCCTCTCCATTCATTCCGTCAGCAATCGATCACCGAAGCGATTGCCAAGAGACAACAGTATGCGTGCACGCATCCAACAGCGCAGAAGCTGAAAATGCTCCTGTCCAAGTTGCTGGTGCTTCAGTCCCTCCCTTTCCAAGTGGTGGACTCTGCACCTTTCAGAGAACTGACGGCTTGTGCCGAGCCAAGGTGGAGAGTCCCAAGCCCTAATTTATTTGCAACAAAGGCACTACTAGCCCTGCACACACATGTAGAACAGAAGGTTGGCCAGTCCTTGAGCAAGTGCATGGCAGCACTGACATATGGAGCTGTAACTATGGTCAGGGACAATACTTGTCCTTCACGGCCCACTGGGTGAATGTAGTTCCTGCACAGCCACACCAGCAACTTGGACAGGTTCCGCCTCCACGTTGTCACACCGTTAGTCCTGCGACAATGTCCACCTCTGCCTCCTCATCCTCCACCATGTCCTCAGCCTTCACTGCAGGGACAAGTCACAGTGCCCCTTTAGCATACCATATGTGCAGATCTCAGAGGTGTCACGCTGTTCTGCCCCTGGTTTGCCTTGGCGAACGGAGTCACACAGGGTAGGAACTGCTCCGTGTGATGCATCAAGAAATCGAATCTTGGCTTTCTCCGCCAAAACTGAAAATCGGAACCGTGCTGACTGACAATGGGAAGAACATGGTGTTAGAGCTGTGTCAAGGAGGGCTGAGCCATGAGTCCTGCAATGTCATCTACAAATAGAAAAGAGAATGCAAAGAGAAGGTGCGTTGGAGCATAACAATGTCTGGGTGCGGCCGGTATATTTGTCTATTCAGCACAAGGTATGGACAAGTCCTGTGGGACCCATGCCTGATTCATTTTAATGAATGCGAGCTTGTCCACTTTGGCTGTGGACAGGCGGCTGCGCTTGTCTGTGATTACCCCACTGCCATGCTAAGCACACTTTTGGACAATACACTTGCTGAAAGGCAGGCCAGCACCTTCAAGGTGTAAAGGGCAAGCTCAGGCCATGTGCCCAATTTGGAGACCCAGAATTTGAATGGGGCAGACCCATCAGTCAGTACGTGTAGGCATGTGCACATGTACTGTTCCACCACATTGCTCAAATGTTGCCTCCTGTTAAGACGTTTCCATATCAGCTGGTGGTGCTGGTTGTTGTGGGGTGCTGACAAAGCTTTTCCACATTTCGGCCATGCAAACCCTCCCTTCTGAGGTGCTGGCGGTGCCCCAGCTGTGTGTGCCACTTCTTCCTCCTCCTCTGCCTTCGCCATGTGCTTCCATTGAGTCCCCGCTGTCAGGTGGGAATGCCATCAGCAGCACGTCTTCCAGCGTGCGCTTGTACTCACATATCTTCCGATCACGCTCCAGCACGGCACGTTGTCCTTGTAGCGGGGATGCAACAGGGTGGCCACCCAATAATCAGCACTGGTTAGAATGTGGGCAGCATTGTGTGCCAGGCTGGGCCTCATGTGTACCAGGCTGGGCCTCATGTGTGCCAGGCTTCCCAGAGGCAATGACAAGCTCTCCTTTGTGGAAGGTGTATCGTCTGTGTCCTTTGTATGCCCCCAAGCGCGCTCCAGTGATGCCCAAGAGCTGCTTTGGGTGCCACCCTGCTGTCAACACGGTTCCTCCTCATCATCATACTCCTCATTCTCCAGAACTGTGTCCTGGCTTGACAGTGTGTGCCTGGCTGGGAACCACCTACTGTGGGACAGCCACCGCCATAAGGTTTATTAAAACTCTCTGTCTCCACCAGACTGAATGACAGCTTTTCAAAGGCCAGGAATTTTGAAATGCTGGCATTCAGGGCCAGGGATCACAGGTGGGTAGGGGGGTACTTCCGCTTTCTCTCCAGTGTTTGGGAGATAGACAGCTGAACGCTTCCACGGGACAGTGTGGAGATGCTTGGTGACTGTGACGGAGGTGGTGGTGTTGCTGCCACATCCTCTGTTTGCGGGGTGACAGGTGCCACTGTCACTCCAGAGGGGAAGAAAGAGGCCAAGACTACTGCAGAAGAGGGAGCAGGAGGAGCTTGAGATCTTTCTTGGTTTTTGACGTGTGTACTCCACTGCAGCTCTTGCTTTGCACTTAGATGCCTGGTCATGCAGGTGGTGCTCAGGTTTAGAACATTAATGCCTCGCTTCAGGCTCTGCACAGCATACAAACCACTCGCATCTTGTCGTCAGCACATTGTCTGAAGAACTGCCACGCCAGGGAAGCTGGCTTTGGTGTGCTCAGTCCCTGGGTGCGGTGGGCAGTAGCAGGCGTACTGGCTGGGGAACTGCCATTCTGCTTTTGCACCCTGCTCCCTTTTTTTGCTGTGCTGTTGGCGCTGTGTGACCACTACCTCTTATTCTGAACTGCACACGTCACTCGCATGACCTTAATTCCATGTGTGGTTTAGGACCTCATCATTCTCCACATCATCTTCCACCCACTCTTCACCCCTGCCCTTCTTGCCGGTCTGTACACTGCAGAAAGCTGCAGCAGTTGGCACCTGTGTTGCGTCATCATTAGAGATGTGCTGCGGTTGTTCTCCCATGTCCAGATCCTGAAAGTGGTTGGGCATCGGTGCACTCAATCTCTTCCAGGGCATATTAGTGATTGCTGCACTAAGTATTGTTGTGAACTTGTGACATCATAATACTATGTCTGTAGCATGTATCTATGGACAGCAGAACCTATCACACTACCTAACACCCTGCACTGGAACCTATCAGCTACACTATATCACAATCTAACCTACACTGATCTCCCACTAACTATCTGTATTATATATATATGAGCTAACTAACTATCTAATGTAATGACACAGCAAAGAAACCCTGCCAGCAGAGTCATCAAAAAGCATAAGAGGCTGCTGCATGACTTGGGGCTCAGACTGCTTGGCTGATTTGAAAGGGGGTAATGAGAAAGACAGATGCCCATGGGCTTCAGGTGCCAACCCCGCTGTTTCAACATGGGATTGGGTGGAAGACAATGTAAAGGAACTGGAGGTACTATCAGCCACCCAATCTACTACCGCCTGTACTTGTTCTGGCCTCACCATTCGTACACTGGTATTCGGGCCTACAAAATAACGATGAACAATCTGTAGCCTACGTGCCCCTGAGGAAGGTGTTTCATTTGGGTGTGTAGCTGGCACAGATCGACCACGTTCTCTCCTTGCAACAGGAGCTCCACCACCACCAGCAGCACCATGACATTCCGTGCAGACAAACCAATACCTTCAAGCAAGCACAGATATGGTGAAGCAGACAGCGAAACCTGGGTCAGCAAGAGTTTTATACGCTTTTTTTATATGCTGTGGAACAAGACAACATTTTGTAAGTAAAATAAAGCGCATGTTTGCCACAATATCCCAGGGTGCTGCGCTATATCTGTGCTTGCTCGAAGGTATTGGTTTGTCTGCACGGCATCGGTTGGTATCGTGACTTGAGGATCGGAGGTGTTTGTATGTGATCATTGAAACAGCCTTCTACGGACTTTGCCTGTGTGCTGGAGGAGTGCACGGACCCGGACTGCTTTGTGTCTACCTGCACTACTCAGAGCTTATATGCGGTGCTACACGTGATCCAGCTTTTATAGAGGCTGGGTCATATGATGCACCGGCCAATCACAGCCATGCCATTACTAGGTATGGCTGTGATGGCTTCTAAGTGCCCACAGCTGAAAAGCTTGTTGATTGGCTGCCCTGCAGCCTTTCAACAAGCTTTATTAAATGCCCGAACACCGAACTCAAATCCAAACTTTTTTGGCAAAGTTCGGGTCCGGGAACCAAAAATTGTAAAGTTCGGGTTCGCTCAACATTAACTTTGGAGCATTCCGTTCTGTTCAGTTCCATTTTGTCCCCATTAACAATGAATGGAGACAAAACGGAAGCGTTTTCTCCAGTAGTGAGGTCCTCTACCGGATCTCAATACCTGAAAATGTAAACACAAGTGTGAAAGTAGCCTTACACATCTTATTCACCCCAATTTAAGAATAAAGGCGTAATAGAATTGTTTCAATTAAACAAGGTGGGCACCACAATAACGGTTATATTACACAGTTTGTTCACCCCAATATGAGAATCAAGGCCTAATAGAATTGCTTATCTTTGAAATCAGGTGGACACCACTATAACAGTTATATAACATGCTTATCTATTAAACAAGGGGGCACCACAATAATGGTTATATTACACAGCTTATTCACCTCAATTTGAGAATAAAGGAGTAATAGAATTGCTTATCTATTAACCAATGTGGGCAAATAGATAGCTTTGTGCCCTAAACAGGGGCAAACTGCACTGTCTCCTAAGGATCCCTTCAGTTTACAGAGTCTGCACTTTGCTGCAGTCTCCCTATTCTCTCCCTACAGTGTCCGAAAACTCTCCCTATGATCTCCCTATACTGACCTTGCACTCTCCCTATCCCAGATTTTACTATTAAAACTTTTTAAAACACCCTAGCACTTGTCGCATCTGTCCCTGTGCTCAGTTCACTGTAAAATGTTGGAGACCGGGCAAGATGAGGATTTTTATAGGTTTGTGACATCGCAGTGGGTGATTATATCCTGATTGGCTGGCTGCACAGAATTATGGGTTTTCCCTTATTCCCGGGCTTATTTCTTTCGCTTAGTAACATGTGCAGTAGCCATTTTGGAAAAAATCTGATTCGTTATCACAAGGCCGAAGGAAATTTAGATTTGCAGCAAATTGAATTTTTTTCCTGAAATTCAGATCGAATTCCACTTTGTTAATTTTTATTCGCTCAACATTAACAGAAGCCTATGAGGCCCAGCCCCCAATCTGGGTCTCAGAGGCAGCTGTCAGTGTGAAACTGGAATTGTAATTGGGATCAGATACCCACAAGCTGTCCCATAGTTGGACCCACATATACCCACAAACAAGTCCCATAGTTGGACCCAAATAAAAAGTAAAAATAAAAATTTCTACAAAAGTGCTCCTCTCCCCTCATCAAGACATTTTTATAAAGAAAAAATAGACATTAGGTATCATCGCGTCCATAATGACTGGTTCTATAAGGCCCCTTTCACACGGGCGAGTTTTCCGCGCGGGTGCAATGCGTGAGGAGGACGCATTGCACCCGCACTGAATCCTGACCCATTCAGTTCTATGGGGCTGTGCACATGAGCGGTGATTTTCACGCATCACTTTTGCGTTGCGTGAAAATCGCAGCATGTTCTATATTCTGCGATTTTCACGCAACGCAGGCCCCATAGAAGTGAATGGGGATGCGGGAAAATCGCAAGCATCCGCAATCATGTGCGGATGCGTTGCGATTTTCCCGCATGGTTGCTAGGATACGATCGGGATGGGGACCCGATCGTTATTATTTTCCTTTATAACATAGTTATAAGGGAAAATAATCGCATTCTAATTACAGAATGCAATGTTCCCCGGGCTTGAAAGGGTTAAAAATAATAAAGAGTTAACTTACCTTCTCCCATTGTACGCGCAGAGCCCCAGAACGTCGTCACAGATGTTCGATGAAGGACCTGCCGTGATGTCACAGGATCACATGGGTCACATGGTCCACTCAAATGCTTCTATGATTGGACCATGTGACCCTGTGACGTCACCACAGGTCCTCAAGCAGCCAAACTATCAAGAGAGACGACGTTCTGGGGCTCTGCGCGTACAATGGGAGAAGGTAAGTTAACTCTTTATTATTTTTAACCCTTTCAAGCCCGGGGAACATTGCATTCTGTAATTAGAATGCGACTATTTTCCCTTATAACTATGTTATAAAGGAAAATAATTACACATACAGAATACTCATCCCGAAACCAGACTTCAGTGATGAAGTCTGACTTCGGGTCTGGGTACCAAGCATGCGGATTTTTTCACGCGCGTGCTCAACGCACTACAAACGTTAGCACACGCGCGGAAAATCACGGCGATTCCCGCAACGCACCCGCATCTTATCCGGGCGTCAAACATGACGCCCGTGTGCAAGAGGCCTAAAAATATCATATGATCTTACCCAGGGGATGCCCAAGCTATGGCCCTCCAGCTGTTGCAAAACTACAACTTCCATCATGCCTGGACAGCCTTTAGCTATTGTGGAATGCTGGGAGTTGTAGTTTTGCAACAGCTGGAGGGCCACAGCTTGGGCGTCCCTGATCTAATCCAGCAGGTGTACGTCATAAAAAATTAATTACAAATGGTGTGAAAATAACCATTTTTGGTCACCTTGCCTAACAAAAAATGTATAAAATATTAAACAATCAAAAAGTACTATGTACCCCAAAATGCTACCAACAAAAATTCCAACTCCACCCGCAAAAAATAATACCCCACACAAGACAATCGCCAGAAAAATAAAAAAATATGTCTTTCAGAAAATGCTGACACAAAAAAAAGTTAGTTTTTGTTAAAAATTGAAATTGAAATTTATTTATTTTTCATTAATTATGAAAAACTGAAACAAGTAAAAAGTAGACATATTAGGTACAACTGCATCCATATCAAACTTAAAAGTATAAAAATAAAATGATATATCCTATCAGGTGAACCCTGTAAAAAAATGGTGTCAGAATTGCCATTTTTTTGGTCTCTTCTGTTTCACAAAAAATGTTACCCCAAAACAGTACCAAAGAAACCATCACCTTATCCTGCAAAAAATGAGCCATCACACAAGATCGTCACCAGAAAAATTTAAAAAACATGGCTTTCAAAAAATGGCATCACACAAACATTTTTTTTTTTTGCAAAAATTTGAGTAAAAGTTGTAAAACAAAGTTATATCTCTGTAATTGTACTAACCAGCAGAAAAAGAATAGCATATTATTTATCATATATGCCACAGTAACATAACCCAAAAGCAATGTCAGAGTTGCTGCCTTTTCTTTGTCCTGCTTTCCAAAAAGTGAAATAAAAGTTGTTAGATACTCCAAAGTAGAACCAAAGATAATAGTAACTCATTCAGCAAAAAAATAAAATAAATTATAATAATAACAATAATAAGCTCCCACATAGCATTTCGATTGAAAGAAAAATAAACATATAGTTCTCAAAAGATGGCTGCACTGGAACTTAAAAAGCTGTTCAATGGCAACATGGTGCCCAAAATATCTCCACTGCAAAAGGCAAATGATAGTCTCTCCCTTCAGAATGTACCCAAACAGCAGTTTGCATACACATTTATGGCATATCAGTACTTAACAAAACACGCCTAACAATGGAGGTGTATCTCAAATGGCAAATGGCACGAGCTGGGAACAACATACTGGGAACTGAAATGCCATATTTGTGAAAAACTTACAAATCATTCTTTCTGATATAAGGTCACTTGCCAGGGATTCCATTTGTTATTTCACCACAGAGCCTATACAGTTGTCAGCACAAGATGCGTGAATAATCACAATGCACCTCAAATGTGCATGGTGCTCTTTGACTCCTGTGCCCTATAGTATGTCCAGGCAAAAGATTAGGGTCACATGTAGGGTGTTTATAAAACCCGGAAGGAATGCATAATAATAAGAAGGCTTGCTTTTTACACTGGCATAAGCTGGGTACAACATTGGGCACTAAAATGGCATATTGTGTACAAATTCCAATTTTCACTTTGCATCATCTGCTGTGAATGCATTTTTACGAAACACTTGTGGAGTCAAAATGCTCACTACACTCATTAATAAATTCTGTGAAGGGTGTGGTTTCTAAAATGGGGTCACTTCTTGGGGGTTTCTTTTTCTATTTAACCTCAGAACTTCTGCATTTGTTGGTCAATGCTGTAAAAATCACCAAATTAGGCCTCAAATGCACATAGTGCTCTTACTATCACATATGGGGTTTTGCTGTGTTCAGGAGAAATGAGTAACAGATTGTTTTATCCTGTTACCCCTTGTGAACATGAATAATATGGGTCTAAACCATGATTTTCTTGTAAAATATGTAATTTTTCAATTTCACAGCCGAGTCTTTCTAAATTCTATGAAATGCTTGTTGAGCCAAAGTGCTCATTACACCCCTTGAAACATTCATTGGGAGATGTCGTTTCCAAAATTGGTTTTTCCACTGGAGGAGTACATCAAAGGATCTTCAAATACCACATGGTACCTGAAAATTATTGCAGTGAAATCTGCCCTCCAAAAGACATAAGGTGCGCTCTCCAAACTGAGCGTGGCTGTGTGCCCATAAAACAGTATACAAGCACTGATGGTATTCTATCCTTTCCTGCCATGTGCGAATACAGCAGTTTATGGCCATATATAGGGGTTTTCTGCAACCTGCATGACAAGGTTAATAAATATTGAGTTTTGTTTGGCTGTTAATCCTTGATTAAAATGGAAAGATTGACTGATTGATTAAAAGTGAAATATTTTCCTTTAGTTCTTGTGGAACACCCAAAGGGTTAGTAAGGTTTATAAAATCAGATTTCTATAACTTGAGGGGTGTGGCTTCTAAAATAGGGTTATTTATGGGTGCTTTCTAGTATGTAAGCCCCTCAAATTGACTTCATAACTGGGTTTTGTTAACCCCTTAAGGACCGGGCTCATTGTCACCTTATGGACCAGTGTAAATCTGCAAATCTGCAAATCTGACCAGAGTCACTTTATGTGTAAATAACTTTAAAACGCTTTTTCTTATCCAGGCCATTCTAAGATTGTTTTCTCGTCACATATTGCACATCATGATACTGGTAAAATAGAGTAAAAACGTGTATTTTTATTTATAAAAAAAATACCACATTTACCAAAAATTTTGAAAAATTTGCACATTTCTAAGTTTAAATTTCTCTATTTCTATAATACATAGTAATACCTACAAAAATAGTTATTACTTTACATTCCCCATATGTCTACTTCATGTTAGGATCATTTTGGGAATGCCATTTCATTTTTGGGGGATGTTACAAGGCTTAGAAGTTTAGAAGTAAATCTTGAAATGTTTCAGACATTTTCCAAAACCCCCTTTTTAAGGACCAATTCAGGTCTGAAGTCACTTTTGGAGGCTTACATAATAGAAACCACCCAAAAACCACCCATTTTAGAAACTACACCCCTCAAGGTATTCAAAACGGATTTTAAAAATTTTGTTGACCCTTTAGGTGTTCCACAAGAGTTATTGGCAAATGGAGATAAAATTTCAGAATTTAAATTTTTTGGGCAAATTTTCCATTTTAATCCATTTTTTCCAGTAACAAAGCAAGGGTTAAAAGCCAAATAAAACTCAATATTTATTGCCCTGATTCTGTAGTTTATAGAAACACCCAATATGTGGTCATAAACTGCTGTACGGGCACATGGCAGGGCGTATAAGGAAAGGAACCCCATGTGGTTTTTGGAAGGCAGATTTCACTTGGATAATTTTAAGCTGCCATGTAACATTTGAAGCCCCCGTGATACACCCCTAGAGTAGAAACTCCCAAAAAATGACCCCATTTTGGAAACGAAGGAATAACATGGCAGTTTTGTTGGTACTATTTTAGGGTACATATGATTTTTGGTTGCTCTATATTACACTTTTTGTGAGGCAAGGCAACAAAAAATAGCTATTTTGGCACCGTTTTTATTTTTTGTTATTTACAGTGTTCATCTGACAGGTTAGATCATGTGGTATTTTTATAGAGCATGTTGTTACGGATGCGACAATACCAAATACAACTACTTATTTTGGTTGTTTGCTTCAGTTTTACATAATAAAGCATTTTTTTTTTAATGATTTTTTTGTTTCTCCTTATTCTAAAAGCCATACATTTTTTTTTTTGGGCGACTGTCTTATGTAGGGGATCATTTTTTTCTGTATGATAGGATGGTTTGATTGGTACTATTTTAGAGTGCCTATCACTCTTTGATCGTTTGGTATTACACTTTTTGTGATGTAAGGTGACAAAAAATTGCTTTTTTGGCACAGTTTTTATTTTTTATTTTTTATGGTGTTCACCTAATGGGTTAAGTCATGTGATATTTTTATAGAGCAGGTTCTTACGGACATGGCGATACATAATATGTTAACTTTATTTATTTTACTTTAACACAACGAAAGCATTTTAGGAAAAATAAATAAATTTTAGTGTCTCCATAGCCTGAGAGCCATTTTTTTAAATTTTTTGGCCAATTGTCTCATTTAGGGGCTCATTTTTTGTGGGATGAGGTGACGGTTTGATTGGTACTATTTTGACCTACATACGACTTTTTTTATTACCTTTTTTTGGGAAGTGAGGTGTGCAAAATTTTAATTTCATCCTAGTTTTTCTTTTTTATTATGGCGTTCACCGTGCGGAGAATGTAACATGACGTTTTATAGATCAGGTCATTACGGACGCGGTGATATAAAACATGTGTAGTGTATTTTTTGTTTTAATCAGTAATAAATGTGCAGCTATAAGAAGAAATTCATTTTTGTTTTATTTTTACTTTTTTAACTTTTTTTAACTTTTTTTTGACCCAGACTCAATTGGTTTCTGAAGATCCTGTGGGTCTTATGCCTATATAATACACTACAGTACATTATATAGTGTACTGTAGTGTATTGTGACTTTACACACAGACTGATCAGGCTGCTGCTGCCTTTAGCAGAAGTCTGAATTTAGCCTTACCACGGCAAGCTGGAAGCCTGTGAAGGCGTCTGGTTGCCATGGTAACCATCAGCCGCTGCCACAACAGAGCAGCGGCTGATGGGGGAGGGGGGCCCTCTGGGTATCGGGTGGCTGCAAGGGCGCAGCAGACCCCGATGGGAGAGGGAGGGAACTCCCTCCCTGTTAACCCCTTCCATATAGCAGTCCCTATGGACCGCCGCATGGAAGGGGTTAAACGGCTGACATCTGTGCCAGCACAGATGTTTGCTGTTTCAAGCAGCATGTCAGCAATGTGCTGAAACTATGATTACACAGCTTGGCCATCCTGAAAATGAGAGGGGGGCACCCGCTCTCCCACTCGCCCGCCCACTCGCTCGGCATCCAATCGCAGCGCTCCGCTCTTAGCCAGAAGGAGCACAAGTTCTCAGGAGAATCTCCTCCCTGGCTAAGAGCTGAGCGCTGCGATTGGATGCGCTCGCTGCCAGGGAGAAGAGACACCGCCCACCAGAACTAAAAGAAACCTCCTACTATAACCAAGTCGCCTCATTAGCATAAGTGGCGCAGAAGATAACGGGAGCGCAGCAGGCGAACAGGGGGTCATTTGAAAAAAAATAACAGTGTGCGGACATCAGCGGCAGCAGCCCAGTAAGATGTTATTAGTATCCCAACAATTTTTTTTTGATGAAAGGTCCTCTTTAATGTTAGGGGTAAATTTGGGTCAATAAGTTTTACCTTTTTATTATAAGGGTACTTTCACACTTGCGTTTTTGTTTTCCGGCATAGAGTTCCGTCATCGGGGTTCTATGCCGGAAGAAAACTGATCAGGATTATCCCCATGCATTCTGAATGGAGAGAAATCCATTCAGGATGCATCAGGATGTCTTCCGTTCAGTATGTGAACGTTCTTTGGACGGAGAAAATACCGCAGCATGCTGCGGTTTTCTTTCCGTCCTGGGATGCGGAGCAAAACAGATCCGTCATGACCCCAATGTAAGTCAAAGGGGATAGATCAGTTTGCTCTGGCACATTCTGCCACAATAAAAAACGGATCCGTCCTCCATTGACTTTCAACGGAGTTAAAAATGGATCCGTTTTTACAATGTTAAAAAATAGTTCCCTTACATCCTACCAGCAGCACAGATGGGTTAACTGCCCCCTGTGGACTGGTAGGACCGGCGGAATTTTAATGAGCCCAAAAGAACCAATGAACAAACTCCAGCTCCCATAAAGGGAGGGGATCACCCCCCAGCCCACCGTGTTTTTTTCTGTCCTTTTTACAGGTGGACCGGCAAGGTGCTCCCCCCTCTTTTTTGGGAGAGCAGGAGGCTGTATTTTTAATGGGGGTTTCTTTCTTTTTCTCCCCCATTTGTCTCCTTTTTTCTTTGCTGTCTGCGCTTATTGTTGCGCTCTTTGTTTTCCCCCATCCGACCTACCATCTGGTCCTGCGGCTTACTTGGAGGTAGTGCGGCACCATTTCTTGGTGGCTGGCGGTGCCGCGCTCTCTCCCGGCGCTCCGATGCCGGCGGGGCATGGGCACCGCCATGTCCGGAAGTGACGTGCGGCCGGCGGTGACGTCACTTCCGGTTTCTCCGTTTCAGGCCGGCGGCGCTTTCTCCTGCTGCCGGCCGGAGCATTCCACAGGAAGGGCATTACTTTTATTATTAAATATAAATATAAAGATAATATTAGGTTATTTTAAACCTGAATTATTTATAGGGGTGATGCTTTCAGGGGGATGGATTTCAACAGGAAATCCCACCCCTGGGCGGAGCTTTTCCTTTTTAAGCTCCCTGATCCCATCATTCTGTCTCTGGTTGCGCTGCTTTGACAAGATAGCTCCAGAGTAGTTTTGCGCTTTGACTGAGAGTTTCTCTGTCTTTTGACTGTGATTTCTTCAGCCACTGTTTTTTTCCAGTGTTGGTGGGCATACCATTATGGTATTTTTTCTTTTTTAACTCCCTGTCATTGGGCTTTAGGGATGTTTTAATCTATCCTTTCATTACAGTGATGGCTTCTCCTAGAGAGTCAGATCAGTGGAAGTCGTCGGCCAAGAGGAAACACCTGGCCTGTTATGACTGCAACACGTCCTTGGACGACGGTTGCCCCTACTCCAGGTGTGACAGTTGTCGTTCCCGCACCACCACTGAACCCACTATGCAAGATATGTACCAGTGGGCGAAGACGTATGTGGACGATTCCATCAAGGGGGTAGTGCGTTTACTGAATGAGAGGCTACTGTTTCCCCCCCAGACTCCAATGGAAGTTGCCGCCCCTGCTGACAGACCCACGCCCTTCTCAGTGGGGTCATCTTCCTCTGAGGATGATGAATCAACTTCGTGCTTTTTCCCACCCGAAAAAATGCAGAAGTTATTAAAGTCCATTAGGTCGGGGGACCATGATGTTGACACAGGGGAGTCCTCTGATCCCGCCGGTCGGACACAGTGTGACTTCAAGGCGGATGAGACCCTTCTCTCTGTGATGCGGACAGAATGGAGGAAACCGGAAAAAGGTCCCGTCCATACCAGAAAGTTTAAATTGATGTTCCCGATGGCCAAACCCTTGGTGGAATCACGGTAAAAGAGGAGAGAATATTTAAAAGAAGAAAAACTGCTACAAGAGGACATAGTTTTAAATTAGAGGGGCAAAGGTTTAAAAGTAATATCAGGAAGTATTACTTTACTGAGAGAGTAGTGGACGCATGGAATAGCCTTCTTGCAGAAGTGGTAGCTGCAAATACAGTGAAGGAGTTTAAGCATGCATGGGATAGGCATAAGGCCATCCTTCATATAAGATAGGGCCAGGGGCTATTCATAGTATTCAGTATATTGGGCAGACTAGATGGGCCAAATGGTTCTTATCTGCCGACACATTCTATGTTTCTATGTTTCTAGCCTCTTCAGTTCCTATACTTACCCATCATCTTCATGTCGCAATTTTCTTTCTGCTCCGCCTAGGCTGGATCATCAACTGGCAGAAGTCGAATGTGAGCCCATCGACTTCAATCCATTACTTAGGATTTGTGGTCGACTCTCTGGAGATGTCCCTCCAGTTGATGCCAGAAAGAATAGCGCGGATTCAGGACCTGGCGAGGATCCTTTCTGTCCCACTTCGAGTCTCCATCCAGACTCTCATGAAGATGCTGGGGCTCATGTCAGCGGCTGCGGATGCAGTCCCTTGGGCTTTATGGCACCTCCATCCTCTTCAATCGGAGGTCTTAGACAGATGGAACGGCAGCCCTGCGGGGCTAGATTTCCTGTGCTCCCTATCCAACCAAACCCGAAATTCCCTCAGATGATGGTTCCACCTGCCAGCGGGAAAGTCTATGACCCAACCAGATTGGCTCATATTGACAACAGACGCATCCCTTGTAGGCTTGGCCCCCCATTTAGACGGATTCCCAGTTCGGGGATCTTGGTCTCCTCAGGAGCGGCATCTTTCTTCGAATCTCTGCAAGATGCGCGCTATCTGGCTAGCTCTCCTCCACTTCGCACCTCAGATCCGGGGCAAGGCAGTGAAAGTCCAGTCAGAAAACATGACTGCGGTGCTTTATATAAACAAGCAGGGAGGCACAAGATCCTTACCCCTTCTTTCAGAGATCGGGGTAATTCTGCGGTGGGCAGAGGTGAACCTATCCCATCTATCTGCCACTCACATCTGAGGCTCCCTCAACATCATTGCGGATCGCCTAAGTCGCAGCTTACCGACCATGGAGTGGTCACTGCATCCGGAGATCTTCAGGCAGTGTCCACAGATGGGTCACGCCAGAGGTGGATCTCATGGCAACCAGGTTCAGAGTCCTTCTGAAATTTCTAACTTATTTAAGACCTAAGGTTCCAGCTTTTCAAAATAATCCCTCTACCTGTGTTATTCTCCGCCTCCTCCTCTGATGCTCCGGTTAGACATCCACTGGACATCTCGAGATGCCTCCAGGTCTATGTGGATAGATCCAGGGAGTTCAGGATAGATAAGAACCTCTTCATCCTGTTTGCCGGTAAGTCTAAAGGCCGTAAAGCATCTAAAGCAGGGGTGCACAACCTGCGGCCCTCGATAGCATTCTGTGCGGCCCCCAAACATCTGGTAAAAGACATGTAGGTCTATGTCTTATGGGCTTCTTACATGTATTTTTTATATATTATCCCATTAGATGGAAGTCCTAGAAGTGTAACTAGACATTTATAGTATATATTGTACCTTCAATATGCCAAAAATATAGTATTTCAGTTGGTAATACCTCTTTAAGTTTTATTTTCGGCCCTTGGAATTGGTTCAGGCTGACAATGTGGCCCCGAACCAGAAAAGGTTGTGCACCCCTGGTCTAAAGCTACCATTAGTCGCATGGGTCATGGAAGCCATCAGGAAGGCTTTTATGTCCCAATCTTTAGATCCTCCGGAGTTTGTGAGGGCCCATTCTACTAGGGCCGTTGCAACCTCTGTTGCGGAGAGAAGCCTTCTCCCCTTAGAGTTGATCTGTAAGGCGGCTTCCTGGAGCTCTGAATCAACCTTCATCTCTCATTATAGAATATATGTTAAGGCAGCAGAGTTTTCGGCCTTCGGGGAGACAGGTCTTTCTTTTGCCAGGCATGAGGACCCTCCCTAGGGGATTCTTCTTGCTATCTCCCCATCTGTGCTGCTGGTAGGACGTAAGGGAATCGTTAATTTCTAACGATAATTTGTTTTCCCTTAGTCCTAACAGCAGCACACAAATTTTCCCACACTAAGTACATTCTTGTTATAGACACGGTGGGCTGGGGGATGATCCCCTCCCTTTATGGGAGATGGAGTTTATTCATTGGTTCTTTTGGGCTCATTAAAATTCCGCCAGTCCTACAAGTCCACAGGGGGCAGTTAACCCCATCTGTGATGCTGTTAGGACTAAGGGAAAACAAATTATCGTTAAAAAATTAACGATTAATACAAGCGGATCCGTTCAAACGGATGCATGCAGTTGTATAATCTGTAACTGAAGCGTTTCTTTCCGGCATAGAGCCCCGACGACAGGACTCTATGCTGGAAAAGAAAAACGCAAGTGTGAAAGTACCCTAAAAAATCAAAAATTTAAAGAAATTTTTGAAAAAAAAATAATTTTCTAAATTAGAATTTCTGCACATTAAAGTAGGATAGTAATATCTCATTAGATAGTTTTTAGATAGTTTTTACATGTACGTCATCGGGTGTGTGTTTAAAAATGGCACCCGCTTCTGCCCCCTACGGGCGCCATAGCCATGGGTGGTCATCTGCTTCCTATAGCAGACACCCGTGGCTAATGTCCGCAGCCGGCAGTAATGCCGATCATGGACATTTAACCCCTCAGATGCCATGGTCAATCCTGACCATGGCATCTGAGCGTGCTTTCAGTTGTGCTCCGGCTTCTCCATGTGGCGATCGGAGGAACTGGTGCGTGTATGCAGGAGCCCCTTTATGAATGACAGGAGGCTGCTGCATAGTATTTCCTCTGGAGCCCTTGCCTGTAATAGGGCTCCATAGGAAAGTAGTGAAATAATCATAGATTCCAATGCAAGTGCATTGGAGTCTATGATAGCAATCAGATGATTGCATGTTATAGTTCCCTATGGGAACTATAAAAAAGTTAAAAAAATTAAAAGTTTAAAAAATAAACAAAAAAAATTCTAATTCAAATCACCCCCTTTTTCCTAAAATAAATACGGAAAAAGCGTCTAAATGGCTGATTCGCAGTTTTTGGTTGCTTCATTTTCTACAAAAAAATGTAATAAAAAGTGACCAAAAAGTCTTAAACACCCCAAAATGATATCAATAAAAAGTTCAGATTGCCCCTCAAAAAGTCAGCTCCCATACAGCTCCGTATATATAGTTACAAAAAAGTTATAAGGGTCAAAATATGCGGAAAAAAAATAAAACAGATTTTTCCCACTTTTTAATTTTTTTTATCACTTTCAAAACACAAGAAAAACTATACATATAAGGTATTGCCGGATTCGTACTGACCTGTAAAATAAAAGTAACTGGTCAGTTTTATAGCTCATTGATAAAATAAATAAAAACCTTTAAAACTGTGGTGGAATTCCTGTTTTTTTTTTTCAATTTCAGCCTATTTGGAATTTTTTTCCCACTTTCCACTACATCATATGCAATATTAAATGGTGGCGTTGGAAAGTACAACTGGTCCCACAAAAAACAAGCCCTCATATGGCTACGTGAGCAGACAAATCAAAAAGTTATGACTCTGGGAAGGCAGGGAGCACAAAACAAAAATTAAAAAATAAATAAAAACTCCAGGCTTGAAAGGGATAACAGGAGAAAATGCACACCATAATTTCTTACCCATTTTCTCCTGAATACGACAGCACCCTATATATGGTTGTAAACTGATGTATGAGCAGACGGCAGAATTCAAAAGGAAATGAGCGGCATCTGCATTTTCTAACATGAAATTTGCTGAAATAGATTTTAAGGGCCATAACTTTTTTGTTGAGTGAGCTGTGTGGGGGCTAATTTTTTGCGGGGTGAGCTTTAGTTTACAATGGTACCATTTGGTACCATTTTTGGGTACATATGACTTTTTGATCGCTTTTTATTTAATTTGTGAAGTGGCTATTGCAATTCTGCCACTGTTTTTTTATTTTTAGTTTGTATGGGGTTCTCCACGTGGTATAGTTGATAAGATGGTTGTATTCTGTGGGTTGATACGGTTCTGGCGATACTAAATTTATATTGTTTTATTTATGTTCTACCACTTTTAATCATAAAATCACTTTTTATTCAACTTTTTTTTTTTTAATCACCAAATAACTTGGTACAATTGTGGGGTCTATATGGCTTTTTGAGTTACTTTTTATTAATTTTGTTAGGAGATGAAGCGGGCAAAAATTGCATTTCTGTCAGTGTTTTTTATTTTTTATGGGGTTCTCCATGTGGTATAGTTGATATGATAATCTTATTCTGTAGAATGATACTGTTATGGAAACACCAAAATTGTATATTTTATTTTCATTTTCTACCACTTTTAAATAAAAAAAATCACTTTTTATTAAAACTTTTTTTTTTCATCACCAAAATCTAAAACCCAGAACTTTTTTATTTTTCCATCAAGATAGTTGTATGAGGGCTTATTTTTAGCGGGATGGGCTGTAGTTTCTATTGGTATCATTTTTGAGATGCATGTCTTGTAGATCACTTTTTATTAAATATTTTAAGGAGGTGAAGCAAAAAAACAACAATTCTGCCATTGTTTTTTTTTTTTTTTTTTACAGCGTTCACCACGCGGGATTGGTACCATGATCATTTTATAGATCAGGTCGATACCAATTATGTATAGTTTATTTTTATTTTTTTACTTTTAATCTCTTATAAATGAGCAGATGTCGGAAAAGGCCATTTATTTTATTTTAATTTAATTTTTTTAAAGTTTTTGACATTTATTTTTTACTTTTTTTATTTTCACACCTTTTTTTTTTATCAAGTCCCGCTTGGATCAAGAAGATCCAGTGGGGCTTAATTGCTGTACTATACTTTGCAATGCTCTTGCATTGCAAAGTAAATTACTATCAGTTTTAAACTGATAGATGGCAACACTGGATGCTTTTGCAAGGAGTCTGGTTGCCATTGCAACCATCGGGCTGCTGTCATCGCAGCATGGCAGCCCGATGTTTGAGAGAGGGAGCCCTCTCCCTCTGTTAACCCCTTGGCAGGAACAGAGACGCCGCCATCAGATACAGCAGGGGCACCGCACAAGGGGGCACAGATGAGGGCTGGGAAGGGGACACAGATGGCAGGGGACATGGATGGTGGCAGAGGCCATGGATAAGGCAGGCGGGCACAGTTGCCGATACATACACCGTGCACGGCCGACAAAGCTGGAGGCAGGGCGCACAGAAGGGGGCACAGATTCCAAATCATCCTTCAAGGTCTCCATGTCCTAAGTCAGCAAGATGCAGAGAGCGGAGGAGCTGGATGTTCCTGATGACATTCTCTCATTGATATTAGATGCTGTGGAAAAGGTGAAAAAGTAGATGACAGAAGTAGGGTTCCCACCTGTAAGGCAGGAGACCGCTGGGGTTGGAGAAGTGGGTATGCCAGGATAAATTAATATACTGTGTTTTTAGAGGCGCTACGCGACCATTAACAATGAAGAATGACTATACAGTGCTGTCTTCATTATTGTACTGTATTCATTATTCATCTGTGTGCTGTACCCTAAGGCAGAGTGGAGTAGGCGCATGACCAGTAGTGATGCTGTTGCCCTCAGTTGCCACGATCGCGCAGGCAATTGCCGGCACTGCGCCTGCGCGAGATTTCGGGATGTTTCTGGCGGAGCGCGGAAGTGGGGGAGGGGGGGGATTGGGTAGCACTTAGCCTCGCCTCTGGAAGGCGATTTTACATGCTGGAAGTGTTCATATTTTTCAAATTTAGGCAGGCCGGGCACATCAGGGGTGTGGGCTCTGGGCTCCTTACAGCCTAATTTGCATATGGCATAAAGCGTTTTTTTGAAGAAAATACAAGACACAATAAAAAGAAGATGACATATCGAAATAAGGTAATTTATTACACCTGGATTAATGGGAAAAAAAATTGGGTAATATGCAGGTGACAGATTCCCTTTAAAGCTACGGACCCAGTTAACTCTGGTTTAGGTTACATGCACACGACCGTTGCCTGCCTCCGCGTCTGCTACGTCCGCAAATTTTGCGTCAGTCAAAAAAAACGGATGACGGACCGTTTTTTTTTTACGGATCCGTTTTTTTGTAAGATCCATTGTAATAATGCCTATCATTGTCCGCAAACATGAATAAAATAGGACATGCTCTATTTTTTTGACGGAATGTAAACACTGACGACGGATGCGGAACAAAAACGGTTGACCATCCGCATTTTTTGACGGACCCATTGAAATGAATGGGGAAGCATCCTATCCGTGAAAAAAAACGGAACGGACGCGGAAACAAACAACGGTCGTGTGCATGAGGCCTTAAGTGTATAAGTGTGGTTTGTGTTACAATGTGTCTGCTGTAATTTCTATCAGTGTGTTTGAGGTGAATGGAAGGCTTTGTTGGGTGTGATTTAGGAGGTACACAAGATTGAGTGTGTGAAATAAACTAACCCTTGTTATTTGCACCCTACTCACGTTACAGGGCAGTTGCGTCCATGACAACCGTTTATAAAAAAAATCTGTCAATTAAAGGGTTTATACCATTAATGATGTCAAAAATAAAAATGAGATTATTAGTATACAGTAGGGATGAGCGAACCAGAACTGGATAGTTCGGGTTTGAAACCGAATTTTGGGGTGTTCGGGACACGGACCCGGACACGAACATTTTCAAAAAAGTTCGGGTCCATTGTTCGGCAATTTCGTCCCGCTTTCTAAAGGGCTGCACAGCAGCCAATCAGCTAGCCTTTTACTTCTTGCCCTAAGAAGCCATCACAGCCATGCCTACTAATGGCATGGCTGAGATTGGCCAGGTGCAGCATGTGACCCAGCCTCTATTTAAGCTGGAGTCACGTAGCGCCGCACATCACACTGCTCTGATTAGTGTAGGGAGAGGATGCAGCTTCTGTGAGGGCGAGATTAGGCAGGGAAAAGTCAGCAAAAACACCTAATGAAGTGATCAATCTACAGCTGTGAATCATTCAACTTCTGCTAGTTAATTGCTCACTGGTTTTTAGGCTGCACAGAGCGTTTTTCTCTCACTTTGATCGGCGGCCATTTTGTGTCTTGTGGTGCACCAGCACAAGCTGCCACCAAGTCCATCAATCCATTAATACTAGTTTTTTTTGCTATATCCTACATCAGGGGCTTGGCTGTGCTTATTGTCACCCCTAGAAACTCAGGATAGAAATTTCTATATTTTATTAAGGGGTTAAATTCAATTGCCAAAATAGCAATCCCCTAAATCTGGTGTTCCAGCTGTGGCTAGCCAAGTGTAATACTGTCTGATGTCTGGCAAAGGATAGATTTTTTTCTGTGGTGAAATTCAATTGCTAAAGTAGCAATCCCCTAAATCTGGTGTCCCAGCAGTGGCTGGCAAAGTTTAATAGTGTCCGGCAAGGGATATATTTTGTTCTGGGGTGAAATTCAATAGCGAAAATAGAAATACCGTAAATCTTGTGTTCCAGCTGTGGCTAGACAAGTGTAATAGTGTCCAGTAAAGGATATTTTTTTTTCTGGGGTGAAATTCAATTGCCAAAATAGCAATACCATAAATCATTGGTTTCAGCTGTGGCTGGCCAAGTTTAATAGTGTCTGTCACAGGATTTTGTTCTGGGGTGAAATTTAATTGCCAAAATAGCAATACCCTGAACCTGGTGTTCCAGCTGTGACTGGACAATTTCCCTAGTGTCCGTCAAAGGATATATTATTTTCTGGGGTTAAATACAGTTGCAAAAATAGAAATGCAGTACATCTGGTGTTCCAGCTGTTGCAGGCCTAGTTTAAATCTGTCCGTAAAAGGGTATATTTTTTTCTGGGGTGAAATTCAGTTGCCAAAATATAAATACATTAAATCTGGTGTTCCAGCTGTGACTGGACAAGTTTGATAGTATCCGTCAAAGGATAGATTTTGTTCTGGGGTGAAATTCACTTGCCAATATAGCAATACCCTAAATCTGGTGTTCCAGCTTTTGCAGGCCAAGTGTTAATCTGTCCGTAAAAGGGTATATTACACTCAAGGTGTATATACAAGTGCTGAGAGGGTCATCCTCAATAACTTCACACGCTACCGTGCATATCCCATTGTGTTTCTGTCCATAAAAGGGTATAATACACAAAGTGCTAAAATACAATTGCTGAAGGCATAATCCTACATATTTATTCACACGCTACTGTGCATCTCCAACTGTAAATCTGTCCATAAAAGGATACCTTTCATCCAGGGCCTAAATACTAGGAATACAATTGATATTCCCCTAAATCAGTGGTTACTGCTGTGCCTGGATTAGTGTAATACGGTACATAAATAAGTGTAAGGCCGATTTATTGGCCTGGGTTTGTGGGCGTGGCGCCGCCGCCCCTTTTAAGCATGGGTGCGCCCTCCCATCGTGGTACGGCGTTCAGCTTTTTTCGTACCTTGAAGCGAGCGGCGTTCTGTTGGAGCAAGCGGTGTCCGATCGTAGCAAATTCCTCCCGGTCCCCAGCATCAATTCCTGTCTTACGCCCGGTCTTCGTTTTCCCACGAGGTATGTTTGCTGCCCCGTTAGCAGCCCTCCTCAAATGTCCGGTCGGCGGGGGTCGGTTCCCTTAGGCGAGGGGGGACACCCCCGCACCGGGTTTCGAGCAGCCAGGAAGCAGCTCGGTCTCCCCCCGGGGCACCGCTCTCCAGCCGGCAGGTCACGGCTCCCCTGCTGCCGGGAAGGTTAGCGCCCTGCACTGGAGTCCGTGCCGGGAGCCGGGTCTGCTTCCCACGCGGCGCACGCTCGGGCACAGGTGAAAGCGTATCCCCGTCCGTCGGCCCAATCACTGCAAATGTCTGGCATGGGCCGCCGTGCCTCTAGCTAGGTAGGGTTCTTGGGGCGCACGCTAGTGTAGGTTGTTGTCTAGTTCGTCTTTGGGTGTTGAGGGGCCAGGACCTGCAGTCTAGTGGAAACGGTTTGATCCTGGGTTCAGACCTGAGCGTACCGAAACGCGCGTAAACACGCGTTTTGTCGCGCGTTTTACAGCGCATTTTTTAACAATTGGTAACGCGCGTAAACCGCGCGTTCGCGTGGTTGTCCACTCTTCCGACA
This sequence comes from Bufotes viridis, assembly GCA_033119425.1. NCBI lineage: Eukaryota > Metazoa > Chordata > Amphibia > Anura > Bufonidae > Bufotes > Bufotes viridis. The sequence continues at coordinate 170,843,738 of CM065592.1, read as the reverse complement.
ATCTCAATACGCGCCTCAACGCCCAAAGAAAAAAGGAAAAAAAAAAAAAAGGAGGAAGCTCATGTTCTTGTTTTTGCGTTGGGCGTTTTCAGCGCTTCGCACGCGCTGAGAAACGCTGTAGTGCGTACCAGGGCCATTGGAAAGCCTTGGGTTTTACGTGTTGAGCGTTTTGCAGCGCATTCGAGTGCGCTGTAAAACACGCAAGTGTGTATTTAGGATTAGAGTGTTTTCCTATAGACACCATGTGTTTTTAAAAAAAACTAGGGGGTCTCCGAAGTCAGGGGTTTGCTCAAATTCACGTAGCCACGGTAAGGGTTCAATTCCGGCATTTATGTCATGTCCCATTCCAGCATAGGGAAATAAAAAAAAGGAAAAAAAAAAAAAAAAGAAACATTTCAAATTAATCATCCATTACGCCTACCCCTTTATTCGCAGTACGCATCAGCCTCTCGTAGGTCGTGCCAGCCTTGTCTACGGTTCTTGAAAGTTCAATTTTATTTATTTTTTTCCCAGGTGTGAGCTCCGCTTCCCGAGTCGGTCCAGAGTTTGGTTCTAAGCCAGGTAGTGGGGGAGAAGTCTCGCTGGGGGGGGTAGTGCGCAGTGGCGAGTTTCTCTATCTCATTCACGTTCCTTCGTTCAGGTCTCTCCCTCGGCTACTGGACAGTTTCCCGTTATTTCCTCTGTCTTTATTAGCTTCCGTGTCTGGTAAGCTCGTGGTTTCTATGTGTGTTTCTCCTTGGTGTCGGTTCATTCCTCTTCTCCACGGTTCCCCCTCGCCCACTTTTCCGCGTTTCGGTACACAGGTGTGGTTTCGGTTGTTTCCTCACGTGGCCCCGCATCTGTCCCCACGTGCCGGACCGTGTTCTTCTGCTGACCGTTCGCATTCTGTCTTCCAGCGAGTATATCCCACGCCTCTGACATCGTGGAACCCTCTGTGGATGAGAACGTGCCGGCCTTGTCAGACGGGGGCAGCGTCCAATCTCTTCGGTCCTGGACCATCCCTAGGCTCATCTCCGAGTTAAATAAGAGGGGTGTCCCTTTCCCGGCCTCCGCCAGGAAGGCGAAGCTGTACCGGCTCCTGAAAGATTCCGTGGCCCCGCGTCAGGACGACGTCCCTCTTACCACTGTGCAGACGTCACTGGCGCAATTCCACGTCATGCTGAACAGTCTCACCTCATCCGTCAACGGCCTTCAGGCGAGAATGGAGTACTTCGAAGCTCATAGCTCGGTCACCCCGGCCCCCGTGCCCGATGTTCCCGTCGCCTCGACCTCCGCAGCCGGCAGCGCTCAGGCTATCCCTCCTGTTCCCACCGTCTCACCTTCTCACTTCATCCCTACCAACATCAGGAAAGACATCCTAGAGGGTAGGGACGTAAACTTAGCTTCCCTGCTGATCGCGTCCAGGGACCTGTCTGAGAGTAAAGTGATCGCTTGCAGTGAGGTCTCAGTGGTCTTAAAGGGCCGTGACCACAGGCTCTACCGCAAACTGTCCATTCCTGAGTTTGTTTTGGCGTTCAGCCTTTTTAGAGATGTTATCTGCTCGGTTAGGCCGGAGCGGAGGGAGGAACTTGACCTCTACCTCTTCCGTGTAACTGAGCTGGGGTACAAATACGGTGGCAGCTCATTTTAATACTACCACTGCTCCTTCTCTGCCAAGGCCGCTGCGGCCTTGACTCAGTTTCAATTTCTCACCAACTGGTCCAACCTGGATACAGAGTTGTTTTGCAGGCACTTTGCAGGGTTGAAGGCGCCAGCTTGCTCGCTGTGCCATTCTATCTTTCACTCTGCTGAGTGGTGCCACAAATCTGTCTCCAGTACGTCTACCATTCCCTCCGGACCGTCAGCCGGGCCCCTAGATGTCTTCAAGCCTCCCAGCTCCGTAGACAAACTAGGTAGGCCCATTGTGCAGTTGGGCAAGGCTCAGCTTTGCAATAATTACAATTACGCTTCCTGTAATTACAGCCAGTGCCGTCTTTTGCATGTCTGCGTCAACTGCTTCAGGGCCCACCCCAAAACTGCGTGCACATTAAAATCACTTAAAGCTTATATGAGTGTCATGAATTCTGCTTCTCTGAGCAAGTGTTTAGAAGGTCACTACAACCCAGGTTTTGTGGAGTTTTTGGTTTCAAGTTTTCAGGTAGGTTTCCACACAGGGTTGATCACAACGCCGGAAAGCACTTATGAGTGCAGAAACTTGCAGTCGGCCGATAAGAATCCCAGCGCCGTAGACAGACTGATCAAGATTGAGCTTGACAAAGGTTTCGTGATCGGCCCGTTTTCTGAACCCCCCTTTCAACAGTGGAGAGTCAGTCCCGTAGGGGTAGTCTTGGGCAAGTTTAGCAAGAAAGAACGTCTCATCATAGACCTCTCTGGGCCTCATGGTTCTCCAATTCCCAGTCTCAACTCCCTCATCCCATCCGAGGAAGTTAGCATGAGGTACTCCTCCATAAACCAAGCAATCGCAATCCTCACCCGCCTTGGTCCCGATGCTTCATTGTCCAAAGCAGACATTTCGAACGCCTTCAAGTTGCTGCCTATCATGCCTGCGCTTTGGCAGTGGCACGGCATCAAGTGGAGGGGTCAGTATTATTTTTCCACCAAGCTAACGTTTGGGTCCAAGAGTAGCCCTTGGCTTTTCGATCAGCTGGCCCAGGCCCTCCACTGGATCTTGGAAAACAAGGTCCATTGCGAGTTCGTCATCCATTACCTGGATGATTTCTTGCTTATCGAAAGGCCTGGGTTACCCCCTTTAGGGTTGGGGAAACTGTTAGCCTGTTTTTCTCACTTAGGGGTTCCCGTTTCCCCCAAGAAGGTTGAGGGCCCGTCCTCATCCATCACTTTCCTAGGCATTGAGTTAGACGCCCACCTTATGTTAGCCAGGTTGCCCGCCGATAAATTAGCTAGGATCCAGGAAGTAGTCCACAGATTCTCCACAACGTCGGTAGTCACCAAGCTTGAGTTGCAGTCGTTGTTGGGCATGCTCAACTTCGCCATGCGGATTATCCCACAGGGTAGGTCATTCATTTCCCGGTTGTTGTCCCTTCTCGCTTCCGCTCCTAGCCAAGACAGCCCGGTCCGTCTGGACAGCCAGGCACGCGCGGATCTCCTCATGTGGGATCATTTCCTCAGCCACTGGAATGGGGTGTCTTTCTTCATCCCTGAATTGTCCAGTTCATCCCCGGTAGTCTTCTCTGATGCAGCGGCTAGCTCCGGCTTCGCCGCTATTTTTGGCCCCCACTGGGTAGCCAAATCTGCTGAAATCTCGCTCATACCAGGATTCCTTCAGACCTCTGCCCTGTTTGAGCTGTATCCCATCGTCGTAGCAGCTAGTGTTTGGGGCAGCCAGTGGGGAAACCGCACCGTTTTGTTCGTGACAGATAACTCCGCCGTGGTCGACATCATCACGAGCGGTCTGTCCAAGTCACCGCAGGTCACGAGCCTCATGAGGCGGCTGGTGTTCTTATCTTTAATTCACAACTTCCGTTTTCTTAGTTCCCACGTGCCAGGTCCTCAGAATGTGGCAGCTGATGCCCTGTCAAGAGCTAACTTCTCCCTTTTCTTTCAGGTGATGCCAGAGGCAGATGCTGTGGGCGCCACTGTCCCCCCTCACGAGTCTCTCATCATGGTTTAGATACCTACCTGGATGCGGCCCACTTCTTGTTAGAGAAATCTCTCTCCCCTAATACGGCCCGTGCCTATCGTACCGGATGGAGTACGTTCTGCAAGTTTCAGGATCTGTGCCCCCAGGGGCAGTCTAGTTTCGTTAAGTATGTCTTAGCTTTCATCGGGTACTGCCACTCTGAACTCCGGCTGTCTCACAATACCGTCAGAACCTACCTGTCCGGGGTGCAGCACGTCCTCTCGTCCAGGCAGCCAGAACGGGACTCACTGTTCTCCGCCCACGCGGTCGAAGCCGCGCTGAGAGGGCTCAGCAAGGTCGGGCCTAGTAATTGGGGTGGCAGGCAAGCCGTCACGGGCCGGCTTTTGCGTGACTTATCCGATTCCCTAGACAGAGTTCCTTTCGGGGTCATGCCCAGTCTGGTACTCAAAGCAGCGATTTATCTTGCTTTCTATGGTTTCTTACGGCCCGGTGAGTTTGCATGCTCCTCCGGTAACCCCAGTTTTTTGGCCATCAGTCAGCTGGTCCAGGGCCCCGAGGGTTTCACGCTGCTCCAAGACCTCTCAGACAGGCCCCCCGGTCGCTATTTCCAATTTCCCCACGTCCCACTGGTGGTGTCCGGTTCTGGTCCTTCGTCAGCTACAGGCAGCTTTGGTAGGGCGCAGGCCGGATAGTCTGCTGCTTCCTTTTGGCGAGTCCCCCCTCACTACACGCCAATTCATCTCACATGTCCGGTCCTTAGTCGCATGTCTGGGCGCAGATCCTTCCTCCATCACAGGGCACTCCTTTTGCATAGCAGCTGCGTCCGCCGCGTCCAAGAATCAGGTCCCTGTTCACGTTATCCAAAAGTTGGGCCGTTGGAGTTCTTCATGTTACAATCGTTATATTCCGCATCCCAGATTCGAGATGTCATTGGCTTTTGAGTCATTGGTTTGTGATTGACTGTGTAATAAATAACCCCTGCCTTACCAGTTTGTGTTTTGCCCTCTTTCAGGCGCCCCGTCTACGGCGCGGTTACGGCACAACTCAGACCGCTGGTGTTAGGGTATTGGGTCCCGCATTTCTCACTCTGTTGATTTATTGGCCTGGGTTTGTGGGCGTGGCGCCGCCGCCCCTTTTTAAGCATGGCTGCGCCCTCCCCTCGTGGTACGGCGTTCAGCTTTTTTCACCCGCCCACCCACCCTCTTTTTCTCTCATTACTCAGGTAGAGGGTGCCCTCTTTCAGGCGCCCCGTCTACGGCGCGGTTACGGCACAACTCAGACCGCTGGTGTTAGGGTATTGGGTCCCGCATTTCTCACTCTGTTAGCCACGACCACAAATAGGCAGATAGTGTTAGGTGACTGTAAAAAATGGACTGAATTTGAAATCAATACATTGGGCCAAATATTTTTTTTCTTATTGTGGTGCTTGGTGAACGGTAACAATGAGGAAAACATCTAGTAAGGGACGTGGACGTGGTCGTGGTGGTGTTAGTGGACCCTCTTGTGCTGGGAGAGGACGTGGCCATTCTGCCACAGCCACACGTCCTAGTGAACCAACTACCTCAGGTTCCAGTACCCGCCAGAATTTACAGCGATATTTGGTGTGGCCCAATGCCGTTCTAAGGATGGTAAGGCCTGAGCAAGTACAGGCGCTAGTCAATTGGGTGGCCGACAATGGATCCAGAACATTCACAACATTATCTCCCACCCAGTCTTCTGCAGAAAGCGCACAGGTGGCGCCTGAAAACCAAGCCCATCAGTTTGTTACATCACCCGCATGCATATCAGGGAAACTGTCTAAACCATAAGTTATGCAGCAGTCTCTTATGGTGTTTGAAGACTCTGCTGGCAGTGTTTCCCAAGGGAATCCACCTAGCCTTTCCCCAGTGGTGGAAGACATAGAATGCATTGATGCACAACCACTTATGTTTCCTGATGATGGGGACATGGGAATACCACCTCATCGGAGTCCGCACGTCTCTGATGATGACGAAACAGAGGTGCCAACTGCTGCGTCTTTCTGCAGTGTGCAGACCGAACAGGAGGTCAGGGAGGAAGACTGTGTCGAAGACGATGCAGGGGACGATGAGGTCCTAGACCCCACATGGTCGTGCCACTGACTTTCATAGTTCAGAGGAAGAGGCAGTGGTGAGACCGAGCCAACAGCGTAGCAAAAGAGGGAGCAGGGGGCAAAAGCAGAACAGCCGCCGCCAAGAGAGTTCGCCTGCTACAGGCGACCGCCACCAGGGACTGAGCACCCCAAAGGCAGCTTCAAGGAGTTCCCTGGCATGGCACTTCTTTAAACAATGTGCTGACGACAAGACCCGAGTGGTTTGCACGCTGTGCCATCAGAGCCTGAAGCGAGGCATTAATGTTCTGAACCTTAGCACAACCTGCATGACCAGGCATCTACATGCAAAGCATGAACTGCAGTGGAGTAAACACCTTAAAAACAAGGAACTCACTCTGGCTCCCCCTGCTCCCTGTTCTGCTGCTGCCTCGGCCTCTTCCTCTGCCTCAGGAGGAAAGGCTGGCACCTGACGCCCACCAAACAGAGGACGTGCCACCGACACCACCACCTGTGTCACCAAGCATCTCCACCATGTCATACGGCAGCGTTTAGCTCTCCATCTCACAAACCTTGGAGAGAAAGCGTAAATTCCCACCTAGCCACCCTTGAGCCCTGGGCCTGAATGCCAGCATTTCTAAACTACTGGCCATTGAAATGCTGTCATTCCGGCTGGTAGACACAGACAGCTTCAAACAGCTGATGGCCATGGCTGTCCCACAGTATGTTGTTCCCAGCCGCCACTACATCTCCAAGACAGCCGTGCCATCCCTGCACAACCAAGTATCCGATAAAATCAAGTGTGCACTGTGCAACGCCATCTGTGACAAGGTCCACCTAACCACTGATACGTGGACCAGTAAGCACGGCCAGGGACGCTATATCTCCCTAACTGCACACTGGGTAAATGTAGTGGCGGCTGGGCCCCAGGCAGAGAGTTCCTTGGCGCACATCCGTCCGCCGCCAAGGATCGCAGGGCATCATTCTTTGCCTCCTTTAGCCTCCTCCTCTGCTTCCACCAGCTCATCCAGTCAGCCACACAACTTCACCACCAACTTCATCACAGCCCGGGGAAAACGTCAGCAGGCCATTCTGAAACTCATATGTTTGGGGGACAGGCCCCACACCGCGCAGGAGTTTTGGCGGGGTATTGAACAACAGAACAACGAGTGGTTTCTGCTGGTGGGCCTCAAGCCCAGCCTGGTGGTGTGCGATAATGGGCGAAATCTCATCGCAGCTCTGGGACTAGCTTGACGCACATCCCTTGCCTGGCCCATGTGTTGAATTTGGTGGTGCAGAAGTTCATTCACAACTACCCCGACATGTCAGAGCTGCTGCATAAAGTGCGGGTCATCTGTGCGAGCTTCCGGCATTCACACCCTGCCGCTGCTCGCCTGTCTTGCTACAGCGGAATTTCGGCCTTCCCACTCACCGCCTCATATGCGACGTGCCCACCAGGTGGAACTCCACCTTGCACATGCTGGAGAGACTGTGCAAGCAGCAGCAGGCCATAGTGGAGTTTCAGCTGCAGCACGCACGCGTCAGTCGAGACTTGTGTGCCCTGTTGCGCTGTTTCGAGTACTACACCAACATGGCCAGTGGCGATGACACCGTTATCAGCGTTACAATACCACTTCTATGTCTCCTTGAGAAAACGCTTAGGGCGATGATTGAAGAGGAGGTGGCCCAGGAGGAGGAGGAGGAGGAGGGGTAATTTTTAGCACTTTCAGGCCAGTCTGTTAGAAGTGGCTCAGAGGGAGGTTTTTTGCAACAGCAGAGGCCAGCTACAAATGTGGCCAGCCAGGGCCCACTACTGGAGGATGAGGAGGATGAGGAGGAGGTGGAGGAGGATGAGGATGAAGCAGGTTCACAGGGGGGTGACACCCGACACAGCTCAGGCCCATCACTGGTACATGGCTGGGGGGATACGGAGGACGATGACGATACGCCTCCCACAGAGGACAGCTTGTCCTTTCCTCTGGGAGCCTTGCACACATGAACGACTACATGCTGCAGTGCCTGTGCAACAACAGCAGAGTTGCCCACATTTTAACGTGTGGAGACTACTGGGTTGCCACCCTGCTGGATCCCCGGTACAAAGACAATGTGCCCACACATTACTTCCTTACTTCCTGCACTGGAGCGTGATAGGAAGATGCGCGATTACAAGCGCACGTTGGTAGACGCGCTCCTGAGAGCATTCCCAAATGTCACAGGGGAACAGGTGGAAGCCCAAGGCGAAGGCAGAGGAGGAGCAAAAGGTCGCCAACGCAGGTGTGTCACGGCCAGCTCCTCTGAGGGCAGGGTTAGCATGGCAGAAATGTGAAAAAGTTTTGTCTCCACGCCACAGCTAACTGCACCACCACCTGATACGGAACGTGTTAGCAGGAAGCCGCATTTCACTAACAAGGTTGAACAGTACGTCTGCACACCCCTCCATGTACTGACTGATGGTTCGGCCCCATTCAACTTCTGTGTCTCCAAATTGTCCACGTGGCCAGAATTAGCATTTTATGCCTTGGAGGTGCTGTCCTGCCTGGCGGCCAGCGTTTTGTCTGAACGTGTATTCAGCACGGCAGGGGACGTCATTACTGACCAACGCAGCCGCCTGTCCACAGCCAACGTGGACAATCTGACGTTCATAAACATGAACCAGGCATGGATCCCACAGGACCTGTCCCTCCCTTGTGCAGAATAAACATTTATAACTGCCTCCCCCTCAACCATGTATTCTTGTACTCTTCTATTCTGTACTTCTTTATTGAATCCTCCTTTTTTTAACTTTACCATGATATTGCAGTGCAACCCAAAGTTGAATGAACCTCTCCTCAATCTGGGCTCCGGGGCCTAAATAACTGAAAGTGGCCTGTGACAATAGTGGGTGACATGAAGCCTGAACTTCTTCCATGCGACCTCTCTCCTCTGTCTGGGTGCCGTGGGCTAAATATCTGGAAGTGGCCTTCTCCAGTGGTGGGTGATATGACGCCTTATTCCTTGCTGTGGGACCTCATTCCTCTGTCTGGGTGCTGGGGCCTAAATAACTGAAAGTGGCCTTCTCCAGTGGTGGGTGATATGACGCCTTATTCCTTGCTGTGGGACCTCTCTCCTCTGTCTGGGTGCTGGGGCCTAAATAACTCAAAGTGGCCTTCTCCAGTGGTGGGTCATATGATGCCTTATTCCTTGCTGTGGGACCTCTCTCCTCTGTCTGGGTGCTGGGGCCTAAATAACTGAAAGTGGCCTTCTCTAGTGGTGGGTGATATGACGCCTTATTTCTTGCTGTGGGACCTCTCTCCTCTGTCTGGGTGCTGGTGGGTGATACCTCAGTCGAGCTGCAAGCGGGACTCCTCCTCTTCGCTGAAGGCTCCGGACCCGCTTTCCTGCGCTGTTTCAGACTACGACAGCTTCTGTTATATCTTGTAGGAGCCGCAGGCGTCCTGGTACCTTAAGGGTTAATGCACGCCCCTGATTCCGCCCTCTCTCCAATCCTGGCCAGGCACCACCTTTATAAGGGTGCTTCCTCCTTCCTGCAATGCCTGAGCAATTTTGTACTTCCTACAGCTAAGGCTTCTGCTGTTCCTGCATTCGATATCCTGCTTATGACCTCTGCCTGTATCCTGACCTCGTCTCTGCTTGATCCTCTTGTACCTTGCTGCTCTCAAGTTAAAGACCCGGACTGTCGACCACGCCTCTGTCTGCTGTGCAGATCGTTACACCAGCTCCACCTGGACTAACTCAGCTCTGCTGTTCTCACAGCACTAGCCCTGCTATACCGCTTGTTCTGCTCAGCATCATTCCTGCGGCTGTCTGCTATATTGCCTGTTCCCCGGTGCTAGCATCGGGGCTTTCTGGCCTGCCCGGCCAGCTGCCACTTAACCGGGACCACTCTTGCGGTAGCGACCTGGTGTCTCCCCTGCAGCTGAGTCCAGCTTCCGCATCCTGGAGCGGGATAAAGGGTGAAAACCAGGGGGACACTTAGACTCCGCTCCCAAGTTTGGCCCAAAGTCAAACCGGTAAGTGGCACAGCGGGTCCACACCCGTTGATCCGTTACAGTTTGCTCAGGCCATGGACCCCGCTGGCAAGCCCAAACCTGTTGTACAAGATCTATACCGAGAGCTGCAACGCCAGAGTGAACGCCAAGATGTCCTGCTGCAGTGTCTGAACACAATTTCTGCACGTCTGGACGCTCTACTCACTACTGATCCTGCGGCACTACAGGTCCCAGCAACTCCTACTAATTCCATTGTATCGTCTGCATACCAAGGCACGTCTGCTGTCCAACTTCCCTTGCCTCCACGTTTCAGCGGTGAGTCAAAGGCCTGCAGATTGTTCCTGAATCCATGCTTGATCCACTTGGAGCTACATGGAGACAAGTTCCAGTCTGACCGAGAAAAAGTAGCTTTCATTGTATCTCTGCTCTCTGGAGAAGCTCTTGCTTGGGCTAATCCTATATGGGAGCGAAGCGGACCCGAGACTGCAAACCTACAGACCTTCTTAACTGTTTTCAGTACAGTATTTGAGGTACCTGGCCGTGCCTCGTCTGCAGCCTCTGCTCTTCTTCATCTGCGTCAAGGCGCTAGGACAGGAGGCCAATACGCAATCCAGTTCCGTATACTGGCCGCAGAACTGTCCTGGAATAATGAAGCTCAATGAGCCGTATTCTGGGAGGGTCTGTGTGACCGCATCAAAGACGAACTAGCGGGAAGGGACCTCCCTGGCTCTCTGGACGCTTTGATCACGTTGGCCACACGCATAGACGTGCGGTTTCGTGAACGTTTTTCTCAAGCCGCAAGGATGAAGCACCTGTAATCCAGAGGACTGTTCAGACTCCTGCTGCGATTCCGTCTGAAGAGCCTATGCAAGTGGATCGCCTGAAGCTCACTGATCAGGAGCGACAGCGACGGCGAGCAGAGAACTTGTGCCTCTACTGCGGTGGAAAGGAACATGTTGTTCGTACCTGCCCCCAGAAGGCGGAAAACTTCAGCGCCTAGGCTCATTGGGAGAAGTGACCCTAGGCGAAAAAGACAATTCTCCCAAACTTCTTATCCCTGTAATGGTGTCTGCTGGGAAAACCAGTATATCGGTACCTGCCTTCCTGGATTCTGGCGCTGCCAGGAATTTTGTTAATCAAGCCCTGGTGACCCAGTGCCAGCTTTCCACTACCCGTCTGGTGAAGCCTCTGGTGGCAACGATTGTTAATGGACAAGCCTTACCCAAACCTATTCAGTTCATCACTGCTCCTGTGAAACTACAAGTCGGGGTGCTACATTCTGAAGAAATATCCTTCTATGTCCTGCCAGATTCCACAGACGCAGTGATTCTGGGATTGCTCTGGCTACAGCAACATTCTCCTGTCTTAGACTGGCGAAAGGGGGATATTCTCCACTGGGGGCCTCAGTGCCAAACCTCCTGCGTGTCGATGGTCCAACCAATGTCTCCTCGTCCAGTTCCTGTGAACCTGCCTGGTCTGCCTCCGCAATTTGCATCCTTTGGAGATGTTTTCTGTAAGAAGAAGGCAGAGACTTTACCACCTCATCGGACTTATGACTGCCCGATCGATATTCTACCTGGGACTTCTCCTCCTCGTGGAAGGGTTTATCCTTTATCCCTGCCTGGGACACAAGCTATGACCGAGTATATTAAGGAGAACCTGGAGAGGGGATTTATCCGAAAGTCTACCTCGCCGGCTGTAGCCGGTTTCTTCTTCGTGTCCAAGAAAGACGGGTCACTCCGTCCATGCATAGATTATCGTGGACTGAACAAGATCACAGTCAAGAACAAGTATCCTCTGCCCCTGATGTCTGAATTGTTTGACCGTATCCGAGGCGCACAGATATTTTCTAAATTGGATCTACGTGGTGCATATAACCTGATCCGAATCCGTGAAGGCGACGAGTGGAAGACTGCATTCAATACCCGTGATGGCCACTATGAGTACTTGGTTATGCCGTTCGACCTTTGCAACGCTCCTGCAGTCTTTCAAGAATTTGTAAATTACATCTTCCGGGACCTGTTTTACAAGTGTGTAGTAGTGTATCCCGACGATATTCTTATTTATTCAACCGACTTGTCCACTCACCGGAGACAAGTGCGCCTGGTTCTGCAGCGCCTAAGAGACAATGGTCTGTTTTCCAAGCTCGAAAAGTGTGTCTTTAAGCAGTCTTTCTTACCCTTTCTGGGGTACATTGTTTCCTGCACTGGTCTGGAAATGGACCCCGAAAAGATCTCTGCCATCCAGAATTGGCCCCGTCCTTAAGGTTTCCGTGCGATTCAAAGATTTCTGGGATTTGCCAACTTCTATAGGCAGTTTTTCCAAACTTTTCTTCTCTCACATTGCCGTATTTCTGCGCTGACTAAGAAAGGGGCGGATGCAAAGAAATGGACCCTTGAAGCATAGTCTGCATTCCGACAACTCAAAGATTGCTTTGCTCCTTCTCCTGTCCTCCGTCATCCAGACACTTCCAAACAGTTCTTCCTAGAAGTGGATGCTTCTTCTATTGGTCCAGGTTCAGTCCTGCTACAGAAGACCTCCAAAGGGAAATTTGTCTCGTGTGGTTTCTTCTCCAAGCTCTGCAGAAAGAAACTACTCCATCGGTGATAGAGAACTGTTTGCTATCAAGATGGCCTTGGAAGAATGGAGATACTTTCTGGAGGGGGCTTTGCATCCAGTGGTTATATACACTGACCACAAGAATCTGACTTATCTGCAGTCTGCACAGCGTCTTAATTCACGTCAGGCTCGATGGGCACTCTTCTTTGCCCGATTCAATTTCCTTCTGCATTTTCGACCGGCAGACAAAATTGTGAGGGCTGATGCGCTTTCCCGTTCCTTTGACCCAGCAGATCAAATTGAGGAACCTCAACATATCATCGATCCGTCCTGCCTGGTTTCAGTGGCGCCAGTTCGAGTAAAAGATATTCCTCCGGGGAATATTTTTGTTCCGCAAGCCAAGAGGATGAGGATTCTCTTCTGGGGACATTGTTCCAAGTATGCTGGTCACCCTGGGAAACGTAAGACCCTTGAGTTGCTGTCCCGTCACTACTGATGGCCGACCCTACCCAAAGATGTCCGGGAATTTGTGTCTGCCTGTACCTCCTGTGCCCGCAACAAGGTTCCAGGAACCAAACCAGCAGGGTTGCTACTACCGTTACCCATTCCGGAAGTTCCCTGGCAGCATGTCACAGACCTCCCGTCCTCTGCTGGCTGTTCTGTAATCTGGGTAGTGGTAGACAGATTCTCCAAGATGGCACATTTTATTCTGCTTCCTGAATTGCCCTCTGCTAAGCGACTAGCTTGTCTGTTCTTCGAACACATCTTCCGCCTTCATGGCCTACCTCTGCACATTGTGTCCGATCGAGGGGTATAATTTACTTCCAAATTCTGGAGAGCGCTCTGTGGGCTACTTGAGGTGAAGTTGGACTTCTCTTCTGGATACCACCCTCAGTCTAATGAGCAAGTTGAATGAATTAATCAGACTTTGGAGAACTACCTACGTCAGTTTGTCTCTGCTCAGCATGATGATTGGGTGCAGCTCCTGCCTTGGGCGGAATTCTCGTACAACAGCCATTCCGGAGAATCCACGGGCTCTTCTCCCTTCTACATAGTGTATGGACTACACCCTCGTGCTCCTTTACCCCTGTCCGCATCTTCCGAGGTACCGGCTGCAAATTCTTTATTCAGAGACTTCCTCAGCATCTGGAGACAGACTAAGGATTCCATCTCTCAGGCTGTTACTCATATGAAGAAAAATGCGGATACCAGACGTAGACCTCCTCCTCAGTTCTCTCCTGGCGACAAAATCTGGCTTTCCTCCCGGAACATCCGCATGAAGGTACCCTGTTAAAAATTTGCTCCACGGTTTCTGGGCCCGTTTGAGGTCCTTGAGCGTATCAACCGTGTTTCTTATAAATAGTGTTGAGCGAACAGTTCGAGCATATATTTTGGGGTGTCCAGGACCCGGACCCGAACCCGGACATTTTCAAAAAAGTTCGGGTTCGTTGTTCGGCGATTACTTCCCGCTTTCAGAAGGGCTGCACAGCAGCCAATCAGCTAGCGTTTTACTTCTTGCCCTAAGAGCCCATCACAGCCATGCCTACTAATGGCATGGCTGTGATTGGCCAAGTGCAGCATGTGACCCAGCCTCTATTTAAGCTGGAGTCACGTAGCGCCGCACGTCACACTGCTCTGATTAGTGTAGGGAGAGGATGCAGCTTCTGTGAGGGCGAGATTAGGCAGGGAAAAGTCAGCAGCAGCACCTAATGAACGGATCAATCTACAGCTGTGAATGATTGAACTTCTGCTAGTTACTTGCTCACTGGTTTTTAGGCTGCACAGAGCGTTTTTCTGTCACTTATTTTCTGGGGTGATCGGCGGCCATTTTGTGACTTGTGGTGCACCAGAACAAGCTGCCACCAAGTCCATCAATCCATGAATACTATTTTTTTTTTGCTATATCCTACATCAGGGGCTTGTCTGTGCTAATTGTCACCACTAGAAACTCAGGATAGCAATTTCTATATTTTATTAAGGGGTTAAATTGCCCAAATACCAATCCCCTAAATCTGGTGTTCCAGCTTTGGCTAGCCAAGTATAATACTGTCTGCTGTCTGGCAAAGGATAGATTATTTTATGTGGTGAAATTCAATTGCCAAAATAGCAATACCATAAATCAGTGGTTTCAGCTGTGGCTGGCAAAGTATATTAGTGTCCGCCAAAAAATATATTTGTTCTGGGGTGAAATTCAATTGCCAAAATAGCAATACCCTGAATCTGGTGTCCCAGCTGTTGCAGGCCAAGATTCATAGTGTCCGCCAAAACATATATTTTGTTCTGGGGTGAAATTCAATTGCCAAAATAGCAATACCATAAATCAGTGGTTTCAGCTGTGGCTGGCAAAGTATAATAGTGTCCGCCAAAACATATATTTTGTTCTGGGGTGAAATTCAATTGCCAAAATAGCAATACCCTGAATCTGGTGTCATAGCTAATGCAGGTCAAGATTCATAGTGTCCGTCAAAACATATATTTTGATCTGGGGTGAAATTAAATTGCCAAAATAGCAATACCCTGAATCTGGTGTCCCAGCTGTTGCAGGCCAAGATTCATAGTGTCCGCCAAAACATATATTTTGTTCTGGGGTTAAATTCAATTGCCAAAATAGCAATACCATAAATCAGTGGTTTCAGCTGTGGCTGGCAAAGTATAATAGTGTCCGCCAAATCATATATTTTGTTTTGGGGTGAAATTCAATTGCCAAAATAGCTATACCCTGAATCTGGTGTCCCAACTGTTGCAGGCCTAGATTCATAGTGTCCGCAAAAACATATATTTTGTTCTGGGGTGAAATTCAATTGCCAAAATAGCAATACCCTGAATCTGGTGTCCCAGCTGTTGCAGGCCAAGATTCATAGTGTCCGCCAAAACATATATTTTGTTCTGGGGTGAAATTCAATTGCCAAAATAGCAATACCCTGAATCTGGTGTCCCAGCTGTTGTAGGCCAAGATTCATAGTGTCCGCCAAAACATATATTTTGATCTGGGGTGAAATTCAATTGCCAAAATAGCAATACCCTGAATCTGGTGTCCCAGCTGTTGCAGGCCAAGATTCATAGTGTCCGCCAAAACATATATTTTGATCTGGGGTGAAATTCAATTTGCCAAATAGCAATACCCTGAATCTGGTGTCCCAGCTGTTGCAGGCCAAGATTCATAATGTCCGCCAAAACATATATTTTGTTCTGGGGTGAAATTCAATTGCCAAAATAGCAATACCATAAATCAGTGGTTTCAGCTGTGGCTGGCAAAGTATAATAGTGTCCGCCAAAACATATATTTTGTTCTGGGGTGAAATTCAATTGCCAAAATAGCAATACCCTGAATCTGGTGTCCCAGCTGTTGCAGGCCAAGATTCATAATGTCCGCAAAAACATATATTTTGTTCTGGGGTGAAATTCAATTGCCAAAATAGCAATACCCTGAATCTGGTGTCCCAGCTGTTGCAGGCCAAGTTTCATAGTGTCCGTCAAAACATATATTTTGTTCTGGGGTTAAATTCAATTGCCAAAATAGCAATACCCAGAATCTGGTGTTCGAGCTGTTGCAGGCCAATTGTAAATCTGTCCATAAAAGGATACCTTTCATCCAGGGCCTAAATACTAGCCCTAAAAGAGATATTCCCCTAAATCAGTGGTTACTGCTGTGCCTGGATTAGTGTAATACGCTACATAAATAAATAGGCTGATAGTGTTAGGTGCCTGTAAAAAAAGGCCTGAATTTGTAATCAATACATTGGGCCAAATATTTTTTTTCTTATTGTGATGCTTGGTGAACGGTAACAATGAGGAAAACATCTAGTAAGGGACGCGGACGCGGTCATGGTGGTGTTAGTGGACCCTCTTGTGCTGGGAGAGGACGTGGCCATTCTGCCACAGCCACACGTCCTAGTGAACCAACTACCTCAGGTTCCAGTACCCGCCAGAATTTACAGCGATATTTGGTGGGGCCCAATGCCGTTCTGAGGATGGTAAGGCCTGAGCGCAGGTACAGGCGCTAGTCAATTGGGTGGCCAACAGTAGATCCAGCATGTTCACAACATTATCTCCCGCCCAGTCTTCTGCAGAAAGCGCACCGGTGGCACCTGAAAACCAAGCCCATCAGTCTGTCACATCACCCCCATGCATATCAGGGAAACTGTCTGAGCCTCAAGTTATGCAGTAGTCTCTTATGCTGTTTGAAGACTCTGCTGGCAGGGTTTCCCAAGGGAATCCACCTAGCCCTTCCCCAGTGGTGGAAGACATAGAATGCACTGATGCACAACCACTTATGTTTCCTGATGATGAGGACATGGGAATACCACGTCATCGGAGTCCGCACGTCTCTGATGATGACGAAACACAGGTGCCAACTGCTGCATCTTTCTGCAGTGTGCAGATCGAACAGGAGGTCAGGGAGGAAGACTGTGTGGAAGACGATGCAGGGGATGATGAGGTCCTAGACCCCACATGGAATGAAGGTCGTGCCACTGACTTTCATAGTTCAGAGGAAGAGGCAGTGGTGAGACCGAGCCAACAGCGTAGCAAAAGAGAGAGCAGGGGGCAAAAGCAGAACAGCCGCCTCCAAGAGAGTTCGCCTGCTACTGGCCACCACCACCAGGGACCGAGCACCCCGAAGGCAGCTTCAAGGAGTTCCCTGGCATGGCACTTCTTTAAACAATGTGCTGACGACAAGACCCGAGTGGTTTGCACGCTGTGCCATCAGAGCCTGAAGCGAGGCATTAACGTTCTGAACCTTAGCACAACCTGCATGACCGGGCATCTACATGCAAAGCATGAACTGCAGTGGAGTAAACACCTTCAAAGCAAGGAACTCACTCTGGCTCCCCCTGCTCCCTCTTCTGCTGCTGCCTCGGCCAATTCCTCCGCCTCGGGAGGAATGTTGGCACCTGCCGCCCACCAAACAGAGGATGTGCCACCGACAACACCACCTGCGTCACCAAGCATCTCCACCATGTCACACGGCAGCGTTCAGCTCTCCATCTCACAAACCTTGGAGAGAAAGCGTAAATTCCCACCTAGCCACCCTCGAGCCCTGGGCCTGAATGCCAGCATTTCTAAACTACTGGCCTTTGAAATGCTGTCATTCAGGCTGGTGGACACAGACAACTTCAAACAGCTGATGTCCATGGCTGTCCCACAGTATGTTGTTCCCAGCCGCCACTACTTCTCCAAGACAGCCGTGCTTTCCCTGCACAACCAAGTATCCGATAAAATCAAGTGTGCACTGCGCAACGCCATCTGTGGCAAGGTCCACCTAACCACAGATACGTGGACCAGTAAGCACGGCCAGGGACGCTATATCTCCCTAACTGCACACTGGGTGAATGTAGTGGCGGCTGGGCCGCAGGCGGAGAGTTCCTTGGCGCACGTCCCTCCGCCGCCAAGGATCGCAGGGCATCATTCTTTGCCTCATGTAGCCTCCTCCTCCTACTCGGCTTCCTCCTCCTCTGCTTCCACCAGCTCATCCAGTCAGCCACACACCTTCACCACCAACTTCAGCACAGCCCGGGGTAAACGTCAGCAGGCCATTCTGAAACTCATATGTTTGGGGGACAGGCCCCACACCGCGCAGGAGTTGTGGCGGAATATTAAACAACAGACCGACGAGTGGTTTCTGCCGGTGGTCCTCAAGCCCGGCCTGGTGGTGTGCGATAATGGGTGAAATCTCGTCGCAGCTCTGGGACTAGCCGGTTTGACGCACATCCCTTGCCTGGCGCATGTGCTGAATATGGTGGTGCAGAAGTTCATTCACAACTACCCCGACATGTCAGAGCAGCTGCATAAAGTGAGGGCAGTCTGTGCGCCCTTCCGGCGTTCACATACTGCCGCTGCTTGCCTGTCTGCGCTACAGCGGAACTTCGGCCTTCCCGCTCACCGCCTGATATGCGACGTGCCCACCAGGTGGAACTCCACCTTGCACATGCTGGAGAGACTGTGCGAGCAGCAGCAGGCCATAGTGGATTTTCAGCTGCAGCACGCACGCGTCAGTCGCACTGCGGAACAGCACCACTTCACCACCAATGATTGGGACTCCATGCGAGACCTGTGTGCCCTGTTGCGCTTTTTCGAGTACTCCACCAACATGGCCAGTGGCGATGACACCGTTATCAGTGTTACAATACCACTTCTATGTCTCCTTGAGAAAACGCTTACGGCGATGATGGAAGAGAAGATGGCCCAAGAGGAGGAGGAGGATGAGGGGTCATTTTTAGCACTTTCAGGCCAGTCTGTTAGAAGTGGCTCAGATGGAGGTTTTTTGCAACAGCAGAGGCCAGGTACAAATGTGGCCAGCCAGGGCCCACTACTGGAGGATGAGGAGGAGGTGGAGGAGGATGAGGATGAAGCAGGTTCACAGCGGGGTGGCACCCGACACAGGTCAGGCCCATCACTGGTGCGTGGCTGGGGGGATACGGAGGACGATGACGATATGCCTCCCACAGAGGACAGCTTGTCCTTACCTCTGGGGAGCCTGGCACACATGAGCGACTACATGCTGCAGTGCCTGCGCAACGACAGCAGAGTTGCCCACATTTTAACGTGTGCGGACTACTGTGTTGCCACCCTGCTGGATCCCCGGTACAAAGACAATGTGCCCACCTTACTTCCTGCACTGGAGCGTAATAGGAAGATGCGCAAGTACAAACGCACGCTGGTAGACGCGCTCCTGAGAGCATTCCCAAATGTCACAGGGGAACAGGTGGAAGCCCAAGGCGAAGGCACAGGAGGAGCAAGAGGTCGCCAATGCAGCTGTGTCACGGCCAGCTCCTCTGAGGGCAGGGTTAGCATGGCAGAAATGTGGAAAAGTTTTGTCTCCACGCCACAGCTAACTGCACCACCACCTGATACGGAACGTGTTAGCAGGAGGCAGCATTTCACTAACATGGTTGAACAGTACGTCTGCACACCCTCCACGTACTGACTGATGGTTCGGCCCCATTCAACTTCTGGGTCTCCAAATTGTCCACGTGGCCAGAGTTAGCATTTTATGCCTTGGAGGTGCTGGCCTGCCCGGCGGCCAGCGTTTTGTCTGAATGTGTATTCAGCATGGCAGGGGGCGTCGTTACTGACAAACGCAGCCGCCTGTCCACAGCCAATGTGGACAAGCTGACGTTTATAAAAATGAACCAGGCATGGATACCACAGACCGTCAATTTGGCCCAAATTTTGTTCTACTTTTACACAACAGGCTTTTTAACAGATATATGCAACGCTGGATGGCGAATATATTTTTATTTCAAAACTTATACACGGCAAACTGGGCTTCACAATATATCACTGCACCGCAGAACGTCAATTAGCCCCAATTTTTTTTCTATTTTCACACAACAGGCTTTTCAACAGAGACATACAATGCTGGACGGCAAATATATTTTTATTTTGCCACTAATACACTGCAAACAGGGCTTCTGAAGATATACTGCACTGCAGAACATAAATTAGGCCCAAAAAAAATTCCACTTTTAAACTACAGGATTTTCAACAGATACATGCAACTCTGGACGGCAAATATATATATATTTTTTCACTAATGCACAGCAAACTGGGCGTCACAAAATTTCACTGCACCGCAACCCCTTAATTTGGCCCAAATTTTGTTTTACTTTTACACAACAGCCTTTTCAACAGACATATGCAACGCTGGATGGCGAATATATTTTTATATTGCCACTAATACATGGCAAACTGTGCTTCACAATATATCACTGCACCACAGAACATCAATTAGGCCCAAATTGTGTTCTACTTTTACACAACGGGCTTTTCAACAGAGAAGTACAATGCTGGATGGCGAATATATTTGCATTTCGCCACTAATACTCTGCAAACAGGGCTTCAGAATATATCACTGCACCACAGAACGTCAATTCGGCCCAATTTTTTTTCTACTTTTACACAACAGGCTTTACAACAGATATATGCAACGCTGGATGGCAAATATATTTTTATTTCGCCACTAATACACTGCAAACAGGTGTTCAGAAGCTATCACTGCACCGCAGAACGTCAATTAGGCCTCAGTTTTTTTCTACTTTTACACAACAGGCTGTTCAATAGATATATGCAACGCTGGATGGCGAATATATTTTTATTTCGCCACTGAAACACAGCAAACTGGGCTTCACAATATATCACTGCACCGCAGAACATCAATTAGGCCCAATTTTTTTTCTACTTTTACACAACAGGCTTTTCAAAAGATATATGCAATGCTGGACAGCGAATATATTTTTATTTTGCCACTAATACGCGCCAAACTGGGCTTCACAATATATCACTGCACCTCAGACCGTCAATTTGGCCCAACTTTTGTTCTACTTTTACACAACAGCCTTTTCAACAGACATATGCAACGCTGGATGGCGAATATATTTTTATTTCGCCACTAATACATGGCAAACTGGGCTTCACAATATATCACTGCACCACAGAACATCAATTGGGCCCAAATTGTGTTCTACTTTTACACAACAGGCTTTTCAACAGAAAAGTACAATGCAGGATGGGGAATATATTTGTATTTCGCCACTAGTACACTGAAAACAGGGCATCAGAATATATCACTGCTCCACAGAACGTCAATTAGGCCCACATTTTTTTCTACTTTTACACAACAGGCTTTCCAACAGATATATGCAACACTGGATGGCAAATATATTTTTATTTCGCCACTAATACACGGCAAACTGGGCTTCACAATATATCACTGCACCGCAGACCGTCAATTTGGCCCAAATTTTGTTCTACTTTTACATAACAGCCTTTTCAACAGACATATGCAACGCTGGATGGCGAATATATTTTTATTTCGCCACTAATACATGGCAAACTGGGCTTCATAATATATCACTGCACCACAGAACGTCAATTTGGCCCAAATTTTGTTCTACTTTTACACAACAGGTTTTTCAACAGATATATGCAACGCTGGATGGCGAATATATTTTTATTTCGAAACTAATACACGGCAAACTGGGCTTCACAATATATCACTGCACCACAGAACGTCAATTAGGCCCAAATTTTGTTCTACTTTTACACAATAGGCTTTTCAACAGATTTATGCAACGCTGGATGGAGAATATATTTTTATTTTGAAACTAATACACGGCAAACTGGGCTTCACAAGATATCACTGCACCGCAGAATGTCAATTAGGCCCAAATTTTTTTTCTACTTTTACACAACAGGCTTTTCAACAGATATATGCAACGCTGGACGGCGAATATATTTTTATTTTGCCACTAATACGCGCCAAAATGGGCTTTACAATATATCACTGCACCGCAGACCGTCAATTTGGCCCAAATTTTGTTCTACTTTTACACAACAGGCTTTCCACAGATACAGTGGAGGAAATAATTATTTGACCCCTCACTGATTTTGTAAGTTTGTCCAATGACAAAGAAATGAAAAGTCTCAGAACAGTATCATTTCAATGGTAGGTTTATTGTAACAGTGGCAGATAGCACATCAAAAGGAAAATCGAAAAAATAACTTTAAATAAAAGATAGCAACTGATTTGCATTTCATTGAGTGAAATAAGTATTTGAACCCCTACCAACCATTAAGAGTTCTGGCTCCCACAGAGTGGTTAGACACTTCTACTCAATTAGTCACCCTCATTAAGGACACCTGTCTTAACTAGTCACCTTATAAAAGACACCTGTCCACAGAATCAATCAATCAAGCAGACTCCAAACTCTCCAACATGGGAAAGACCAAAGAGCTGTCCAAGGATGTCAGAGACAAAATTGTAGACCTGCACAAGGCTGGAATGGGCTACAAAACCATTAGCAAGAAGCTGGGAGAGAAGGTGACAACTGTTGGTGCGATTGTTCGAAAATGGAAGGAGCACAAAATGACCATCAATCGACCTCGCTCTGGGGCTCCACGCAAGATCTCACCTCGTGGGGTGTCAATGGTTCTGAGAAAGGTGAAAAAGCATCCTAGAACGACACGGGAGGAGTTAGTTAATGACCTCAAATTAGCAGGGACCACAGTCACCAAGAAAACCATTGGAAACACATTACACCGCAATGGATTAAAATCCTGCAGGGCTCGCAAGGTCCCCCTGCTAAGGAAGGCACATGTGCAGGCCCGTCTGAAGTTTGCCAATGAACACCTGAATGATTCAGAGAGTGACTGGGAGAAGGTGCTGTGGTCTGATGAGACCAAAATAGAGCTCTTTGGCATTAACTCAACTCGCTGTGTTTGGAGGAAGAAAAATGCTGCCTATGACCCTCAAAACACCGTCCCCACCGTCAAGCATGGGGGTGGAAACATTTTGCTTTGGGGGTGTTTTTCTGCTAAGGGCACAGGACAACTTATTCGCATTAACGGGAAAATGGACGGAGCCATGTATCGTGAAATCCTGAGCGACAACCTCCTTCCCTCTGCCAGGAAACTGAAAATGGGTCATGGATGGGTGTTCCAGCACGACAATGACCCAAAACATACAGCAAAGGCAACAAAGGAGTGGCTCAAGAAGAAGCACATTAAGGTCATGGAGTGGCCTAGTCAGTCTCCAGACCTTAATCCAATCGAAAACCTATGGAGGGAGCTCAAGCTCAGAGTTGCACAGAGACAGCCTCGAAACCTTAGGGATTTAGAGATGATCTGCAAAGAGGAGTGGACCAACATTCCTCCTAAAATGTGCGCAAACTTGGTCATCAATTACAAGAAACGTTTGACCTCTGTGCTTGCAAACAAGGGTTTTTCCACCAAGTATTAAGTCTTTTTTTGTTAGAGGGTTCAAATACTTATTTCACTCAATGAAATGCAAATCAGTTGCTATCTTTTATTTAAAGTTATTTTTTCGATTTTCCTTTTGATGTGCTATCTGCCACTGTTACAATAAACCTACCATTGAAATGATACTGTTCTGAGACTTTTCATTTCTTTGTCATTGGACAAACTTACAAAATCAGTGAGGGGTCAAATAATTATTTCCTCCACTGTATATGCAACGCTGGATGGTGAATATATTTTTATTTCGAAACTAATACACGGCAAACTGGGCTTCACAATATATCACTGCACCGCAGAACGTCAATTAGGCCCAATTTTTTTTCTAATTTTACACAACAGGCATTTCAACAGAGAGGCACAACGCTGGACGGTAAATATATTTTTATTTCGCCACTAATACGCTGCAAACAGGGCTTCAGAATTTATCACTGCACTGTAAAACGCCAATTAGGACCAAATTGTTTTCTACTTTTAAACAACAGGCTTTTCAACAGATATATACAAAGCTGGACGGCGAATATATTTTTATTTCACCACTATTACACGGCAAACTGGGCTTCAGAATATATCACTGCACCGCAGAACGTCAATTAGGCCTAAAAATTTTTTTCTACATTTACACAACAGACTTTCTAACAACAGTAACTATAGAGCAATACAGAACATCCTAGAAAAACACTGGGCCCTTCTATAGAAGGACCTTGTCCTCAAAAAATTGATTTCTTTCAGACCACGTCTGACTGTCAGAAGAGCAAAAACTCTGAGACATAATGTTAAATCATATTTAGAGATGAGCGAATCGAAGCTGACGAAGTGCAATTCCATCTGAATTTCAGTAAAAATTGGATTTACACCGAATGCGAATTTCCTCGTGCTTCGTGGTAACTAATCACATTTTTTCCTAAAATGGCTGCTACACGTGTGAGGACATGGGGCAAGGAACTCTTGGAAGGTGGGATCCTTACTGACATGGATGCAGCCAATCAGCAGCCAGCCAGCCCTATGATGTCACCGCGCTATAAATATGGCCATCTTAGATTCTGCCATTCACCAGCGTGCTTAGTGCAGGGAGAGATGTGTTTGCAGGCACTAGGGACAGTGATAGAGTTGTTGTGGTGAACAAAAACCATTTACAAGTGTAGGGAAAGATTACTCAATGTGTAGGGAAAGGATAGAGAATAATCATTCCATTTTTATTTGTGTTGAACAGGGTTCAGTCGGTGAGGTGACAGCCTGGGTAATAGGAACAATCCGATTACACCTTGCTACACTGACTGGGGATCCAAATTGCTATTATACAGCTCTGTAATTCCAGCAAACCTGTCTTATTAGGGTGCAAGTGCTTTTTGATACAGGCAACAAACAGGGTTTATTACAAGGAAATATTTCTGCATTTTATTTCCCTTGTGTGGTGCAGTTATATGTTCTAAAGCAATTTTTGGCTTATTAGTGGGAAAAATGGGCATATTAGCTGATTTGTGGTGAAGAGCGAAAATCACTACCCTTTTTGTCGTGTATTAGTGGCAAAAGTAAAATATATTAGCGGCTCAGCAGTGCAGTTATATGTTTTAAAGCCCTTTTTTACCTGCATTAGTGGAAAAAGGAAAAAAATATTTGCCGCTCTGCGGTGCAGTTGTCTGTTTTAAAGCCCATTTTTCCATGTATTAGTGGAAAAAGAAAAAAAAATTGCCGGTCAGGGGGGGAGTTATCTGTTTTAAAGCCCTTTTTTGCGTTTATTAGAGGAAAAAGAAAAAAAAAATTTGCCGCTCAGTGGTGCAGTTATCTGTTCTAAAACACTTTTTTCTGTGTATTAGTGGAAATAGAAAAAATATCTTTGCCGCTCAGCTGTGCAGTGATATATTCAGAAGCCCTGTATGCCATGTATTAGTGGCAAAATAAAAATATATTAACCGTCCAGCGTTGCACTTATCTGTTGAAAAGCCTGTTGTGTAGAAGTAGAACAAAATTTGGGCCTAATTGACTTTCTGCGGTGCAGTGATATATTGTGAAGCCCAGTTTTCCATGTATTAGTGGCGAAATAAAAATATATTAACCGTCCGGCGTTGCAGATATCTGTTAAAAAGCCTGTTGTGTAAAAGTAGAAAAAAATTTGGGCCTAATTGACGTTCTGTGGTGCAGTGATATATTGTGAAGCCCAGTTTTCCGTGTATTAGTGGTGAAATAAAAATATATTTGCCGTCCAGCATTGCATATATCTGTTAAAAAGTCTGTTGTGTAAAAGTAGAAAAAAATTAGAGCCTATTTGCCATTCTGCAGTGCAGTGATATCTTCTGAAGCCTAATTTGCCGTGTATTAGTGGCCACATAAAAATATATTCGCAGTCCAGTGTTTCATATATCTGTTGAAAAGCATGTTATGTAAAAGTAGCAAAGAATTTGGGCCTAATTTACATTCTGCGGTGAAGTGATATATTCTAAAACCCAGTCTGCCGTGTATTAGTGGCAAAATAAAAAATATTTGATCTAACATTTGATTATTTGATTTAACAGTATGTCAGACAGAAGTGCCAGGCTCTGCACAGGGGAGTGGCAGAGGCGTAAATGTTTCTGGCGCAGGCAGAGGTCGCAGAAGAGTAAGGGGCCGTGGCAGCAGGGGTCCCTTCGAGAGGGCTGAGCTCCCAGTGTCAGCTAGCAGTCGTGTCTTGACCAGCAACCCAGTGGTTTTTGAATGGTTGACTCGATCTTCGACTTTGTCGCAAGTGACATCAGACACCCACAGCCAAGAGTCAGTTGGTTCGTCAGACACAACCCTTAGTTGGCATGGCCCGGGAGCAGGCCCTGTGCCCTCACCTGTCCTCAACCCACCTCTGTCCTTTCCTCCACTAGACGGGCAAGTAGTGATGAGTAGAGTGGCGCGGGAGCTGGTGTTGCGAGCGGCCAGAGACGGTTGAGGATGACATCATTGACGTGCAGACAGTAATCGATGATGATGCTGTAGCTGATCGCACTTGGGAGCCAGTTGACGAAGGGGCTTCCTTTTTATTTTTTTATAAAATCTGTTATCGCCATGATAAATCTGCAGGGTGGGTACCCCGTGTGGCTTCCACACACTTTCAAAATAATCCTTCAGCGGGGCAAATAGATGCCGGATGACCATGACCTTCCCAGGAGCTGCTTTCGGGAGCAGCGGTGCATTTCTGAGACGTCCGTATAGTGCGGGGGAATCCGAAGACCCTCTCTATCTCCTTGCACCACAGGATGTCCTCCTTTCCCTCCATGATGACTGGGAACTAGTGATGTTTTACCTGACGTAGAGACCAGGGGCTGTTAGTTATGGTTTGAATCTTGATAAACTTCGCAACTCTTCCAGGCTCCAAGCAATCTTGAAGCTTTGTCTTTTTATTGTCTGTAGCTACTAGAGGCCTGTTCATGCCAGGCAGGTTCCCCCTGAAGTATCTGGCTCGATGACCAGCCTATACTGAACTTGCATCAATCTTGACAGGATTTGACGCCAGGTGGAGAGAAATAGTTTTTTGGAATGCTTTCTCCATCGCAACCACATCGTCGAATAAACAGAAGAATGGCCGATTCTCTCTTGTTTTAGGCCTCATTCACATGAATGTGTGAGCCCCGTGCCCGTAGTGCACGGGCACCGACCGTGGGGCAGCCGCAGCCCATTCACTTGAATCGGTCTGCTGTCTGCCCGTTCCGCAAAAAGATAGGACATGTTCTATCTTTTTGCGGGACGGAAGTACAGAACGGAACCCCATGGAAGCACTCCGTAGTGCTTCCGTAGTATTCCGTTCCGTCATTCTGTTCCGCATCATTCCGCATGTCCAGATTTGCGGACCCATTAAAGTGAATAGGTCCGCATCCGTGATGCGGAATGACAACGGAATAATGCCTGTGTATTACAGATCCGCAAATGCAGTCCACAATACGAGCACGGGACACCAACGGCCGTGTGAAAGAGGTCTTAGGCAACACTTTATTTTTTTTAATTAAATGTATTAAATATTAAATTGAACCAAAACTTGATTAAAATCATAAGAAAGTAGACTTAAATTCACCAATATATTATCCAAATCTTCGAGGGAAATTCCCAGACAATCAATTTGCCAAACCTTTTGTGCCAGAGAACGTGTATTATTAAATTCTGTTTTAAGCAACAGTTTATAAAGTTGAGAAATTTTAACCATCTGTTCTGTCCCTTATCCTTATTTATCTGTTTATTTATCCTTATTTACCTTATTTATCTGTTTCTTATGCTGCTGTCACCTCCATAACCTGTCATTGTGCCATTCTGTGGCCTTTTCATTCTGCTGTCACCTCCACAATATGTCATTGTTAGTGTTGAGCGCGAATATTCGAAAAGCGAATTTTTTTAGCGAATATCGGCACTTCGCTAATTCGCGAATATTTCGAATATAGCGCTATAAATTCGCTATTTCGAATATTCGTTTTTTTTTTTTTTTTTTTTTTAGTTATATTTTTTTCTCTCCCACTTCCCAAAAGTAGTTCTTACCTGTCATGAGGATTCCTGGCTTCCTGGCTGCTCCAGTCAGTGCCCGTTGCCGCTTCTGCCGACTTCCGTGCTCATGGAGCGTCCCCTTCCATGGGAAAATCTATATACTAAAATGTACTGTCGGATTTGAGGAATTACGTTGAAATCGCAATGCGATTAATTCAAGTTATATTAATCGCATTGCGATTACAACTTAGCACTGCTATCTTACATAGGCTAGAATTAACGAATATGGAATATATAGCTATGCACTAGCAGTGCTAAGTTGAAATCGCAATGCGAATACTTTAAGTTAAATTAATCGCATTGCGATTTCAACTTAGCACTGCTGCTATATTCCATATTCGTTAACTTCGTTAATTCTAGCAAGCTGACCCATTATAAACCCAGCTCTAAGTTGAAATCGCAATGCGATTAATATAACTTGAATTAATCGCATTGCGATTTCAACGTAATTCCTCAAATCCGACAGTACATTTTAGTATATGGAGACGTTCCCATGGTGATGGGGACGCTCCATGAGCACAGAAGTTATGGTTGGCTTGGTAGAATTAGTGAGGATGACTAATATGACGAATGTATTCGTCATATTCCTCAAAACGAAGATAACGAAGTATTCTACATCTTCGCTTTAGCAACCTATTCGTCAACTTCGCTAATTCTAGCAATCATCATCAAATAGGAAGGTTGACTTACCAGACAGCTGTGTAAATTCGCTATGCGATTTTATTTTTTTAATACAATAATTATATTACTTGATATGATAATATTATTATAAGTATTCTATTTATTAAAAAAAAAATCGCATAGCGAATTTAACACAGCTGTCTGGTAAGTCAACCTTCCTATTTGATTGCTAGAATTAGCGAGGTTGACGAATAGGTTGCTAAAACGAAGATGTAGAATACTCGTTATCTTCGTTTTGAGGAATATGACGAATACATTCGTCATATTCGTCATCCTCGCTAATTCTAGATATGAAACCAATAGGAAAGTAGCCTTAAGTACAAATCGCAATATGCGATTATTTAAATCGCATTTTAATCGCGATAACTAGAAAAAATGACGAATATTCGATTTCGACGAATATGAAACGAATATTCATTCGAATATTCGCGAATTTCGTCGAAATCGAATATGGCACCTGCCGCTCATCACTAGTCATTGTACCACTCTGTGGCCTCCTGATGCTGCCGCCACCTGCAGACTCTGTCATTGGGCAACTCTGTGGTCTCTTCATGCTGCTTCCACCTCACCACTGTGTCATAGGGCCACTCTGTGGACTTCTCATGCTGTTCCCACCCTACCCACTTCATGACTGGGCCACTGTTTTGCCTTTTTGGCTTGGCTGACATCTTTTATTTTACTCTTTTTCTGATCTGTCAGGTGGAAGTAAAAATGAGACGCACAATGAATCCTCTCTGTGGATGGTCCCATCAGAATTGGCTTGCGATTTGGTAGGCAAAAGCAGGAGTGGGCACAGAAGACATGCAAATATTCGGTTCACATGTCCTTTCTAGAGTTGAGCGAACCCGAACTGTATAGTTCGGGTTCGTACCGAATTTTGGGGTGTTCAGGACACAGACCCGAACCGGAACAAAGTTGGCCATTGGCGATTGGCCAAGTGCAGCATGTGACCCAGCCTCTATTTAAGCTGGAGTCACGTAGCGCCGCCCGTCAATCCCCTAAATCTGGGGTTCCAGCTGTGGCTGGCCACGTGTAATACTGTCAGTCAAAGGATAGATTTTTTTCTGGGGTGAAATTCAATTGCCAAAATAACAATACCCTAAATATGGGGTTCCAGCTGTTGCTGGCTGTAACAATGGCAGTTGGCAGCCGCCAGCGTGCAGTGCGTCCGACTACGTACCTCAGTCGAGCTGCACGCCGGGCTCCTCCTCTTCGCTGCAGGCTCCGGACCCGCTTTCCTGCGCTGTCACAGGCTACGACAGCTTCTGTTATATCTTGTAGGAGCCGCAGGCTTCCTGGTACCTTAAGGGTTAATGCACGCCACTGATTCCGCCCTCTCTCCAATCCTGGCCAGGCACTAGTGTTGAGCGCGAATATTCGAATCGCGAATTTTTTTAGCGAATATCGGCACTTCGCTAATTCGCGAATATTTCGAATATAGCGATTTATATTCGCTATTTCGAATATTCGTTAAATTTTTTTCCCCCCCCCAATTTTTTTTCTACACCATTACTACTTACATGTCCAGACTGAGCGTCCTTGCTCCCTGCGATCTGCAGTCATTGTCCGTTGCTGTCATTATTTACTCCCATGCTAGAATGTACTGTCGGATTTGAGACAATCATTAAAATCGAATAATTCGAATATTTTCACATGCTTTAATCGTATGACGATTCTTCGTACTGAGTGACGAGCGATTTCGAAGAATCGTTATAAATATGAATATGATATTATATGAAAGACGAATATATTCGTTATGTTCGCTAATTCTAGCTGGCTAACCTTAGGAAATCGCAATGCGAATACTTCAAGTTGTCTAAATCGCATAGCGATATTAACATAGATGGTTTTCTAATGGTTCAGCTTGCTCTAATTGACGAATTAAATAAAATCGTAGTAATAGTACCATACTGTTCTAATATTAAACGCATTGCGAATTCAACTCTAATAAATAACGACTGAGATTATGAGATATAGTACATTCGTAAATCTCCCAATACAACTAAACTATTAACAAAATTGATCTCAAAGTAGGAATCGCAATGCGATAGTAATCACTAATATTAATCGCATTACGAATTCACTTTT
Organism: Bufotes viridis; assembly: GCA_033119425.1. Taxonomy (NCBI): domain Eukaryota; kingdom Metazoa; phylum Chordata; class Amphibia; order Anura; family Bufonidae; genus Bufotes; species Bufotes viridis. The sequence goes on along the minus strand of CM065592.1, from coordinate 170,813,506 downwards.
TTTTTGTACTATTCTGAGATATAGTTCTATTTTATTTATTTTTTTTAATTCTATCAATACGTCCAATTGCAAAAACGTGAATTGCTATGCAAGTAGATGAGTAACCTTGCAAATCCAACACTATTACTTAAATTTTCCGATTGCTTGTACTGTTAGAGTTAACAACCAACCACCACTGCATCTTATGGGTTCAATCTCCATTATCTTTTTTTTCTGACGTTCACGGACATGAGTTGTGTGTGTATGCATCCATACAAAGCAGGTGTCCATGGCGCCCACATAAGGCTTGATTCATGTATAATTAATTGTGGCGAAACCAACCGCGCCACTGGGTTTTGGAGGGGACAGATTGCCAGCCTCTTGCCCCAGGATTATGGGCCCTCTCATCAGCCCACGCTAAATTTAAACCCCATGGCGATTTGACTGTGTTTGTGGCATCTGAGCGCTGTTTGGATATATTGAGCGCTCAGATCCAAGCCATCTGGGGATATGTTAAATGTCTGTGTGTACTGTAAAGAGTGGGACATTGTATATTGAATAGTGATGTCTGTCCTATTGTCCCCACATGTGTATTGGAGATTTCCCTTTGTCCTGAGAGATAATTGAATGACTCCTCAATTGTCTCCAGGACAGAAGACATTGTGTATTCTCCTGTCTGTGATGATTACATTACCCATGTAGGGTGATTGTATCACAGGCAGAGGGGAGGGATATGCTGGGGGTGTCTGTATTGTCCCATTGTGTGTGATTGGCTGCTGTATCCCGTGTCGCAGTCTTCCTTCTGGTCCCCTAGGGGAGTGTCCACCAGGTGGGAGACCTGGATAAATACCGGGCAGGTCGCCCTCAATAAAGAGAGAATTCCTGTTTAACCATTAATACGGAGCCTCGTCTCGTACTTGGGGGGGATCGCTTCTCGGCCTTTTGGCTAAGATCAAGTGTAGTCTGCTATTTCAGTCTGCCTTGCCGGCCTAGGTCCTTGTAGGTACCCCCTGCACTCTGCCTTTGAGCATCGTTGATTTAATTCAGCTTCAGCTCACTGCTGCTATTGGGTGTAGGGCTATTCCCCAGGGAACAAGAGTGCTCTGGTCTCCGACCTCCTCTTGGCCTGTGGCTTAATAGTCTTGGTGTACGACGTTTGGCAGTTCTTACTTGGATCTCGACAGCCCGAAAACGACGATTGGAAGATTTTCTCCGAAAGCGATCCAGGAGAAGACCTTCAAGAAGAAGACTCGACGAGGAACCCCGACGACGAAGACTGAAGACTCCGGCCTGAAGACTTCGGCTTGGCGGAACCCGACGAGGAAAGAAGCTCGGCGAAGCCCTTCCCGGAAGAAGCTCCGCCCAGCAAAGAAGAAGATCTGCATAGCCCCGCCTCCGGAGGCTAAAGCGGACAACTCGAGAAGCCTCTTCAAGGGAAAAGGAAGGCAGAAAAGGAAGAAGCCATGGCCTCAACCTCCAAGCCGACCAAGAACAAGAAGAAGGCTTCAGAGACCAGGAAGACCACGGAAAAGGCTCACCATAACCCTTCTGCCAGTACTTCCACGGCTACTGACCCGGAGACACCCGCCACCGACCTGAAGCAACAGGAGGGCAGGAAGCCCGGCCTTGGCTCCCCTCCCCTGGAGCCATGGATGAGGCAGACAGTCGTCCTGAAACTGAAGGAGATGGATGGGAAAACACCGGATATGAGCCAGGACGTATTCGGGAAGAAGATGGTCCTGGACCAGGGGTTCGGAAAACCGGGAAGTGGTGAGCATCCACTCATTCTTCACGGGAATATTCTGGATCACATTCGCCTCCGTGGAAATATGCAAGAGATACTGGGAGATGGTGAAAACGGCGAGCCCGGACTCTCCTTTCCGACGCTTCGTGGGCAGCAGCCCGGTGAGGAAAGAAGAGAGAAGAGTTACGGTCTCAATGCGGAACCCACACATCCCAGGAAAGGACATTGTCACCCTCCTGAACCGATTCTGCACCGTGGTGAGGGACCCCACCCACATCCTGGATGGAAACGGATTCTGGACCGGCAAGTGGTCAGTGATCGTCCGCCTGAACAGGGACTCCACAGACCCGGATGGAGTGCAACACCTGCCTCAGACCTTTTCTTTGGGCAACTCCTCGGCCCTCGTCTACTACCCGGATATTCCGCAGAATTGCAGGAGATGCGGCAAGAAGGGTCATGGGATAAGGGACTGCAAGGAGGTCGCCTGCTGGATCTGTCGAGTGGCAGGGCACGACACGAAGGAATGCCCCAGGAGGACGGCATGCAACCTGTGCGGGTCGTCCGACCACATCTACAAGGACTGCCCGAAGAGAGACGCACCTGGGCAGCCATCGCAGCTGGGGCCCCGGCCAGGAAGAACCCCACCTCGGCCCAGGCTCCGGCAGTGACAAAGCCCAAGGAGAAGAAACCGTCCAAGAAACAGGAGGGTAAGCTGGCATCTGCCCCTGCCCACACTCCCGTGGCCTCTCTCTCCCGCCCCACCTCCCGCCCCGTCATCACCACCACTGAGGAGATCCAAATCCACCTGCCCATTACCACAGTGGCCCCCTCCACAGCCCCCTGCCCAACCCTCCTAACTGTCACCACTGCAGTAGCAATAACCGCTCCTCCAGCTGCTGTAGCCCTCTCCATGGAGGAATTTCCCCCTCTTGCCTCCCCAGATGTCAGCCAAAGGAAAGGAAAGAGGAAGGGAGGGACAGCCCAGTCGCTGACCACTCCAAGAAGAAGATGGTCGAGGTAGCGGAGCAGTCACTACCTGACAAGAATGAGGAAGAAATGGAGCAGCAGGTGGAAGACCCGGTGGCCACAAGCGAGGCACCCGACCAACAAAACCTCCACACCACTGAAAGCCTCGACAATACAGGCGCGGAGGAACCAGTGGCCAGCGAGTCGACCACCGACCCGGACCAACTCGGAGGGTCATAGCAGAAATAGAAGCCGACATCCAGCTGTTGCAGAGGCCACTCGTAGACAGCGGGCAAGAGGAGGAGAAACCGCCGGACGTCCGGAGTGGTAACTAGGCTGTATCGTTTCCGTTAACCCTTTTCTTTTCTCTTACATGATGGCAAACTTTAACCTTTTTCCATCAATGTCAGGAGCATCAGGGACAGGTTCAGGCGTCAGACGGTACTAGCCTTTCTTGCCTCACAGGTCGCCGACGTGTTCATGTTACAGGAATGTGCTTTGCCCCCTCTAGGTCCTACAACCATCTGGCTAGGAGTGGTCCCATGGTCCCTCCTACTGGTCGGGTGGTGGCGACTGTAAGTCGGCCGGGGTTGCCGTCCTCCTCAGGGGAAGCAGCGTTCACACTTGACTCCGTCCAGGAGCTCGTCTGCGGCAGACTTCTTGTCGTAGACGGCTCCTGGGCGGGAGAGCCGGTTAGGCTCATCAACGTGTACGCCTCCCTGACAAGGGCGAGCGACTGGAGCTCTTCCAGGCCCTCCGACTGCAACTCGCTACCACCAGGACAGTGGTGATGGCCGGGATTTCAACTGCCCAATCGAGGAGGACGGGCGCAGCTCCGTGACTTCAAGCAAGCTTGACGTCACTTCCAAACTGCTTATTGAGATGGTGACCGAAGCATCCTTGCAGGGCGTTGTGGGTTCCATGGGGAAAGGCTCCATTAATTATACGTGGTGCCGACCCAATGGCTCACTCCGTTCTCGGATCGACTTTGTGTTTACCTGTCGGGCAGTCAGGCGGTGCGGGCACTCTATGGTCCCTTGCTTCTTCTCCGATCACAGGGCCATTCAGGTCCAGTGCACCCTAGGCACCGGGTTCCCCCGGCCGCGGGTCCTGGAAGCTGAACTGCGCCCTGCTGAATTGCGAGGACGTGCTTGAGGAACTTAGAGAGGTCTACATCGCCTGGCGGAACGACAAATGCTTGTTTAAACGGACTAGTGACTGGTGGGAGTATGTTAAAGTCCAGTTTCGTTGTTTCTTTCAGGCCAAGCAACAACATCAGGCGTGTGAGAGGAAGAGGGCCTTCAGAGCACTGCAGCGTGAGTTGCAGTCCCTGCAAGACCTTCACCGGTGCGGCTGGGACGTGAGGAAGGACCTGGAGGAGACCAAAAGAGCCTGAAAAGGCACTTTGAGGAGGAATCCAGGAGAATCGTCTTCCGTTCCAAGGTGGAGAACCTGGAGAAGGGTGAGAAGTGTAACTCGTTCTTTTTCAGGAAACTCCAAGCCGGCCACACGCCCCTGAATGAACTTCGAGACAGGGACGGCAACATGCGTTCGTGGAAGGAGGAAGTAATGGGAGTTGTCACAGACTTCTACAGCGACCTCTACTCCCGGAAGAACACCGACCATACGGCCGCCGATAAATTCCTGTCAGGTATCACTAACCACCTTGATCCGGCAGGTGCGGAGGCCATGGATGACCCTCTGACGGTGGGGAGATCCTCTCTGCCGCTAAATTCTTTAGGCCCGGCAGGACCCCGGGCAGTGACGGTCTTCCAGCGGAGCTATACGTAGCGCTGGGGATCTGATCTGTCCGGACCTGCTGGAACTCTATGAGGAGATGGTGGTGGAGGGTAGAATGCCCCCATCGTTGAGGGAAGGAATGATTACGATCCTGTATAAGCGGAAGGGAGAGAGATGTGACCTTAAAAACTGGCGTCCCATCTCTCTCCTGAGCGTGGACTACAAGATCCTCGCCAAGGTACTGGCCAGTGGCCAACCGGCTGAAGGTCATCATCGGCAGGATCGTCCACCCGGACCAGACCTGCGGCATTCCTGGCCGCAGGATCGCAGACAGCCTTGCTCTTGTGAGAGACACGGTGCACTACATCCAGGACCGCCGTGTCCACGCCGCCCTGGTCAGCCTGGACCAGGAGAAGGCGTTCGATCGCGTCTCTGACGAGTTTATGGGCAGGGCACTGCGCAGGCTAGGTCTAGGCAGGAGGTTCTGTTCTTTTGTTGACCTAATGTACCTTGACATTTGCAGCACGGTGCTGGTGAGCGGCTGGAAGACTGACCCCCTTCGCGGTTCGCTCCGGGGTCAGACAAGGCTGCCCTCTTTCACCTCTCCTTTTTGTTTGTGTTATAGAATCCTTCGCGGAGGCTATCCGGCAGAACGGAGAGATCAGAGGGATCACCGCACCAGGACCTGGACACTACGAGGTCAAGTGCTCGCTGTACATGGACGACGTGACCGTCTTCTGCGCTGACCGGCGTTCGGTGACTTCACTCGTCCAGACCTGCGAGGAGTTCGGACAAGCTTCAGGGGCCAAAGTCAACTGCGGCAAGTCAGAAGCCATGCTCTTCGGGGATTGGCAGCTGGCTTTCTCTGCCCCCTTCCCATTCAACATCAAGCCAGACTTCATCCAAATCCTCGGAGTCTGGTTCGGGAAGGAAGGCGCAGCCCTCAAGTCTTGGCAGGAACGCTTGACCAAGATAAACCAACGGATTGGACTATGGAGCCTCAGACAGCTCTCTATCGAGGGCAAAGCACTCGTCCTGCGGAATGAAGTTTTGCCTGTGCTCCAGTACACCGCACAGGCATGGCCCCCTCTTGCCACCGTTTCCAGGGCCATCACCAGGACAGTGTTTCGTTTCGTCTGGGGATCAAAGATGGACAGAGTGAAGCGAGCCATCATGTACAAAGAGCCCCGCAAGGGCGGAAAGGGCATTCCGGACCTGCCCACTTTACTGCGGACCGCCTTTGTTTGTGACAGCGTTCGTCGGACTCTCAGAACAGCCAACGGCTCTGCGGGCAAGGCTATGTCTCGCTTCTTCCTCCTGCCCCTCTGGAGGGGTCTGGGTTGGGACAAGTGGGACAGCTCCATCCCTTACAACTGGCACGCTCCTTGGTTCTACGGAGATGTCGTCAGGTTTGTGAAGGAACACCAACTGGAGGGCCTCAAGCCCGACTTGTGGAAACCAAAGACTATCCACAAGCTCATCAGAGCAAAGGATGCGGTGGAGTCAATTCCAGGGGTCCATTACGACACCGTAGAGACAGTTTGGACTAATGTGTCGTCAGACAGGTTAACTAACGGGCACAAGGACTTGTCATGGATGGCCATCCAGGGTGGCTTGCCCATCCGGTCATTCATGCACGCCGCAACC